>OY856409.1:1021301983-1021809483 GCA_963693085.1 Alisma plantago-aquatica | reverse complement strand
CCTGAGAAAGATCTTCCATCACGTAATACTCCATTTGCACTCCTCCATTTCAACCATCCTGCATTTATCCTGTGACAAATGTCATTTTGGACATCCCCATCTATTAGAATAACAAAACCTAAGTAACAAAATTTATCACATTTTGGTATATCTACTTCGTCCAACTTGGCTCCATCATTCACACTGTGAGATTGGCTGAAATTGCAATGCATATACTCAGTTTTGCTCCTGCTAATCATAAATCTATTTGATTCTAATGCCTTTCTCCTACGTTCAACTTTATCATTCAATCCATCTTTATTTTCGTCAATTAAAACAATACTATCAGCAAAAAACATACATCAAGGAATATCATCTTGGACATTCTTTGTTAGCTCATCCATAACAAGAACGAACAGATATGGGCTGAGTGTGGATCCTTGGTATACCCCAACTGTGATAGGAATAGTTGGTGTCTCTCCTCCAAGAGTCATCACACTTGCAGTAGAGCTATCATAAATGTCTTTGATCAAGTCAATGTATTGGATTGGCACACCCTTTTTCTTCAAAACCATCCACAACACTTTTTTGGGTACTCGATCATAAGCCTTTTTCCAAATCAATAAACACAATATGCAGATCTCTTTTGCTTTCTCTATACTTCTCCATAAGCCTCCTTATCAGAAAAATAGTATTTGTTGTTGATCTTCCAGGCATGAAATCAAATTAGTTGTTTGATATCTGCGTTATAGATCTTAGCATGTGCTCAATAATCCTCTTCCAAAGCTTCATCATACACATGTATATGAGACTTAAATTGAGGTTTAAACTAAGGTTTATGCCTAGGAGGTTGGGAAACGCCTCAAAGCCATTTTTACAAAATGAGGCACGTGCCTCTCACTAAAAAAGTGAGGTTCACCAACCGCCGCCTCGCCTCGAGGCTTGCCTTTTTGTTCCATGAAACTAATCAAAACCACTTGGTAAATGAAATAGTCTGGAAGGAAATGTATTATTTTATTCACATGCAAACAGTTTAAACAAAATAAAAGGTAATAAGTTACGAAGCATAAACTAGATCATTCACTAAATAACATTAACTTGTTATCAGCTCCATAAATTACAGCATAAAGAACTTCGTACATCATAAAGAGCATACACGGGAGACTTGAATATGAGGTAGATACGACAGATTTCTGCACGAATTTTGTTCAACTAGACGCCAATCGAAGCCTCTCACAATCACAATACCCTCAAATGTGGAAGATGCCAGACATTTACACTATGTACCTTTCAATATAAGTTTTTGCATCTAAAGTATACTATCTTAAGGTTCCCATCCCCAGGTCCTTTTTATATGGTTCTAGAGGACAGAGAAACTCTTCATGTCTATTTCTACAACATCATCCCATCTAAGCCAGCGATAGCGTCTGAGACCCAGGAGGCAACTTAAGATTAATTTTCACTCTCGGGGAACAAGTCTTTTGTAGTAGTACCCTACCAGACAGAGTAACTGAGAAAGCTACAAGTGAACCCAGAAATCCTGACTCCCTTTTATCTTTAGGACTAGCTAACTAGGTCTGTTTCCCAAGCAAAAAACAGAATGGGTCTTGAGTAGCTAGATCAAAGTTAAATTCCAGAAGCAGACAATATTCTGGTTGAACAGTCACTGGCATCCAATTTGCCATTCTCCTCTGAAATATACAGGTGCAACACTCCAGCAAAAGTTTAGTTAAATATTTTGCATCAGTATCATTCTACATGCTATTGCTAGTCCCCTGAAAAGTGGCACGCATTGACCGGAATGCCATTGAACCAGCCGTGGTGTTAAAGAAGACATGCCTATACCCAAGTATGCCATCATTGTGCAGTTGCCAGAGTAGGCGGCTGGTAACGTAAAATTTTCCCGGAGTGACGACTGTTACATTGTTTGTTTCAGTTCTCTGGTGACAGGCAGGCAGGTGTCGCACGTGAAGAAATCAGAAGGCCACAGGTGGTTTCTTAGTTATTATAGTCGGCAAAATATCCAAATCCAACAAGCAGTCAAGTATCTTGGTGGACAAACTAAGAATTTTGGGTGTACATATATTCTGAGATGTAGGTTTTAAATGAAAGTGACTCTAATCATCTCCCTCCAAAACGTACAGTTGTCCACCTGGCCATCGTCAAGAGTTTTTCCTAATCTTCCTCCCAGAAACCATATGCAGCACTATATTAGTCTATGACCAGTGCAAAAGAACAGCTATCGTCTTTTTCTTTATAGGCGAATTTATATTCTTTTGCATCTAAGCCCAAGGTTCAACTCTAGCACCAACCACAATTATTTGGTGGGTTGTAATGTTTCTTCAAGAAGATAAGTTGACAAGCCAAAGACGGGAATACAAATGAGGTAACCAGTGCTGAGAATCACAAAAGCTGTGATGCCAGACGGAAACCATACAGCCATGTACGTATTGGTTTTTCTTTAATTATTAATATTTTGGTCACTCATCTCCATTATACCTCGTCTTCCACGACCACAAGGCCATATGGGGCTTTTTGTACTCCGCCCTCCTGGAAACCATTTGGAACACTGTATTAGTCTATTATCGATGCATAAAGAAAAAGGACCAACCAAGATCCCTTTCTTTTGAGGCCAACACATTGTTCTTGCAAAGGGCATGAGCTGTATCACCAACCACCATTACTGGGTGGGTCACATTGTTTTATCAACAACCTAGGTTTCTAAGCCAAGGGGGGTATACAAAATATTGAAGGCGGTGAAAGTTGTAAATGGTGTCAATCTAGAAGAATGCAGTATCGTATTCATCACTTTGCTGTTGTTGGTTGGATTGCATTCTGACAAAACATTCTATGCTTGCATTTTTTTTCAAAATAAATAAGCAAAAGTTGTATTTATTTTTTCAATCTTACTCAACAAGAGTGCATGATTTTTCACTCCTTGGATCACAAACAACACTCACCTGCCACTGCCACTGCCACTGCCACATTTGATTCAGTATGCTTAACGTACACCATCCATCCCAGGACATGCTGGATCGGCATTTTATTACTAGCACGACTGACAACAGATATCTTTTTTTTTTCAGATCCTACCCTGTTTATCCAACAAATTTTGTAGAATTGTTAGTCATCCCACATGAAATGGTAGGAAAGCGGTTCAAGTGACATGTCACGCAGACTGGAGTTACAGTCTACACGTATACACATCCATGAACTGCCATATTGCAGTCTTACTAAGGGACCAAATTTAGTTTCAGCGCACAGGTACCCAGTTTGGATCCATTAATAGAAATTCTACTCAGAGGAGATATCAATATATGGACCTGCTTGCGGACTAATGTATATACCATCGAGGAATTAGCCAGAGGTTATTGAGAAGCCCAGACTCAGGGCACCATTTAACCCACATCCAGATTAACTTTCAATTGGTGTAACTATTATCATTTGCTATTGGTTATGATGTTACATATTTTCTGATAATAATAAAAAAACAGGTAACCAAACTGTAGAAGAGGTAATTCCCTAAACTAGTTTTTGATCCATCCCCTCCAGCGCTTCATCAATCATGGATATCAATTTCTTCTCATTCTGGAGAAGAGCTTTAATGTTCTACACACTTGATTTGTCAAAGAGAGAAATTGATCATGTGATCAAATTTCTCAATTTTGTACTTTGTCGTTATCTTGTTAGAGTAAAAGATTGATTTCGACCTTGTAAAATGTGACTCTTATATGCTCCAACATTGTGCCTTCCAAATTTAACCACAATATTTGTGATATTTCTTCACGAAACATATTTAGACCAATATTTCTTATGGTTGTTTTCTCAATATGGTCGATCGTATTGCCTACTAGTGAGTAATTAGACAACTTAAGCCTTTCATCATCAAACTTTGAGATATCTGCGTGATAGTTGGTGGTCTGTGAGTGGATTACAAATTGTGCCCAAAATGCCTTCTACTAAATGATATTGATTTTATAAACTATATGTTCGTCCGGCTCACATTAGGTTGTCCAAGGTTGTGGATACTTTCTTTGAATTCACCTAGAAGAGCATTCAATGATTATCCTTCCTCCATGTTAGACATGAAAGTTTTTCTTGAGGAGGCTCCATTGTGCGGGATCTCTTCTTGTATAAAAGCTTCGAGTCTGCTTTGGTACTTCTCTTTATCTTTGTAGAGCATAGTCACAATATACTATGACTTTTTGAAAAAGTCGCGTTTAACGTGAATTTTTCCCTAGCCGTATGAAACTCCCGAATAAATCTCGATTCCCGTATATTACGTATTATTCCCGTATTTTTTGTGAATTAATCATGTTTAATTTTTTCCAATTTTATACGTTCTTTTCCCGTATACTGATTAAGACTCTAACTCAGTTTGAGTTTATACATGTAATTGTGTGTATGTACATGCATATATGTGTGTATGTATGTAATATATGTATATGTAAGTAATAGTTATCATAGTCACAATATATTACGACTTTTTGAAAAAGTCACGTTTAAAACGCGAATTTACGTGACTTCTTCCCTAGACGTATGAAACTTCCGAATAAATCCCAATTCCCGAATATTACGTTTTATTTCCGTATCATTCGTGAATTAATCACGTTTAATGTTTTTTTCCCGTTTTATACGTTCTTTTCCTGTATTATACTGATTAAAACTCTTCGTTTGAGTGCATATATATGTGTGTATATACATGCATATAGGTGTGTATGTATGTGATATATGTATATGTATATGTAAGTAATGGTTATAAATATATGTATGCAATATACATGTATGTATTTATATCTATGCAGAACATATATATGCATATATTTGTATGAAATATATGTATATATCCTCTAATTTTTTTTCGATTTTTTCCCAAATAGTTTACCATACTTTTACCGTATGTTGACCGCTTTTTACCCGAATTCCCCGCATAATTGCCGAATTTCGAATTTTTCAACTCAATCGAACGTATCCAGAATATCGAATTCGTGACTATGATAGTTACAAATATATGTATCATAGAATTAAATGTCCGATTTCGATGTCGTGTCTGATGGCCCAAAAACAGAAATTTTACGAAGTTTCTGCCGAAATTTTGATATTTACGGCCCTAACGATTTCGACGACCAAATAAGCGAATTAAATCATGAAAATTTACCAGGACAATCTAATCGCCAAGATCTACTCAAATATGCAATAATATTTCATATTGGATATGTGGGAGTGGGGGTCTCCCACATTTGTAAGTGAAGGAAGCTGAACAATTTCGATAGAATTTCGATGACAAAATGAAGGAATTAAGTTATGGAATTTTGCAAACACAATGTTTAAACATAGACACACTAGATTATATAACAAATTTATATGTTTAGAGGTTAGGGTGGGATCCATGTCTTGATGAGTGAGTGCACAAATGAACAGAAATGTCAAGTCTGTTAACAGTTAGACTGTTACTAACTTGCAAACCTCAAGTTAAAACAACTAGAGTACTAGACTTTATAACTTAGAGTTACAACTTACAAGTTACAATATTATAGGTTAGTATATTTATTGTATAAGTCTACTATTATAATATATTTAGTGTTACATAAATGAATATTAAAAAAATTATGGTTACAAGTTACAACTTACACACCATTTTGTACAAGGCTACTTTTATTATATGTATAGGGTTACATAAGTGAAAATACAAAAATATAAGAACTTCTACTAAAAAAGCTTTTGTAGGCATTTTGTGTATAAATATGAAATATACTGATTAGATTTTTAAAATAAGTATAGATATACGTATTTCACACTATTGTTTCTTAGATTTACAAGTTCACTTCAAGACCTTGAGAATTTTAAGAGAAATGTCACTTAGAAATTTAGAATTTTCAGAGTATTTATTAAGATGTCGAAAAGGGAGTAGAAATAGGAGTAGATGGGCTAGGGAGAGGGTTTACATACCTTAAAATCAAGTAAAGCAGCCTTCAAGAGCAAGATATCACAAAAAAATCGTTAAAAGATCAAAGTCCTAACAAATCCGGTCAATGGAACACAATTTTACGAAATAGATATTGCATTTCGCACTGATTTCGCAATATCAAAGCCCAAACTGGGCTTTTTTGCACTAAAATACCCCCTATTTTGCAAAATTTCGATTGTGGTTGCGAAATTTTCGCGAAATTGCGGACTAGTTCCTGTGTACTGATGTTTCGATGTCTGATTGCAAAAAAAATGAAATTTCGAGCAAAATTTTGTTCCATGATATGTATGCAATATATATGTACATATATATGTGCAAAACATATATATACATACATCTGTATGTAATATATGTATATATCCTCCGATTATTTCCTGAATTTTTCCCGAATAGTTGACCGTACTTTTACCGTACATTAACCGCTTTTTACCTGATTTTCCCGCATAATTGTCGAATTCTGAACGTTTCAACTCAACCGAATGTATCCTGAATACCGAATAAAATGTTCCTTCTTGTTTGCACCTTGCCACCATCTTACAAGAATTCTCAGACACATGAATATTCCTTATTGTTTGCACCTTGCCGCCATCTTATAAGAATTCTCAGACACATGATTTTTTAGATGCAAAAGACACTTTTAGAGGTAGCATGGCTTTGACATCACTTTGTAATATCCACATTCTGGGGATGTCTTCATGATGTTTAGGAATCCAATAAAGTTAGTTAAAGACATGTATGATAGCTCAATTACAAGTGTCAACACTCCTGGAGGAGAGACATTCATATTTCCGACTATAATTGGGGTACATCAAGAATCAACTCCGAGTTGATATTTATCTGTTCCTTATCATGGATGAGTTGACAAAGCATGTTTAGGATAATACCCCTTGGTGTATTTTTTTTGTTTTTGATATTGTAGTGAGTGACGAAGCTCAAGAAAGATTAAGTAACAAGGTTGAACATTTGGAGATATGTTAGGAATCTAAAGGATCTAGGATCACTAATAGCAAAATCCAGTATATGCATTGCAAATTTAACTAGACTAAAATAGTGATTGGTATTACCAAGTTGGATGGAGTGAGTGTGCCGACTTGTGATAGGTTCCATTACTTGGTTCTATCATTGAAACGGAAGGTGATGCTCAAGATGATGTTTATCACATCATCACAATAGGATGGGTAAAATGGAATGCAAATGGAATTAGCCTTGTTTTCTTTCGGAATGAGCATTGGTCACAAATCTATTTTTTAACGTGTTTAATTAAATATTTTACATACGGTGCGAGGTTCGGGGCCAACCAATCACTAGTCTTTTCTGTTCTTTGTTGACAAAGATTCTAGAGCAATTTGCTTTTTTGTTTAAATAGAGATCAAAAATCAAGATCTCACTAAAATGCTCTTTTCAAAAATTAGAACTCATTATGTTGGAGAGTCTAGTTAATTTATTTAATTAAGTTATTTGAGCCTGTTTGTATGCGGGCCCAAGTGTCTTGCACATTAGGGTTTAGTCTAAAGTCTGTATTTCATCATGGAGAGCTTGTGAGGCTTATTTCATCATCATCTACTTTGACTGCTACTATGGAGATATCTACTTGTGCTATCTGTTAATTGATTTTTCTATCCAGCGACGTCATTCTTGCTACTTGTGCTATGATTAGCACATTTTATTTATTGTTTTGTACTTTTGCACTATCTATCATCCGTGCTTTATTTGCACGCTGACTCTCTACTTGTTCATGCTCTGTTTGCACGTTGACTCTTTGTTTGTGTCCTGTATGCGTCGATCACTGCTACTATTGTGACCCAGCACTCTCTGGATTCTGACGTCTGCTAGTGTGATGGAAACTTTATGAAGAGAGAAGATGATGAAGATTTCTGATGGTGACTTTACATATACATGATGAAGTTTCATCGACATTGGATCTTGGAGTCCTTTATCTGCTTGCTACTTCACAGACTGGTCTTTTATCTTAGCTAAATCGTTTACATTCTGCTGGTGTGTGCCAGCACTCTATGGCTTGTTCATGTCTTGTGCATGTTGACTCTTTTGTTGTTTGTTGTTTGTTCTTTGTATGTGCATTGACTACTGCTTCTTGTGTTCCAGCACTCTCTGGTCTTGTGTTCCAGCACTCTCTAGTCTATTTCATGAAGATAGAGACTGAAATGATGACCATGATGCCTACATGTTGTTGTTTACTTCTACTCCAGATGCCACCATTCTGATCAAGAAGATCTTGTTGTCTGCTTGCGCACCTACATCTTTTGAATTATCTACTTGAGGGGGAGTACTTGAGTGATGAGTGTTTTATTGCGTCTTGAGGGGGAAGAAATATTCTTGTATGGGTTTGGCTTATCTTTCTTTCTGCTACTTTGTTTTTTTTTAGTCTATCAGGTTGTTTACAAGCTGACTTGGGATTCTCCCAGGCTTCAGCTTGATGAGTATTAGAGAGTCCGGTCAATTTAGTGAATTATGTTATTTAGGTCTACTTGCATATGGGCCCAAGTGTGTCTTGGCCCACCAGGGTTTAGTCTATAGTGTGTACACTTCCCCTTCTCCTATATAGGAGAGGAATTTCTCTAATCAAATATATCAAACAGCCTTCTTTTACTTTACAACACATTCCATTGGCATTGACTATGCATCCAAGTTTGTTTAAAAGGAAAATAATTGAATTACAGTCCTTACTAAAGTTTTCACTAAATAAACCCATCCTTAGATCCCAATGCAAATCACCCTAATTAAATAAACCCCTTTCTTCCCTTTGATTGTTATGAAAAAACTCAAAATAGATAAATAAGTGGCTGCCTATGCTTCAATGAATAATAAGTTGAATATTGTAAGAGAATAACCTAGAACCCCGATTTTGTAAAAATGGTTGATAACAACTAAAATAGAGTAACTCACTCTCTCTTCCCACCTTAATGCTTGAAAAGTAAATAATCACTCAAAGCCCTCATACAGAAAACAAACACCTATTCCTTGACTACAATTTCATCTAGAAACCTAGACAAATTAATCAATAACACCCTTAGTAGTATGGGTGTCGCCTAGGCGAGCCAGCCCCCAAGAACCAGGCGCCTAGCTTCTTTGGGCATCAGGGCAGTACGGGCGGACTAAGTGGACTGCCTCGACAGAACTGGCCCTGCTCAATGGGCTTTAAAAACATAGCATAAAAAGAAACTTGTGGATCAAGTTTGTTCCCCGCAAGGCCGCGACTCTTCCTGCAACGCTCTCCCGACGGCCTCCTGGTAACTTCTCACCCTCATCTTCCTTTCTCCCCCTCCTCTTCCTTTCTCCTCCTCCACCCTCACCATCTTCCTTTCTCCCCCTCCTCTCTCAGGCTCTCCTTGGATGAGTTTAACAGAAGCTCGGTAGCAGGCGCCTCTACTGCTTGCGTGAGGTTTTTTTTCTTTTTTTTTACAGCTCTCTTCTCCCTACCTTCTCTTGTCCTCTTCATCCACTTCCTAACCTTCCTCCTATTCCTCTTCCTCTTCCATTTCTTGCTCCTTACATTACAGCTGCTTATTCCATGTTTCCCATGCCTCCTCTTCCTCTGTTTGCCTCCTCTTCCTCTACATGCCTCCTCTTCCTTTGAGACGTCAACCTCTTTCTCCTCTTCTCCCCCCTTCTCCTCTTCCTCCCCCTTCTCCCTCTTCCTACGTGCGTCATTTTTTTTGTGTTTTTTGTATTGTCAACCTCCCTTGCCTCTTCTTCTTCCTCTTCCATCCACCTTGTTTTCCCCTTTTAATTGTTGTTCACCTCCCCTTCTCTTCCTCGTCTTCCTCCTCCCCTTTCTCTTCTTCCTCCTTAAATTTATTTCTTTTTTTATTTAAAGTTTTAGACTCAAATGTGCTAAGTTAAATTACTATTTCCTCTTATTGCCTTTTCAAACTAAGATCCTCAACTACTGAGAGCTAAGCTGCATAATTTGACGTACACATTTAGAGGTTATACCAGAGCCTAAAGGTTGAAAAATTAAGTGCCTTTTGTTTGAGTTATTTTCT
Source organism: Alisma plantago-aquatica (assembly GCA_963693085.1). Lineage (NCBI taxonomy): Eukaryota > Viridiplantae > Streptophyta > Magnoliopsida > Alismatales > Alismataceae > Alisma > Alisma plantago-aquatica. The sequence continues at coordinate 1,021,799,532 of OY856409.1, read as the reverse complement.
AATTTCATATAATATGTGGACATGCAATAAAATGTATTTATTGAATCTTCCTGTTTTGGCTACTTTTTGTTTGTTTTAGGATGTCTAATGAGCAGGCGACAGGAAGTGGAGGTGGTACTAGCATACCGACTAGGAGCAGTGGCATAGGAGAGAATCACTACTCGATTTTAGTGAAGGATCTAAAACGGAAGGCAAAATTCATCGATTTTGGGTGGAAGTACTCTTTTTAGCCTCATTTGGGTAATTAGAACATGGTGCAGTGTGGTTTGTGTGGCCATATGTACAATGGATGGATCAAGAGGGTGAAGGATCATCTTATTCATAAGGGTTCAAATGCAGACAAAAAAGAGATACATGATTACATGGAGACAACTAGGAAGAAATCTCAAGGCCTAACTACCGATTTGCACTTGTTTCCTCCTAGTGGTGACCGTGATGGTGAACTGGATGATGTTGGCATTACTACGCAGTAGGCGGGGACTTCTACCCCCAAGACTAGTGTTAGGCCTCCTTTGTTTGGTAAGATTTCAAGGGTTGCTGATCAAAGCCCTGTGGATGCACACGTCGCCTTTTCCTCGTGAGATGTAGTGGAGTTGAGTGGATGACGAGGAATCTTGATGATGCTACAGTTCCAAATCATGATGGTCTCACTTGGAAACTTGTAGATCGGGCCATGGGAGCATCTGACAACTACTCTCATAAGAGAAAAGTTCCACATTGCCCTAAAACGAAACCACATATGCAAAGATGACAAAGGTTGTAGTAGCGAAAGAGAAAAAAGTTCATATTAAGGATCCATTGATGAATCTGATGAGTCGGATGATGATACTGAGGGGGAAAAGAAGAGGTTGAGACCGAAGATGACGATGATGTTGATGAAGTGCTTGGTCTCAATGATGATGAGTGGCTAACTTATGATTCTGAATCTCATGTGCCATGAGCATATGTGAGTTATATGCCATTGTGTGTTTCTCTTCATGATGATTAATGCTCATGCACGATCCTTTTTGCTACAAACATTGTTCATTTCTTTCGATTACATTTTGTGGTCAATGTCCATTGTAGATGTTCTACTTTTGATTCTATATCAATTGCTTCTGTTAGAGATTATATACTAGCCTATTTAGTTAATAGGTTAATTAGTTATTGGGCTTTTGTGTCTCAGCCCGTCTAGATGACTTGCATCCCAAGTCTTTAGTATTTCCCCTCTCCTATATATAGGATAGGGTAGTCCAGTCTTGTATTCATCTCATTGCATTCAATTCAATTACAACAATCTTATTTTCCACAGCTTTCATTCGTATAAAATGCTTTTTTCGTTCATATAATACTAGTTCCTTGCTTACATATTTCTAATGTATATTTATATTTATAGGCAATATATTGATTTATAAAGTGCACATATTATACATAAAAATGATAACATATTAAAAAAAGCCTAGAAACACCTAGGCCATCCTCCTAGGCTAACTGCGTGCCCTAAGTGGTCGCATAGCCGCCTATACAACCACGATTACCCCAAACTCCTCAATTAAGTCATAAAGGAAAAGTTATTATGACCAATGTGTCGATAATGATTGATTAGTGTAAAGAAACCAACAATATGCATGCTTATGTAACTTTGGGATATTGACTGTCAAGCGTGGAAACTAACATATATTTATTCTAGATGCCCTAATTAGGTTGTGGTCGTTCTTTGAGGTCAACTGGACCTTGTTTGACATCTCAAATAAAACAGGAAAGAAAATCATGGTTTAATACCTTATATAGCCAATTATCTAATCCATACAATTTCCCCGCCTAAAGTTTCGCGTCTTATCTTTTTCGTAACACGTTTTGATTTCCATTCCCCTTCGGCCCATCAATCTAACGGCCCAACATGGGCCCACGCTTTCTCGCTACACCCAGGTCGATCCAACAAGAACCGGTCATCTCTCACCTGCATAACTTCCTTGTTCGCCGTTGTTAGAAGTCAAAAGAGATATCAAGTTATATGCAATGTGGGCTTGTGTCTATAAGCCCAATTAAGTCAAATTCGATAAGACAATAGGTCAAATAAAGTTTGTTAAGTTCTAGAATAGCATTCGCATCTCCTATATATAGGAGAGGGTTTTTCTTACGTCAAACATATTGTCCATATTGTTAGAAATATTTATACCATGTTCACTTGTTTTAAAAAGCATTCTACGCGCCCGCTTAAGCGGTCCAACTCTCTAGCCGACTAAAAAAGGCCTTGGGTGCCTGCATGAGCACACCAACTAAAGGCACATGCATGAAGCCCGTCTAGAGCACTTAGGCGCCCCCCTCCGACTTCAACTTGAGCGCCCGCCTAGGCCTACTTTTTGTTACTAGAATGGAGTAGGCCCTATTTATTATTCCAACTTAATTAGATGTGGTTCTGTCCACTTGTATGATACTATGTAGTACTATACTACTAATGTGATATTATCATATAACTAAGATTCTACTTCTATATTATACAAGTCCGTGTATATGTGGATAAATTATATCAATCATACTATTTCTTTACATTATGTACTTATATATTATATAACTATTTTTAAATTCCTATTACTCTCTATTACAAATTTATAGCGTAATACTTTGTAGTATTCTACTTATACAAATACCAAGTAATTAGTGTAATACAAATATATTTGCTAACTAAGCGAGTACTTACATATTAATATATTGTATATCTACTATGTAAAAGTGCACTAATGCATAATAGTAAGCAGCTAAAAGGTCTTATCTGCCCGCCTCCCGCTTTGTGCTTACTTAAACATTGATCATGTTCATGTAAGCTTCAGTTAAACATAATCATTTCAGATTACTTAAGAATTATGAAATTGGTTGTATCATTCCTTATAATTTGTTTCCAAGTCTACTAGCCTCATGAGCTAAAATAGAGCATATATATCGCATTCAGGTGCAATCATGAGCTCAAATAGATCAATGTCATGTTAAGTTGAGCCTCACGAAGCCTTATGAGCAAAGTTAGTGCAAATCTTGGTAGAGCCTTGTGACCTTGTGAGCTCAATTTTAGCACTGGAGTTGATCCTTCACATGGCTCATGAGCACAGTTGGTGCAAGTCTTGGATTAGAGGACAATCTAATCAACCTTAAGATAATGACAAGTAACCAATGTGAAACTTAAACTGTCAATTTAATTATTTTCATGATTTGCTCATTGCCAAGTTTATGTTTTCTATAACATAGCGACGCTTTCTTTAACATAATTTTTGTTGTGGGCATGGTTGGGGACGTGATGTTTGCAGACGTGATGTCTATAGGAGAGGAGGATCAGGAGGCTTAGGCATACAAGGATGCTTTTAGCTCAAAGAAAACTAGAAGTTTTGTCCTAGTGGTGTGTCAACTATTATAAGATGTTTAGTTTAGATTCCTTTCGTGTCATAGAGGAGAGGATCTTGTATTCGTATCCTTTAAAGTTTTGAGCCTTAAGTTGTAAACATTAAGACATGAGAATGATCATATCTTATCTTGTGACGGTTGAATGCAACTTTATTTTTGTATCATGGTCCTCGTATTTTGTGACATCCCTTTGTAAACGATGGAATTGATACTTATGCACATTAATGTGTTTGAAAAGTGGGGGTGTTACAAATATAGCCCTTTTTTTCCTCCACCAACCCTTACGACACCATATCAATCAAACGTTGGACCAAACATTACACCCTCTGCGAGCTCCTTTTCAGCACCACGACGCCCTCTAGTACTCAGCAATGTGATGCTCATCAAGGAGACCCTATACCAGAGTACAGCCACATGATAGTCCTTCACGGAAGTCATCAACGTGGTGTTCTCCCTAACATCAAGGTCAACAAGAGTGTGGTTGCCTTAGTCAGCACTGACGGAGAGGCCACCACCCAGGGCTTAGACGGCCTGGAAAAGTGGTGTGTCAAGTACAAGGCCAATGCACAGTTTGCAAATGGAGGAATGTGCTCAAGATCAGACCCAACGAGCCATCCTAGCTCTCCATTGAGGAGAATTCTAGGGGTCTTGCCTACTATGTCATTATCTTCTAGGACAACCAGAGATCCTCGTTGACGGTTCCAACGACATCAACAAGTGTAATGATTTCACTGTGCACGTCCTTGTTGCTTTCTATAAGGCACGTAATAACTACTATTGACTTGGCAACACATGTAGCTTCGAATCAAACGGTTGCCAATTAAACTTCTGAAGTCACCGCGGCCATTAAGAAGTTTGCTTTGGATGGTGTGCAAATCCTCTGGATAGTGCCCAAACGGAAATATGTCAATTTTTTTGCTTGATCTGCCCTTAAATATCATCATAGACACTCTTTTTCAGGGTTCCTCCTCCGACCCCCCACAAGGGGCAGCTACTTCTCAACTCCCACCCGTGAAAAGGCAACTGGAACCCCTCATTGAGGGGTAGTCGTAGCGCTAGCACCCCCGAAACCCCCGAACAACAATGCGGTCGATTTGTCAGGGAGTCTTCTAATGTAGGACAGGCCCCACCTTTACGCATTTATGAGCGTAGCGTCGCCGTGTCATTAGTTAGGCTTTATTGGCATGTTTTATTTTATTATGTATTTTCTCTTCTTATGGGTTTTTGTAAAGTCATGTGATTTTAGTCCCACATTGGCTATCGTGTGTTTAGTCTTTCTTTTAGAAGCATATATAAAGGCTCTATGGGCATCCATGTAGAGACACAGTTTATGAATGAGAATTATCATTTTAGTCATTGCCTGGTTTATTTTTAAATAGTTGTAGTTTTACATTAAGTGGTATCAGAGTCTAACCCTAAAAGCATTAGGGTTAAGTCCAAGGAATTAAATGCCAATACCGACGCCTTATCGACGACGTGGAAATAGATATTTACAGGTATACCGACGGAAATATCGACAGATGCAATCCTGGACTTATCGACGCCTAAATGAACGAATTAAATCATGAAATTTTACAGGCGTGGTCTCAACACCTAGATGCAACGTTTTATGCAATAAAATTCTATATTGGGTATGTGAGGGGGGTCCATCATGTGGGAGGTAGGGAACCTATCCTGTTTTCTGCAGATTTCGATGAAGGATTTCGATGACAAAATACTGGAATTAAGATTTGAAATTTTACTAGCACAATCCATAAACATAAATACACACACTTATGCAATAATATCCAATTTACAACACATAAATAGCATAGTAACTTACTAACTCATATCAGTTGTATGTCGAGTTACACACTGATTCTCCATACAATATTGAGTTGATATGGTTGACATATTGCTCCCACGACATGTACATTATGTAAGGTTGGTGGTATCAAGTTACGTGTTGCTCATACACGTCATGTACAATACTATATAAGTGTATAATACTCGTTCGTATTATGTAATTAAACACGATATGTTTTAGAATTTTACAGTACTATCTCTCCATATGCATCATATCAGATTCTAAAGGAAAATATACACCAGGGCTTTCTATTGCTCTTCTTCAATGTGTGACTTTGACAATTAACTTCATGACTGTCAAGGAAGTTAGGCACCATCACTGTTGTGACACCTTTTCTCTGATGTTATTTGTAGCATAGGATCTTGATATGCAGTAGTGAGTTTCTCCATGGATTATGCACAATAGCGGGATAAGTATAAAAGCCATTAATACCATGCCCACCATATGCATGTTGTGGGGATGCGATAATTTAAAAGTGTAGTTACCATGTCAACCATGTCCATCTTGTGGGATATATGTAGCAAGTGCCATGTATAATCAAATATAAGACTAGAAAGTTACAAAATCTATGTTTTTTTTACAATATTTGTTGTTGTGTTGCGAACTAGCACATTTTCTTTCTTTGTATGATAAAAATACTAGTTAGAAGAACATATGTATACTTATTAGCTTACTACTAAAAATGATAGCAAATTATACTTATATTTTGTGGATTATTTAGGTATATTACTATGATTATTATGTAGATTATGAGAAGGTGTTGTAGATCTACAAACACATACAATTAGGAAGACATAAAAAAGCAGATGGCGAGATCTTTGCCAATTTAAGGCATTTTGGACGAATTTACATTTTAATTGAGATAGATGACGTGTAAATGAGAGAAATGGTAGAAAACATAAAGGAACACCTTAGATTAGACTTATCTGATCCCTAGTTGTCGAGATCCCTTTGCTCCACCATTTCCTCCTCTCAAACAACAGAAACAGACTTAAGTATGCAAAAATCGGTATATCTGTCGGTATACCAGTAAATTTTGTCGATATTTGGCGGTATTTGGCGATATTTGGCGATATTTAACGATATTTGGCGATATTTGGCGGTATATCATCGGTTTACCGATATTTGCAATCCCAACGAAAGGTTTGTGTGAACCGATGTCGTCGATATCGGTATACCGACGGTATCGTCGATATCTCTTTCCATGGTTAAGTCCTGCCCAGCCGTCATCCTCCATCATCCAGTCGTCACCCTCCAGCCGTCATCGTTGTCGCAGACAACAGCAGCGGCGGCAGTATGTCAGCAGCAGCTGGCGGCGGCAGCAGCGGCGGTGGACGACGGCGGTAGCAGCAGCCGGTGACGACGGCGATAGCAGCAGCCGGTGACGGCGGCGGCAACAACAGCAGGGGGTGGCGGCTGCAGCAGCAGGGGCGGCAGCCGTAGCAGGGGCGACAATAGGAGCGACAGTCGTAGCAGGGGTGACAACCGTAGCATGGGCTGCAGCAGCAGAGGCGGCAACCGTAGCAGGGGTGACAGAAGAAGCAGCAACGGACGGTGGCAGCAGGTGGAGAGGGCAACGAGCAGGGTTTGGTAGCAGCGGCGGTGGCGGCGGGTTTGTTGAAGGTGAAGGATGACTGGTATAACATGACAAATGCTCAACGGATTAGGTTTGCCAAAATGAAACTCGAAGGGTCTGCTAAGAGGTATTGGCAAGGCATCCAACGTGACATGGAGCGTAGTGGTCAGCCTCCTATTCTATTTTGGGATGAGATGAAAACCAAGCTACGTGAACACTATGTACCCTCCCAATACCAAAGACAACTTCTTTCCGACTGGATGGCCCTTAGCCAAGGGACATCTTCTGTTTAGGAGTACATGGAATGGTTTGAAGAGGCTAAAAACCGTTGTGCTCACAATGACTCCGACTGGCAATTAGTCGCTCGCTTTGTGCAGTCTACACCCCGATATTAAGCAAGAAATGCAATTGCAACAATATGACTCCTTATACGATGCTTTTCACCGCGCTCAACAGGTCGAGAGTTACCTACAACCCGCTTCTCGTGGTCCTTCATTTTCTCATTTTGGCCAACGTACCCGATCAACCAGTAATCCGATCACCACCTCGTCTCGTTCGGCCTATCCTCCACCCCAACCATCTCCCCAAGGTTCTTCACTCCCTTCAGCCAGTAAAGGTAAGGAGATAATGTCCACTCCAATCCAACCTACTCCAAGAGGCCGTAAATGTTTTCATTGTCATAGCACGACTCACTTAGTTGCCCAATGCCCTCTTCGTGCTCTTTTTGTGTCCTCGGACTCTCCTGATACCACCCCAGAGGATGACATTGAGTATGAAGATGTTCTTCCAGCCTCTGAACCCTCAGATGATGACGTCGATTATGAGGATGATCCTTCTTATCTTCAAGTCATGCGTGTTCTTGCTGCTCCTTCAGAAGGAGATGAATGGAAACGTACCACCCCCTTCCAAACCTTTTTCAAACACGCTGGTAAAAGTTGTAAACTCCTCATTGATGGAGGTAGTTCTCAAAATATCATTTCACACCATAGATTGAAGCGCATGGAGTTGCGCCCTGAACCACATCCACAACCACACAAAGTCCATTGGGTGAACCAGATTAGTTTGCCCATCACCGAACGTTGTCTTGTACCCATCACTCTAGGTGCTTATTCGGACCACATTTGGTGCGACATGTTGCCCATGGATGTTGGCCATGTCATTTTGGGACGTTCTTGGATATATGACTTAGATGCCCATAATGAGGGACGCACCAACGTTTATCCTTTTAAGCATAAAGGCATACACATCCGATTAACACCTACTCGTTTCATTTCCCCTATCAAAAAGAGTCCACCGCCTGATCCCCAATCCTCCAAATCCCAACACTCTCTACACCTTGTCACTCGACGAGAGCTTGAGGAAGCCAGTCGAGAATCTGGATGCATGTATGTGCTATACATCAAAGAATCCACTCTCATGTCTGATTGTCAGACCCCACCGGAACTTGCCTCCCTTCTCGACAAGTTTAAGGACATAACACCCACCGACCTTCCGGATGAGCTCCCTCCTATACGTGATATTCAGCACGAGATTGATTTGATTCCCGGGTCTTCGCTCCCTAACCGACCTCATTACCGTGTGAACCCGACCGAGCATGCTGAATTGAAACGTCAGGTTGATGCCCTCCTTCTCAAAGGATTCATTTGTAAGAGCAAGAGCCCTTGTACGGTTCCTGCACTACTTGCTCCCAAGAAGGATGGTAGTTGGCGTATGTGTTTAGATTGTCGACCCATCAATATCGATTTCCTATTCCACGTCTTGACGACATGCTTAATCTATTGACGGGATCCCGCTATTTCTCCAAGATTGACCTTCGTAGCGGTTACCACCAAATCCGTGTTAAGCAGTCTCACTAACGGAAGACTGTCGTCAAAACCCCAGACGGTTTATATGAATGGCTAGTCATGTCTTTTGGCCTTTCAAACGCACCCAGCACCTTCATGCGCGTCATGAACCATGTGTTACGGCCATTCATTGGAAAAATTTTAGTGGTATACTTTGATGACATTCTGATTTTCAGTAAGACCAAGGACGAGCACCTAACTCATCTCCGACTCATCTTTGACACACTTCGTACTGAGAAATTGTACATCAATCTAACGAAGTGCTCATTCCTTCAAGATAAAGTCTTATTCCTTGGCTATTTTGTATTTGCTACCGGCATTGAGGCTAACCCAGCCAAAGTCAAGGCCATCACTGATTGGCCTCAACCCACTTCGATTTTTGAGCTTCGCAGCTTTCACGGGTCGGCTACTTTTTATCGTCGATTTGTTCGAGGATTTAGCACCATTATGGCTCCTCTCACTGAGTTAATGAAGTGTGACAAATTAGAGTGGACACCATCAACCAAACGTTCTTTTGAGGCAGTCAAAACTAAGTTGACCGAAGCTCCGGTTCTTCGCCTTCCCGATTTTTCCCTCCCTTTTGAAGTATCTTGTAACACTTCCGGTGTTGGCATTGGAGGCGTTCTAAGTCAAGAACGGCACCCTGTTGCCTTTTTCAGTGAGAAACTCAATGAGGCAAAGCGTAAATATTCCACGTATGATAAAGAATTCTATGTTGTTGTGCAATCCCTGCGTCATTGGAGGCACTACCTTCTCCATCAAGAGTTCATCCTTTGGTCTGACCATCAAGCCCTTCGATTTCTAAACTCCCGAAGAACTTAAATGTGCGTCACGCCAAGTGGTGTGAATTTCTCCAGGAGTACACTTTTGTCCTCAAGCATTGCTCAGGTGCTGAGAACAAGGCCACAGATGCTCTCAGTCGTTGCTTGACCACCCTACAGTCTATGAGCGTTGAAGTTGTGGGCTTCGACCGACTGAAAGAACAATATCCCACCTGTCATGATTTCATGACTATTCATTCTGAACTTCTCAGTAGCTGTTACAACCCCAACTTTTGGGTTCATTGGTGAGAAATGTAATTTCTCATATTAAAGATATTGGAACAAATAATGATATAATTTGTTTTGAATAAATGAATTTCATTTACAATAGTCTTGATGGTTGTTTTGTAGGCTTTATCGGCTATTGGGCCCAATAAGGGAAAAGACAAAAGAAATTCCACTATTGTCGAGTAAATAAGAAAATAGAGAAAAGGAAAAGTGTGGAAACCTCTAGAAGGCAAATCCAAAGAGGGATTTTGTGCCTCTTGGGTTCCTTGGGTCCCAAGGAGTCCAAAGTTGCATAGAGAATGCAATAGGAAAAGAAAAGATCAATTAAGTATTTCTTTATTAAGAAAGAAATTGAAAATAATGATAAAATGTGGGAAATAAGTGAAAAGAGGTATAATGGAGTTATCCTTGGTGGATTTTCGTATCCTAAGGATTCCTAATGATAAAAGGAATACCAATGAGGAAAATAAAAGAGAAATAAAGAGAAATCCTCAAAAAGAAATATTTTAATAAGAAATACACATGATAATGAAGAATAATGCATTTAGATGCATCTAGAAGGATAATGAGTATCCAATAAAAAGGATTTCGAAATAATAGAGTTTCTTGGGATCCAAGGAGTCCCAATGAAGAGGAAAGAAAGAGAAAATACCAAAATTGCAAAATAAAAGGATAATGGGAATACATAATTAATGAATTATGTGGTTTTGTTAAGAAGAAAATATTTCCTACATAAGGAAAATATAATTTCGAGGCCCATGAATTAAAAGGCAAGAATGAAGAGAATAAGAGAGGATTTTCGTATTTCTAATTATCCATGCAATAAAGAATATCAAGAGGTAAGTAGGAGAGAGAATCTTGCTTCTCATTGAAGGCATGGTACAAAATTTCGACCGAAATTTCCGATTTTTTTTCAATCGGACATCGAAACGCTGGTACGCAGGGATATGTCCGTCATTTCGCGAAACATTTCGCACTGTGGGCGAAATTTCGCAAAACTGGAGGGGGTTTCGGTGCAAAAAGCCCAGTTTCGGCCTTCAATTCGCGAAACTGCTGCAAGACGTAGCCATTGTTTCGCGAAACAGTGTTCCGCGGACTGCTGCTGCTGGGGTTTGGCGATTTTGGCGATTTTCTTGGGATTTCTTGCTCCCGGAGGCTTCTCTACTTGATTCTAAGGTATGTAACCCCTCTTCCTAGCCCATCTATTCCTCCTCTTTCTAACTCTACTCTCATTTAGACATAGCTTAATAAGAACTCCGAAAATCCTAAATTTCTAAGTGAGATTTCTCTTTAAAAACTCAAGATCTTGAAGTGAAACTTGTACATCTAAGAAACAATAGTGTGAAATACATACAACTACACTTATTTTGAAAATCTAATCAATATATTTCGTATTTATACACAAAATGGCTAAAAAAAGCTTTTTTTTAAATTGAAATTTCTTATATTTTTTTATTTTTCGCTAATGTAACCCTAAATATATTACACTAGTAGACTTATACCATAAATGCTAACTAATTTCAGTGTTACAAGTTCAATTTGTATATTTATAACAATTTAAATATTAATTTCAGACCTTAAATTAAACAAATATTATAAAATTGAATTAATAAATATAAAAATGATGAACTACTTAGTTATACATTGACCTTCTAAGTTTCTAACATGCAATTTTAGGCTTTAGTAACTAGTTATGGTTTATTTATACATGTGTTGACTTGATGTGGTTATTTTTTCATGTTTTTATTTTTCTAAATTGCAGTAGATGGGTTCTTCATCTGGTGATAGTGATGGTGGACGAAGAAATGATGGTGGTACTACTACTAGAAAGGGAAAAGTCATTGATTTTGCATGGGCTCATTGTGAGCAAGTTCCTGGCACTAAGCAACAAGTGATTTGCAAATATTGTACCAAGAAAATAGGCGGTGGGGGGATTACAAGATTCAAATCCCACATTGTTGGCGGTGACAGGAACGTGGCAATGTGCAAGCAATGTCCTCAAGGAGTGAGAGACGACTTCAGGGAAATGATGAGTCAGAAGAGAAACATTCGTCAACATCAACAAGAACTTGACCAACTCGCGGTTGATACCCTCTTTGACTATGGGAGAGGAGGTTCTTCTGCCGAGTCCGACTCAGATGTAGATTATCCTGAAGGTTATATCACCTCCCAACAACGTCGCATGTATCGCAGAGCGCTTAGAGATTCCAAAAGACTAGCATGGGAGAGAGAACAACATGATTCATATAGGAGGGGCATTGGCCCATCTGTTTTTGAGCATGGTGGAGGCAGTGGTGCACGTCATGCGGCTGGTTACCGTTCAGGAAGAACATCCATCCCCACGGTTGACTTAGGAGATGATACTGATACGCCTGCCCAAGTGAAAAGAAAGAAAGGGACAATTGATAGCCTATTCAGATCTCACAGCACAACAAGAGGTAGGTTGGGTGTAGATGTAGACGAGCACGAGCCAGGTATGAGAAGGTCAAAACCAGTACAACAGAAGTTGAAATCTATGTTTTCTGGTGCAAAGAATAAGGTTGGCAAAGCAGTTGGCAAATTCTTCTTTGCCCATGGGATCCCAGCACACGTGGCTACTGAGCCATACTTACAACACCTCTTGAGAACTACAGGGGAGGCTGGACCGGGTGTTAAAGCCCCCACTGCATATGAGCTTATGAATGTCTACCTTCCTGAACAAAAATTGGAGATCCAAAAATGGATTGAGGATAAGAAACAAAGGTAACTAAGCTTATTTCTTTATTGTCCCTTCCATTCTTGATTGTTGAAGTCTTCAAAACTATGAGGTTTTAATTCTACATCTACGTTTTGTTTGTTGTACTTGTAGGTGGGAATCTTATGGTGTGACATTAATGGCTGATGGTTGGACATCTGGAACTAGAAAACAGATCATCAACTTTCTTGCCTATTGTAATGGATCCACCATTTTCCTTGGATTTGTAGATGCTTCCGCTGAGGTTCGGACTGCTACATATCTAAATTGATGAAGAGGTATATCAAAGAAGTTGGTGTGGAAAATGTGGTTCAAATTGTAACTGATAATGGAGCCAATTTCAAGAAAGCTGGAAAGTCTTTGATGGATAAGTTTCCACTCTATTGGACTCCTTGTGCAGCTCACTGCATTGATTTGATTCTGAAAGATATAGGTGAGTCATATATGATATATGTTTGACTCCTTGTATTCCAATTTCCAATTCCAAATGACTTATAGTGTCATTATTTGATTTCATACTCTGTTTTGTTCAAATGTATGTGGGTTGCCGCATGTGAAAAATTTGATCATTGAAGCCAGGACAATCACAAGCTTCATATACAATCGCTCATTTCTTTTAGCTGCTATGAGGAGGAAGGAGTATTGTGGTGGTGACTTGGTGCGACCAGGAGTCACCCGTTTTGCTACCAATTTTTTGGCGTTGCAAAGTCTGAAGTCAAAGAGAGAGGTTGAGAAAATTATTTTCCGGAGTTGAATGGAGTTCAATGAAGGAAAGTAAGACAGCCGCTGGGGGCAAGATAGAAGACATTGTGAACAGTAGGAGCTTCTGGGAGAGGGTTAATAAAATTCTTAGAATCATGGAACCAATAGTGAAGGTGCTCAGGTTGGTGGATGGAGATAAGTCACCAACCATTCCCTACTTGTATGAAGCAATGACCCTGATGACAGATTCAATATCAAAAGTTGTTCCAAGAGGAAGTTCCCAATACAAGAAAATTATAAGGAAGCGGTGGGAGAAAATGCTTTTGCACCCTATGCACAAAGCTGGTGAGCATAACTGATACTTATTCAATTATTATATACATTTCTATATCTTGATAACTAATGACACATTCAATGCAAGACAATTTTATATATAGCCATTTCTATTTCTTGTAGCTCATTACTTGAACCCTAGATTCCAATACAAATACAAGTTAGGGTTCAAGAGCGACTTCATGGCAGCTATTAAAGAAGTTGTGGAGAAACTTGTCACCACATCTGAAGAGAGGGTGACTATTATGGACCAGGTAATACATATAGTCTGGAACTCTTTATTTACTAATTATTGAGAAAAAAATCAGATTTTATTGCCCTTGACCTTATCAATGTTGTCATGTTAATTTGCAGTTGAGGCAGTTCAGAGAAGCCATTGGATGCTTTGCACATCCAAGCGCTATTGCTGACAGAGAAAAAGCGGTTCCATGTGAGTGGTGGTCATGGCATGGCACAGGTTGTGAAGAACTACGTCGAATTGCTATGAGAATTCTATCACAAACAGCTGCTGCAGGTGGTTGCGAAAGAAATTGGTCCACATTCAACCTCATTCATAGCAAAAGACGAAACAGACTTGGTGCACAACGTCTAAATGACTTGGTATACGTTCACTATAACATGAGGTTGAGGGCAAAAGATCTTAGAGAGCCCGAATTTAGAGAAGTGGACCTCTCTGTCATCCATGATCCACTTGATATTGCTTTTACCTATGGTGGTGGTAATGAGAATATTGATCCAGAGGATAATCCATTGCAACAATGGATGACTAATATTGGTGGTGCCCCAGTTTTAGATAGAAATGATGGCAGGCCGGATCCCACTGTTGAAGCAACATTCATGCCTAGCACTAGAGCAGAAGAAGAGACAGCTACAAGAGACCGCAGCCCTGTACAAAGATTTGAAGAAGAAGAACAACACATTCAAGATGAGATGGATATTGCACAGGCAGTTGAAGAAGGTGAAACTCGTTCTAGTAGCCACTCTTCCGAATCTGATGGTGGTGGTGATGATGATGATGATGATGATCTTGACGATGATGATGATGATGATGCACCTGATGATGATGATGATGGTGATGGTGATGACCAAGAAGGTAATGATAATAATGAAGAGTGGGCAGGATTTGAGAATGACAATGATGATCGACCTTATATCTCTGCCCCTAGGGCTGAAGTTGCACCTGCTGAAACTCAAATTCCATTTGTTGATAGTACATTCCAAAGAAGAAAAACTAGAGGTACAAAAGAATATATTGGCACACCAGAAGGTCCAACACCGTCACCACCACCTCTAGCTATTCTTCCAGCTCCCCAATACCAAAGTGATTGTATTTCTAATTTGGCTGAATCAGTTGGGAGCATGAGTATTTCAGACAGGGATTCATCTTCTATTGCTGATTCTTTATTTGGGTACCCTCATGCACCACAAACACAACCTGCAGTCGCACAACCACCACAACAAGATCCCTATAACTATGGCTATGGTTATGGTGGGAGTCATGGGACTTACAATTATGGTGATGATTATTCTTCTTCTTCTAGAGGTATACAAGTACAACCAGGCTATATGTATGGAGGATACAATGACCCACTCATGCAAGGTTATTCTTACACTGGAGAACATGTTCATATGGAATCTAATGATGGTGGGCAAACTTGGCAAGGATACCGTGAAGTTTTGTATGTTCCTCCATTAGCTGTTGCTCCTCCAGCTCCAGTTGCTTCACAACCATCTATTGATCAAGCAAAAGCACTTGAGGAATTTTTCCCAAAACATGGGATGATGCAGTTTGTGTCTGACGAGATCTACCAAGAGCATGTTGAGACATATAACCGCGTGTATAGAA
This sequence comes from Alisma plantago-aquatica, assembly GCA_963693085.1. Classification (NCBI taxonomy): domain Eukaryota; kingdom Viridiplantae; phylum Streptophyta; class Magnoliopsida; order Alismatales; family Alismataceae; genus Alisma; species Alisma plantago-aquatica. The sequence continues at coordinate 1,021,784,230 of OY856409.1, read as the reverse complement.
ATGATATGAGTTGGGCAACATATGTTGATAGTATCAATGAGCATATGTATGGTCAACAACGAGGAGGACAACAACCACCACGACACTCAAGCTTCAACTAGGACTGTTGGTCTCTTAGTCCTACTTTGTAAGACTTATGGAACATCGTAATGTGTAAGTTTGTTAGTTTATAATTTGTTTTATATATTATAAGTTGTAATATGTAAGTTGGTAACGGTACTTTGTACTTTGTAGTACTCTAGTCTAGTAGTGTAGTTGTTTTAACTTGAAGTTTGCAAGTTTGTAACAGTCTAACTGTCTAACAGACTTTGTCATTTCTGTCCATTTGTGCACTCACTCATCAAGACATGGATCCCACCCTAACCTCTAAACATATAAATTTATCATATAATCTAGTGTATCTATGTCAAGACATTGTGTATGCAAAAATTCATAGTTTAATTCCTTCATTTTGTCATCGAAATTGCCATCGAAATTCTGTCAAAATTATTCAGCTTCCTTCACTTACAAATGTGGGAGACCCCCCCCCCCAATATCCAATATGAAATATTATTGCATATTTGAGTAGATCTTGGCGTTTAGGTCATCCTGGTAAATTTTCATGATTTAATTCGCTTATTTGGTCGTCGAAATCGTTAGAGCCGTAAATATCGAAATTTCGTGCGAAATTTCGAAAAATTTCTGTTTCTGGGCCATCGGACACGGCATCGAAATCGGACATTTAATTCTATGATTGAAGGAATATGAGTCCTAATGGGAGTGGGACTTGTTCCCTCTTAGAGGGGCACGTTAGGGAGTGTATAACCTCCCCTATTTAAGGGGTAGACCCTCTGGGTCGAGTTCCAGAGAGATCCTACGTCTCCCACCCTCTTCCTCATCTTCTTCTTGCTTCCTTATGATCAAAACCCTAGCTGGGAGGAGCGGCATGAGCACGAGGTTAGACAGAGGCAAAGCTAGGTTTGGATGAGAACCTGAAGTGCCCCGGTGCCGAGGAGAAGCACAACCATCGAGGCCGTGCCCTATGGTGTGCGCAACGGCAAGACGTCAGGCTGCAGTGACGGCCGTAAACACATGGTCGATGAGTGGAGAACCAGCCATGTTAGCCACGGTTTGGGGGAGCTTCACGTGCGCCCAGGTGCGGCGGAGTTGGGGCGGCCCTTGGCGGCAACCCCCGAGCCCTGAGGAGGAGAGGGCGCACCCAGGTTGTGTGCAGATCGGCGGCCGTAAGCGGCCAGGGCGGGAGCCAAAGGTTGAAGACAACCTAGGGTCACGATGGACAGAAACGCCCCTCTGGCGTGTGAAGGATCGACGACTTAAGGGCAAATGTGTCTTTTCGAAATGCTTCCCAAACCAAGCCGCGCCAACGTTGCATGGGAATGGCCACGTGGCAGCCCCCCATTGGCCCGAAGTAAGTCAATTTTGCTAAATTCATAACTAATTATTCGTAGCTCGGATTAGCACGCATAAAATATGAAAATTGCTCAGAAAAACGAGAGGAATCCAATAAAAATATTTTTAAAAGCTAATTCCTCCTGCAATTCGAAAAGTAATGGAAGATATCAACTTTAATGTGTTAATGTTTAAAGAACCCTATTTTGAGACGAATAATATATTTATAAGGGTTTAATGGATGATTAGAGTTAGTATTAACCTGTTAATGATGAAAGGGCACATTAGGAACAAAAAGGATGAAATTTGCATGTAATTAGTTTAATTTCAAGTTTAATGTGCATGAATAATACTTTAATGGGCCTTGAAACCCTAATGTTGGTAAATTCGACTCTTAATGGTTTTAATTGATTAATTTCATGATTAAAGTTGGAATATGCTGAATCTAAGCTATTTCGAGCATTAAAGTCCCTAATTTGTGGATAAATAACCTTAATATAGAAATTAGGGTTTTCGATTGAATCAAGGTAGAATTAATAATAAATAGAGTTCATATGGGAATTAGACCATAATGAATTATGAGTTGTTAATCCGAAAGAAACTAAAGGTGATAATTGAGTCTAATGACCTTGAAATAACTTAAAAGGATAAAGAAGGTAGTTTTGGTATAAAAGAGAAATAATCGACTTTAATTGGGCTTATGATGTTGAAATTAGGGTTTACGAACTAAGAGAGCATTTAATATGATAAAAGCATTATGGAGGCGAAAACCCTAATAAAACCCTAATGTGGTCTAGAAAGCCTAAGGTGGAATCCAAGTCTATCTTTAGAATGTTCTGGATAAACTATAACACTTGGATCCCATGCATTAATTTTAGGATAATTGTTGATTGTTTGTTGCTTGTTCTTTATCATTATTGCTTGGACAGCAAGTTGCTCTGGATCAGGTATGTGGTTAATTATGAATAACCGCCTTAGTTTCCCGAGGATTTTCCGGATGGTTAATCGCATTGAATGCAAATTATCAGTTTGGATGTTCATACTTGCAAATCATAAAGTCACTATGATTATCACATTAATAATAGAAGTATGTATTCTCGCACCTACATGCCACCCTGATGGATGACGCCAAAGGTCAGGCCCAGATGGGTAGACCAATGGGCACCATGAGTGGTGACCCCCAGGCACCAAGCTCGGGATTGAGAAGGTAGCCTTAAGTCATTGGCAAAAGAAACCCTAAGGTGGGTATGCCAGGGTTAGGGCAAAAGCGGTGGAGAATGTCATACTGAAAAGAGTAAATTGGCTTGTTAAACTTGATTGTGATAATTAGATTGTTATCCATACGTGCAAACTTTTGGTTGTCCCCACATACCAGTATATTTCGATATGCTGACCGACGTTTTGTTTGTCGGCGTTTTAGGTACAACCCTGAAATGAACAAACAGTAAAGTGACACATTGTGAAAGTAAAACATAAAGTGCAAGGAGGATTAGATAGAGTAGATTCAAGCTTGGATAGATAGATTCCCAAAGTTTTAAAAGGTATGCAAAGTTTTAATTTTCTACCAGATTTCAGTTTAGTTAGTAGAATTTCATAATTATTATTGATTATTTGTCGAACATTTGATCCGAGTTATTGGATAACGGCTCTGACCTTTCGGTCTCCCTTAATTGGGGGGTACCAAGAGGCGGGGTCGTTACAATTGGTATCAGAGCATAGGTTCCTCAATTAATCTTTAATAATTATTAAATTTGCTGGCAATATTTTCCTCCGCACCGCTAGTCGGAATACGAGGACTCCCAGATTGTGTGACTGCCTGGCCGATGTCTTAGGATATGACTCGAAATAAGATACCTTTAGGACTTTCTCATCTTATTCATCCTTTCTCAACTCAAATTCTGTTAAGGACCTTCAGGATTAGGGTTTCCTCTCTTTTCCTCACTCTTTTGAGATATGGGTAAGGTTGACAAGGATTAAGGAATCCTCCACCAAATTAATAAAAAGCATGTAAATAAGATGTCATGGACATAAGCTTAATAGAGTAAGCGTAAAGGAATAGATACATGTTTAGGTCGTATGACACGAGTTGTCATTGCCCTCAGGAGAGACCTGAGAATAGACCTCCTTGTCAGGAGGATGAGTAGAGAGAGAGTTAGTCTTGGAGGTAGAGACCTCCATTAAAAGTAGAGACCTAGCACATCCTCTGAGGATGAAGTTAACCCTAACCCTAAGTGGAGGTTAGAGAGAGATGACATGATGGGTCAGACGTCATGGTAGACCAGGTGTTTGGACAGACATGCCTTGGATGCCATATGAGCCATGAGAAGTTGATGACTATCTTTGGCGACCCAACCCTGGGAAGGGTCGTGCATGTTTGAGCGAAGGATAGCTCCTTCATGAAGGATAGCTACTTCATGAGAAGTAGGATATAGCTTGCATCCAGAGTGCGTCAGTAGTGCCGACAGTAGGATGAAACCCTGGTCAAGAGATCATGATGGACGGCCTATGAAGTAAGCATAAAGGGCTATGGATGATCTTGAGCAAACATAACTTCGAGCATAGGCTTCACCCATGTAGAGGTATGCTTGTGAGCTTGATGGAGAGAGGACCTCTAGTAGTAAGGTTGGATGTAGCTCTAGAGAGAAAGCAGGACCTCGGCAAGAAGATTGGAAGCCTAAACCCCAAAATATGAGGAACAATGGAGAGTCGAGGATGATGTGACCTAAGTAGATGATAGTGGTTGCCTCATGCATGATCCCTGGAGGCTGATGATATCTTGGTTGCCTTTAGAGGAACCAAACCCTAAAGGGAGGATGATGCTTCTGGAACCTATGTGTCTATAGTTTACCTGCTGAGATGAGACGAAGAGTTCCTTAGACCCTGAAGAAGCTTAGTAGCAAGTTGTGAAGCCTTGTACCTAGTTGGTTGTCCTGGAAGAGGACTCAACTCTGAGGTGTTGCTCGAATGAAAGGATGACATACCTTGGACATGCTTGATTCGTAGTTAAGAGGTTGAGCATGCAGTTGGACACCCAAAGGTGGACCTAGGGTTCCTAGGCCTAAGAGGGGAAGTAGTGTATCCGATGCTCATAATGTGATTTGAGTCTCTATAGTTTCGAGCATGGTACTCCTCGTGTTTAGAGGAAAGGAAACCCCTTAGTTAAAGGTATGTTTGATGAACCCCTCACAACTAAGTTGGTCTAATGTTGAGGATGAGAACAAGTGTGACCTAGCATGGTTTTGTAGGCGTCTGCTTGTGCCTTAGTAGCTTGCTACGGCTAAGCCTGCTCATGTGGATGCAGACCCTAAACATATGGACGATTGTGACCTTGTTGTCAAGAGTTGTCGTTTCCTCCCATCCGGGGAGAGGGACCCTTTGGTTGGGTGTTTACCAGTTTTGTGGGTTTGAGGAAACCTAAGGAGGTTTCATAGGATCTTGAGAAGCCAAGTGAAGAGTACATGGCATGAGAATGAACCTGTAGACCCATAGTTAACCATCTCTAAGTGCATGTGGATGTGTTACCATGGAGGTAACCGGTATGGGGCCTGACCAAAGTAGGCAGGTCGCCATGACCCCTGTGAAAGGATGAAAGACATCCCTTGAATGCAAGAAGAGAGATGATGAATGCTTGAGTAAGGTTCTATGTTGGACACGTACTATAATAGAATCATAAGTCTATCCTAGGGTCAGGTAGGGATAAGACCGATGGAAGAAGGAGTTGCCTAATTCCCTAGTTGCACATGACCATAGGGTCGGGAGGTAACAGTTATCATTGTCTGAGGGCCATGGGTTAGGAGATTGATCACCTTCATGAACTCATGGGACCCAAAAGGCAGATGAGTAGGGCACTCTATGGATGCATAAGGGAAAAGCGGTGACCCCAAAAGTGTCGGCACCCTATAGACCTAGAGGAGATGACTAAGGATTGTGCTTGGACCAAGTAAGTTCGAGACCAGTTTTCCATGGAAGTATTTTTGATATCATGATGTTTGTTGCACGTTCTAACTCAGATTTAAAGGTGTACTGGCAAGGTGGGATGTACCATCTCTACTCTTGGAACAGGAAGAACTCTGTATTTGGACTGCAGCCAAATGCTTATTTCTTCTTGTTATGGGAGTGAGAGATAGGACAGTACGCATGCCATACACCAAGGATAAAGATGGTGTGAGTTGAGACATTGCTACAGAGAGGATAACATACCCTGGTGGAGTGAACGATACATGGATGGTTTACCAACACTAAGAGAAATAAGGTAGTCATCTTATAAGGATGTTTTTAGCATGAGCTATGTGGAATTTGCAAGTTAACCAAGGTCGAGTTTGATCACCATGAGGATGAGCTCAGGGTTTCGTGATGAAAACAAACTTAGACTTTGAGATGAGATGATAAGTATAATACATGGAGGTGTATGTCCTCAACGATACCTTACACCTAAGGATAAGAAGTGATAATGAATGCTCTGGTTGAGATATAGCTGCCTAGTTTAGCTGGAAGCTAGAAGAAGTTGAGGTTGCTAGGCTAACCTTAAGTTGAGAAAAAGAGATATGTTTGGGCTAACACTCAGATGTAACGAGATTTGTTGAACAATTTAGTAGTTGTGGGTTAGCCAGCCAAGTCTGTGATATAATGAAAGGATGGTTGTCGAACCTCAGATGTACTTCTTTGGAAAGGAAAGTGAGGAAACCCTGATGAAAGTGGTTTAGGGTTTTCGAGGTATCGATCTTGAGGAATCATGACATACCGAAAATCATGGTTTTAAGATCACCAAACACCGTGATACTACAAAGATAGTAAGTGATAGTAGCACTTTGGCTGCTCGATATGATGTTGCATGTAACATGCAAACCAGGAGGTGAAGGACGAACACCAATAACCCTGTGCATGGATATAAAGTAGAAAGTAGAAAGATTTTATTGGCCTTCCTTACGTCGTGATGTAGCTCGCATCGTGTCTCAGTGTCGTACTTGTCAATTGGCCAAAACAAAAAGACAAAATACGGGTATTTACACTCCTCTCCCTATTCCGCATGAGCCTTAAAAGGACCTAAGTATGGATTTTATTTTACGTATTCCCCGCACTTCTCATGGCCACGACTCTGTGTTCGTCATTGTTGATCGTTTTTCAAAGATGGCCCACTTCATTGGCTGTAGTAAGACTTCTTATGCCTCTCGTATCGCCCGCCTTTTCTTCAATGAGGTAGTCAAACTACATGAACTTCCTTCCTCCATAGTCTTCGACCGTGATGTAAAGTTTGTTAGCTACTTTTGGAAGACTTTGTGGAAATATTTGGTACCAACCTCAAATTCTCTTCTGCCTTTCACCCTCAAACTGATGATCAAACTGAGGTGGTTAACAGGAGCTTGGGTAACCTTCTACAATGTCTTGTTGGTGAGCGCCTAGGCAACTGAGACTTATTGGAACCTACTGTCGAATTTGCTTACAACAGTTCTGTAAATCGATCAACAGGAAAGAGTCCTTTTGAAGTTGTTAATGGATACAAACCCCGCCAGCCTATAGATCTTGTACCTATGACCACTAATGACCGCACTTCCCACACTGCTGAGACCTTTGCCCAGCACATTCATGATTTGCATGCCGAGATTCGCCAAAAACTTACTTTGTCTTATGAAAACTATAAGCTTTCTACAGATGCACATCGCAGGTTTCAAGAATATCATGTGGGAGATTATGTGTTAGTACGTGTGCGCCCTGAACGCTACCCCAAAAATTCTTTCAAGCTTCATGCCACAGCGTCAGGACCTTTCCAAATACTTAGTCTACAGGGACCCAATGCCTATGTACTGGATTTGCCAGCAGATTGGGACATTAGTGCAATATTCAGTGTGGAGGATCTTTCTCCTTATCGTGGTACATTTGAGCCCCCTCCACCACCAGTAGCAGCTTCTTCAGACCGTCACCGTGCTTCACCGCCGTCAGTAGCGTTACCGCCTCTACCTCGCCTTCCTCAACAACCGCCCGAACACATCGACACCGTCTTGGACGACCAAACCGTCCTCACCAGCCAGGGCATTTTACGCCGTTTTTTGGTTCGTTGGAGAGGTCGTTCATCAACAGACGCCACATGGATCACCGAGGAGGAGTTTCGCCGCGTGGATGCAGATCTTCTGGAGCTCTACCTCAGACTCGAAGGAGTCAAGTCTTTTACAGCCGAGGGGAATTGATGTAGGACAGGCCCCACCTTTACGCACTTATGAGCGTAGGCATCGTCGTGTCATTAGTTAGGCTTTATTGGCATGTTTTATTTTATTATGTCTTTTCACTTCTTATGGGTTTTTGTAAAGTCATGTGGTTTTAGTCTCACATTGGCTATCGTGTGTTTAGTCTTTCTTTTAGAAGCCTATATAAAGGCTCTATAGGCATCCATGTAGAGAGATAGTTTATGAATGAGAATTATCATTTTAGTCACTGCCTAGGTTATTTTTAAATAGTTGTAGTTTTACATTATCTCCTTATCGTTGTCCACCCAAAATTGTCATAGTTTTACATTATCTCCTTATCGTTGTCCACCCACAACCACTCTCTTGGTCACCATAGTTGGCATAAGGGGGAGATATAGAGGAGAAAAGAAGATTATTGATCTGTCATGTGTCTAGTTCCCAAGTGTTCACCCTTGCTTTGTTGACACCTACTATAGTGCATCTTTTCTCTAGTAATGCGTCTCAAACAAGTTGACCACTTACTACAGCACAATATTCCTATAGCAAAGTTCTTATCCTAAATATCATGCATCATTACAATGTTGGTGTGTGGCAAGCAACTTTGATAACAATGATGACTCAAATGACTTATATATATATATATATATATATATATATATTCTACTATCATATGTTCTTCCAGATGATGTGTGGTATTGTCATCAAAGGAAGAAGACTGCTTAGGACCTGCTATGTGCTATCTTCTTTAGGGGGACTGTTTGTGTGCTTTGATTATTGTATTGCAAGATTTAGGGGGAGATCATGTTTGTATGGGCTTTTACTATCCTTTTATGTATTTCAATTTTCTATTAACTTTGTTTTGGCAAGTTTGACATGTGTTTCACCCATGCTCCAACTTGACTGGAAGTTTTAGAGTTATTCGTTATTGTGTTTATCTTGTATATGAGCTTAAGTGTAAATGGCCATCAGGGTTTGAGTCCAAGTTGTAAGTGTTCCCCTCTCCTATATATAGGAGCCAGGTTTCGTCTAATAGAATCAACCTCATTGCCTCCATATAATTTTCCATAGGACTTATATCATATAGTTCTTTTGTATTCTTTATATTTACAATGTATACCACTTTGACACTTTGGGGTACATTGTGTAAATGAGTTCATATGCTTGTCCATACCTATAATAAAAGTGCTCTCTTGCAATGCAAAATATCTTTCCTTTTGACAAGGAAAAACGAAGGGAGGCACGCCTTAGATGGTTTGGACATGTGCAACAAAAATCAACATATGCGCCAACTGAGAGTAACAATATTGAGTTAGACAAAGTCATAGGAGGAAGATGTAGACCTACATTCAATGGGGGAGAGCTATTGAGGAGAGATGTATATTCTTTGCATGTCAATGAAAATATAACCCAAAACAAAGCTAAATGAAAACAAAGGATATATGTAATCAATCTCAACATGGTTAGGATTGAGTCTTAGATGATGATGACTACAGAGATAATAATATCCTTAAATTCATTTTTAAAAAAGGCATAGGATGTGACGTCTGCACCATTTGAGTTTCTTCACATTAAAGGCAAGGTGTAGGTGCCTGGGTGTAAACCTTGACAATTACAATGTAGCCCTAAACTAAATTTGAAATATCTAGAAAAACTATTAGGATCCTACCTAGGATGGGATATTCGGATTAAACAAGTAGTAACTTCTACCAAAATGAAACTCAAATAAAAGAAATCAATAGGTTTAATGTAGTATCGAAATCCAATTCTATAGAGGAAAAATATAACCTACTGGCATAATTGCAAAGAGACTGTCTCGTCTTAACAAAAGGATCTACAAGAATGCCAATAATTAGGTGATGGAATGGCATTTTCACCCTCCCTAAAAATCTAATCATTAATTTTGCATACGTATTTACCCCACAATTTATCTTTTTCTAGAGACAACTGGTAAAGTACAAATCAATCGAAGAGAAGTTGATAGGGTAACCATCGAGGAAGAAGACCAAAAGGGAAAAAGACAATTCAATATTTCCATTCATATTCAACTGCCTCGGACAAGCCCCCAAGGTTGGTTTTTGTACTAAAAGACATGAAACCCTAGATTTGAGACAATCGCATATATTGCCCAACAAAATATAAAATTAATATAAAATAAATTAGCAAATAAGTGCATGTAACTAGATAATTGCACTTAAGTCCCTAATAACAAAATAAAAAGTAAAACAAATATAATAATAACACATTTGTGTTGCATCAACTCCCTCGAGGTTCAAAAGATGAGCCACCAGTGAGTTACCTTCATATCTTGTGTTGGCTTTCCCAACATTGGTCTATGATAGGACAAGTGAATTGGACGTCGTCTGGAGACCACACTTGGGTTGTTGTCAACCTCACACACGTAGTACAGGCGAAGCACTAGTACTGGTTTAGTATGTGAAGCATCAGCGAACATTGACAACAAAAGGGAGGAGGTATAGGCATCATCGATGTTGTCAAGGCATGCGATTAATGGATTTAGCAATGAGTGTTATAGTGTGGGGAATCAAGATGAGGCTACCATCTGTTAGAAGCGTATAGGGATGCACTGGCACGATGTCAGGGTTGTAAGAATCATTGGCACCATAATTTCTAGAGGTAGCAAAGAAGCACGCTTAGACTCTTTCTTGTCAGTTTCAGGATCACTGGTACCATCAATTGCTAGAGGTGGCACATAAGCTTGATTGGGCTCGTCCTTGACATCTTCAAGGTCAGTGGTTGGAGCGCTTCTTCATCAACATCTTCGTCGTGGCTAGGCTCGCTAGAGGGGAGTATGTACTCCGGCGCGATGTCGGCCGCTTGGTGCTTGGAAAATGTAGGCATGATAGGGAAGGCATACAAAGGATATTGAATTCTTAAGCTCTGTCGTTGTTGATCATGACGTTGGAGTATTATAGATAAATTTGTCGCAGCATAACTCTTGAACTCGTTGAGATTCACAGTATTGATTGAATCCTCATCATGCACCTTGTTGTACATTGAAAAAGTTTGGAAACGTGATTCAATCCCGTGATTCTCGGATCCAACTTCGTGGTGAGTAGTTGGTTGTGGGTTGCAGGGGGGGCAGCGGCCCCTTGCTTGGGGATTCGAGGGAGAGAGTCCCCGGAAAGAAAAAAAAATCTGACATCGGGTACCCAAGTAGGCACAGATGTCAGGTACCAAGTACCAGGATGATATTCTAGGAGTTGGGATTGCCGAGTAGTCGATTTGGAAAAGACGACGTTCAAACATGAATATGGTGATCTTGCAATTGTTCCACAGTCTGAAAGCGTGCATTAACTATCTGATTTTGCACGAACATGTCAAGTTTTTGGATTACCACGGCTAACTGTTCATTCATGGTTGTGAGCCGCGTGTCTATGGAACCCATCACTAGTAACCATGTTATCATTGGTAGCCATGTTTCATTAATGAGAGTCATGGTTTATCTTGCTTGTCTTTTTTAATACTGATACAAGTGTTTCTGCTTTTCTCGAGATCAAGATATCACCGTCCATCTTCTTTCCTTTTTTATTTGTTCAACTGATTTGTGGTTGTTGAAAAGAAGAGAAAATGAGTGCAGGGGTAACGGGAGGCTGGCGAAGAGGAACAGGGAAGCGGCTAGGAGGTTTTTGGTGGTAGCGAGGGTATCTAGTAGTACGTCGTGACGGGGGAAGGAAAAAGAAAAGAAAGAGGGTCCACTTGTTGTTGGCGGTGAAGGGGGAAGCGGGGGTCAGCAACTAATAGGTTTTGGACTGCGGGCAGGATTCTGACACGAGAGGGGGTTATGTAGGTGATGCGATTAGGCAATTAGATGTTGGGTGATGGTGGCGGACGGTGGGGTGTTTTCTAGGCGGGATCAGGTTCAGGGAGGTCGAAGCCGACTGCATAGAGGGGGGAGAGGGGGTTTGCTGAGTGTCGCTGGTGGAAAAGGAAGTCGGGCTCTGGGCTGCTATGTGAACTTGTGCAGACAGGAGTTGGTCAGACACTAGCAGGAGCAAGGGGGGGAGCGGCGTACGGAGCGGATGCAACTGTCGGTATGGTTGGGATCTTGTGGATGGATGCAGATCTGTTGTTGAAGGTGATGGGTGGAGCGACAGAAGCGGAAGGGGGGGTAAAAATGTGATTTTAATGAGCACAGTTGGTTCTTTGTTCGGGAAGGCAACAAGGTGGAGCGGGTTGTGAACGATGCAATCTGTTGCGGTTGGTTTTATGGACGGTGAGACAGTTGTGGAGGGTGAAGGTCGTACTCGTGGAAGTGGAAAGAGAGGTAACAATGCAATTTTTAACTAGCACGGTTGGTACGTTTGCTCGGGAAGGCGACAACGAAGGAAGATAGAGGGATCGTACCCTAAAAGATTAGGGTTTGGCTCTGATACCACTTGATGGGGTACCCATCGAGTAAGAAGAATACCAAAGGGGAAAACGACAATTCAATATTTCAATTCATATTCAACTACTAGGGACAAGTCCCCAAGGCAGGTATTTATACTAAAAGACATGAAACCCTCGACCTGAGACAATTGCATACATTGCCCAACAAAATATTAATTTTAAAATAAAACAAATAAATTAGCAAGTGTAACTAGATAATTGCACTTAAGCCCCTAATAACAAAATAAAAGGCAAAACAAATATAATAACAACGCATTTGTCCTGCATCAGAAACTGTGGTTTCATTCGAACCCTGATAATTCTACTATTAATGAGAAGGTTGTCCTTATTGGGCTTAACCCCTAATGCCTTACCAACAAGCTTCGGCGACCACTTTTGGCCTCTACCAATGGTTATTGTTTCCTCCATTGCAGTGCAAACGTCCGCATGGACTCTACATTGTTTGTGGCATCTAAAGTATAATTGATTCTTTAAATTTCAATGTACAATGATTTACTAATTTTTTGCTAGCCTAAGCATGTATCAAATCATTTCATGTTCTTTCTATGTTCTATATTGTATATGGGCTATCAAAACTTCAAGACAGGCCAGGCAGCATCAGAAGTTTCCTAGTGTGAAGCATGGTGTTGTCTGTGAAGCAAGCCATCATCATTTCCTTCCCTTTGCCTTTAATGTCTTTGGTGTGCTTGTTGATGACTCGATTTGCCTCTTAAGTCTTATAAAATGTATCATAAATAGGAACTTGATAATGTCATCATGTACATCTTCAGATTTTGTCTTTAGATCATTTGGATTTGCCATTCAAAAAGAATTGGCAACCCTATTTATAGTTTGTGCCTCGACTAAGGCATTTCTTCATATGTTTCATGCGAAGCTTGTAAGCATAAGCAGCATAACAATGGTCACTGATGTTATTCTAGAAGTTGGCAACGAGATTGCTTATTATTGGATGATCTAAAAAGAATACAATGGTCTCTTTTTTATAAGACAAGAGAGTGTACAATATTTAGAGATGAGCAATATGGGATAAAGAGAAGAAAAGAATAAAGAGAAATAAGCAAATACACTAAGTAAAGAAAAGCAGTAAAGTGTATATACTAATACTCCCCCTCAAGATGGAGCGTAGATGTCAATCATGCCCAGTTTGGATGTCATAGCAGTGAATCTCGTCTTCGGAAGAATCTTGGTGAAGATGTTAGCCACCTTATCAGAAGTATGTATGTAGGGAGTAGATATCTGGCCAGATAAGACAGCTTCGCGAACAAAATGACAGTCAACCTCAACATGTTTTGTTCGCTCATGAAAAGTAGGATTATTCGCAATAAAAGTGGCAGCTTTGTTGTCACAGTACATCGGAATAAGAGAAGAGTCAGAAATGCCAAAATCCTTCAGTAGGCTCTGAATCCAGAACAGCTCACAAGTAGTATGCGCCATGGCGCGATATTCTGCTTCAGCACTTGAGCGAGCAACCACAGTCTGTTTCTTGCTTCGCCAAGTAACAAGATTTCCTCCTACAAAGGTACAGTAGCCAGAGGTGGAGCGTCGGTCGATTTTACTCCCGGCATAGTCAAAGTCAGAATATCCAACAAGCTTACAGTGACCATGTTTTTTATATAGCAAACCTTTCCCAGGAGCACTCTTCAGATATTTGAGAATGTGGCAAACGGCATCCCAGTGACATTGACGGGGTTTATCCAGATATCTACTAACAAGCCCAACAGCAGAAGCAATATCAGCATGAGTAACAGTAAGATAAATGAGCTTGCCAACCATGCGGCGATACTGATGATGATCAGGATAGGCAGAAGAGTTCTCATCGTCCCAATTAGTATTTGGATCCAGAGGAGTACTAGAAGGTTTAGCACCAAGAAGTCCTGTATCAGAAAGAAGATCCAGAACATATTTACGTTGAGACAAGCATAAACCAGAAGCAGATCTAGAGACTTCAATCCCAAGAAAGTAACGCAAAGTCCCAAGTTCTTTGGTGACAAAGTGTTTCTCCAGATAACACAAGTAGCCTGAATACCGTCAAGATCACTCCCTGAGAGAATAATGTCATCAACATATACAATCAGAATAACAATGCCAGCAGTAGTGTTTTTAATGAAGACAGAATGATCGGACTGGGAGCGTCAAAAAAAGAAACTTCTGAAGAATGGTACTTAGTTTATCAAACCAAGCACGGGGACTCTGTTTTAAACCATAGATAGCTTTCCGCAACCTGCAGACTTTTGAGGACTCCCCCTGAAGCACAAATCCTGGAGGTTGTTGCATATAGACCTCCTCATGTAAATCCCCATACAGAAACGCATTTTTCACATCCAGCTAGTACAAGGGCCAATCAGAATTAATAGCAAAAGAAATAAGAATGCATACAGAATTCAACCGAGCCACCGGTGAAAAAGTCTCAAAGTAGTTGACCCCATAAGTCTGCGTGTAGCCCTTGGCAACAAGTCTAGCCTTGAGGCGCTCAACCGTGCCATCCGATTGATATTTAACAGTGACAGCCAACTGGAGAACAATCAGTAGGAGGATTGACTAACTGCCAAGTATTGCGATCAGTAAGAGCTTGCATTTCCGCTTCCATGGCCTGACGCCAAGCTGGATGTTTAAGAGCCTGAGAAGAATTTTTAGGAACAGAGACAGCAGAAAGAGCAGCAGTAAAATTTGCAAAATTAGTTCCCAAATGATCAGAAGTACAGAAATTGCCAATAGGATGTTCAGTACAAGCTCTAGTTCATTTCCTCAAACTGATAGGAACATCTAAGTCAGAGTATACCTGTGGTGGTGTTTGATCTGGCACAGAGGACAAGGACTCTAGAGGGGCCATAGAGGGAGTTGTTGTCTTCTGTCTTTGTTGATAAACTTTCAGAGGAGGACTTTCAGCAGGAGGAGCAGTATCATCAATCATAGGTAGAGGTGTCTCCATTAATAAATCCGATGTAAGGGCAGACCCGACAGAGGAGTAGAAAGGCATGTGCTCAAAGAAAACAACATCAGCAGATACAAACCATCTCTTTGACACGGGATCATAACAGCGGTTCCCTTTCTGAGTGCGAGAGTACCCTAAAAAGACACACTTTATTGCTCTAGGATCAAGTTTGGTGAGACCAGGACGAAGATTTTTGACAAAACAGGTGCTCCCAAAGATACGAGAAGGAACAGAAAAGAGGGGCGCATCCGGGTACAGGATTTGATAAGGGACTTGATTCCCAAGCACAGAGGACGGCATGCGGTTAATAAGGTAACATGCAGTGGAAATAGCTTCAAGCCAAAAACATTGTGGGACATGGTAATGAAATAGTAAAGTGCGAGCAACTTCAAGGAGGTGTCGATTTTTGCGTTCGGCGACTCCATTTTGCTGTGGAGTGTAGGCACAAGAAGTTTGGTGTATGGTACCTTGTTTGCGACAAAAGTTGCTGACCGAGGCTTGCACGAATTCAAGGGCATTATCAGTGCGAAAATTTTTGATAGGTTTGGCAAACTGGGTACGAATCTCAGCAAAATAAGCAATAATGGTATCAAGTATAGTAGATATGTCCTTGAGTAAGAAAATCCAGGTAGTTCTAGAAAAATCATCAATAAAACTCAAAAAATAGCGAAAGCCAGAAATACTGGACACAGAACAAGGACCCCAAACATCAGCATGAATAATATCAAATGGCTGCTTTGAACTAATACATGATTTCTTAAAAAAAGATGCTCGCGTCTGTTTGCCCAATTGGCAAGTCTCACAATGAAAAATAGAATCTAAAACATCAGGAAGTAAATGTTTCAATTTCGCTGCAGAAGGATGTCCCAGACGGTAGTGCCACTGGATGCCTGTCACAGAGGATGTCAGATATGCTGCGGTCTTTGGAACGTCCAAGTAATATAGCCCATCTGATCCCTCATGGCCCGAACCAATCGTCGTCCTCGTGCGCAGATCCTGAAACACAACACCATCCGGGTCAAAGGTAATAGAGCAACGAAGACTTTTTACAGTTCTATTGACAGATAACAGATTTATAGGAAATTTCGGAACATAAAGAGTAGACCGCAGAGGCAGTCAACCAGGAGTGCAGATATCACCAATGCCAGTAACAGGTATCTTAGACCCATCAGCCAGTGTAACAGGAGGTATAACAGAAGTATTATGTAAGTTAGAAAATAACGCAAGATTTTCAGAGATATGGGATGTCGTACCCGAATCAATCACCCATGAATTTTTACCAGACTGGGTCAGAAGTGCAGCTCTCCCGTCAGTAGAGGCTTCAGCAGAAGAAGCAAGACGAGCCTGAAGAAGTTTCTCGAACTCCGACCGGATCCAATCAGCAGAAGGAGCAGCAGAGGTAGTGGTAGTCTCAAGTTGATCTGTAGTGACTTGGTTTGCCCAGGCTGGCTTGCCATGCTTGATCCAACAGCGATCTTCATTGTGATTCGTGCGCTTGCAGATAGTACAGAAGCGTGGTTCAATAGTCTCAATACCAGAGCCACGTCCAGGTGCAGAGGAGCGCCCGCGACCACGGCCCCGTCCTCGACCGCGGCCACGAGAGGAGTCACCTGTGCGAACAGTAAGGATCGCTCCATCAGAAGTGTCAGGCAAAGACTGAGATACAGAAGGTAGACGTTGAACACATTTCAGAACATCTCGCAGTGTAGGCAGAGGATCACTCAAGAGAATCTGATCAACAACTCCGGCGAAGGAGGAGGGTAGACCAACGAGGAACTGGACAAGCTGAAGTTCGTTCCGTTGACGCTGGATTTCAGTGATGTCGGCAGAAAGCGGATGGTACACCTGAAATTCATCCCAGAGAGCACAATAGTTGTTGTAGTAGTCCTCGATAGAATCAATAGTAGAAAACTCTTGCTTGGCCAGCTGCTTGAAGATCTCAAACACCTTCTTTGGATTTTGTTGGTGAGAGTATACGCGGGAGAGTTGATCTCACATATCCTTTGCAGTCTTCAGACAAAGGAGAGACTGGCTGATCTTCGGTTTGACGATGTTGACCAGCCAGGTCATAACACCATAGTCCTCCTTGGACCAGAGATCATAGGCCTGCTTGGTCTTGTCATCAGCATCAGCAGTGGGAGTGTCCGGTCCCTTGGTCGATAGATGAGAATAGCGCCCTTGTGCTTTAACATAGAGTTCAAAGGAAGCTACCCAGAGGTGATAGTTGGAGCCATCCAACTTCACAGTAGCAACAAACAGAGTACGCGGAAGATCCGGAGTCGCCATCGGAAGGTGCAGTCAGGGGCAGAAGCACAAGCGCAGAGAGCAGTAGTAGTCAGCAGTCAGAGGCAGAAGTCCAACACATGGACTAGTAGTAGAAGGTAGAAGATCCACGCATGGATCTTAGAAAAACCCACGTGGGGGCGGCAGATGAAAAGAAAAACCTACGCCAACATGGAGGATCAGTCACTCCACCATGAGGCGCAGGCAAACAGAGAGGATGAAGCCCGTTACTCCGTCAACGTGCTAGAACTGAAAAGTTACCGAGGCTGTCCGGAGATTTCGGAAAGAGAAACGGAGCTAGACAGAGGGGTCTGTGGTGGATTAGGCCACAAGGATGGGAGAAGGGAAGGAGTTTGGTGGAGAGATTGGATGGGAGGGCGGGGGTACTGTAGCGGCGGAAAAAAAAAGGTGGGGGTGGCGGCGGCTAGGGTTAGTGGAGAAGATGACGGCTAGGGTTGGGGTGAAAGAGGGATTAGGTTTAAGGTGGATCGGCCCGCTCTGATACCATCTAGAAGTTGGCAACGAGATTGCTTATTATTGGATGATCTAAAAAGAATACAATGAGTAAAGTGTATATACTAATAGTTATATTCATAATTGTCCAAGAAAAAAAATAGATCATTGGTGAAAGTTGAAACTTTTAAGATAGATACTATTCAGATGTTGCTATATATGAGTTGCATGTATGTACCAAATGACCAAGAAGAAGTGTAGGTATCACAAATGTAAGGATGCCGGCTTCTAACTTTCCATAGCAAAGGCCTGCATATATACAGTACCGCTTAGAACATGCACTGAAAGATGAATATAAGCAACAGAGACCTTTTCAATAAACTTCTAACAACTATCAAACACCCAACAGCTTGTTAGCATCAATATAAGATGACAAAAGGAGGTTTTACATGTTGACTTTATGTAAGATGTTCATACAGAATTTAAATACAATATGACAAGTTAGGAAATTATGTGAAGGTCATTATTCTTCTTTCATATTAATTAGTTTGGTGTTTAATGCTTTAACAATTAAACGGTGAGATGCATCAGCAAACCTTTTACATAAACATGGATATATATCGCTTCAAAATTATACCCTATGGATAAATGAGTACCACAATCGCATCATATTTTATTATAACTCAGTATCAAGTTGTGGGATATACCTTCCTTGAAAACAAGCCCAGTCAAAGACGCAAATAGAGGACCAATGAACCATATGACTGTAGGATTGTTGATAGCATATTGTATCAGGCTCTCATCATGAGGTTGAGCAAGT
Source organism: Alisma plantago-aquatica (assembly GCA_963693085.1). Lineage (NCBI taxonomy): Eukaryota > Viridiplantae > Streptophyta > Magnoliopsida > Alismatales > Alismataceae > Alisma > Alisma plantago-aquatica. The sequence continues at coordinate 1,021,765,764 of OY856409.1, read as the reverse complement.
GCCAAGTAAGATGCAAGAGAACCGATGAGTCCAGCTGCATATAACAGTTGAAGGAAGCGCTTGATTGGAGTGACATAAATGTGGATCAGTAGTAGTGAAAGGCCTAATCCTCCAGCTCCAACTGCATAGAGAAGATCAATATTTTGTTTGATAGCCTCTTGTACGATATTGCCATCTGGCAAGAAAGCAGTAGAAGCTGCAATTATAAAGGATGCAGCAGCAGTTACAAGTCCAGACCTATATAGTATCACCTACATGAAATACAGAAAGTAAAATAGAGGCTTATGAATTATTCCAGTCGAGCATACTAGAAAATAAGGTCCACTTGATATTAAAATATAAACAAAACGAAAAGAGTAACAATAAAGAACTTCAAGAGCAATATTGTTGCAATAATAAAGTAATTGCATGCCCCATACGATAATCAACTTCATCCTTGCTGGTCAGCAACTGACACATCCTAGTTGTTAGGCTTTTTTTTCTAGTTCTAGTGCAGGCTGAATATGTGTTAGGCCGGATATGTCGAAATTTTTATTTTTCCATAGATGGAATCCTCACTCAGCCTAGAGGCTCATAGTGCATTTTCAAATTGCTAATAGATCATCAATGTGTAACATGTAGATGGGCTATTAGGTAGAAGGCTAGCTTGTCATTTACGTCATGGTGTCTGCAATAGAAAAGTTGGATCAGGAGCTGTGTTCGGTTCTTGAGAAGGGATATATCAGAAGGGAATAGTCGGCTCTCGAGGGAACAAAACATGGAGATTTTGGAGTGGACGAGTTCAGAGACAATCAGACCTCTCTCACGTCCTCAGGGTCGACGGTCCAGGGCCCGTAAAATCCCTGGTACACCTCTCTGTCAACCGACCCAGGAGAAGGCCCATCCCCGACGGCTCTGCACCTAAGAGACAGGCGCCGGCTCGACTGGGGTGCTCGGGCGGCGGCGGAGGAAGTGGAGGAGCATGCTCTCTCAGAGCAGGAGCACGTGCCGCCGGAGAGAAATAATCTAGATATCACAGCCGGTTCTGGATTGCGCACCGGCAACTTGCGGCTGGAGAGGGTCGGGCAGGCCGCGAGGGCGCTGGAGGGCAGAAGGAAGGCGCTGGCCATCGTTCCAGCAGTGTGTTACTCCGGCCGGACATGTGGCGTACTGAGTACTGACCAATTCCGTAGAATATTTCGGCTTGGCAACTTGCAAAGCTGACGGATTGGGCTTTTATTCTCAAAAGACCGTCCTCCTCCTGTTGGAAAAGCCCGTCGGTGGAACAGTAGCAACAGATTGTTGAGGGCCTGGGCTTCGTACTCGCTGGACTGTGTCACTCCCTTAGGGCTGGTTTAGTACGATGCCGTGAACTTGAATGACCGGAATTCAGGTTGCTTTTTCATTTGGTTAGAAAAGTGCAGGCCGAACTCACCGTAGTAGGCTGTCTTTTGCTCCAAAATGAAGGGTTTGGTACTGCGCCCTGAATAAGCGCGGTACAGTGGAGAAGCTGGAAAACGGGGGATCGTCAAAAGCAACCCCATCCAACTTAGGGCCTGTTTGCAAGGGCGGAGTCGGGAGGGGGGGGGGGGGGGGGGGGGGAATAGAAAATCAAGTATTGTTATGTATGTACATGTATATATGTATATTGATATTAATATATATATTATCTCGTACTATTTTCAACAAATAAGCGTATATAGCCTATTGGATTGGCGCTTGCATTGTAGAGTCATTCAAATCAAATCAAGCGTTCGCTAGTTCCAATCCCAACAAAAAAAAATTGGTCACATTTTTAGCATATCTAATGCCCCCCCAACTATAAAATTCTGGCTTCGCCCCTGTTTGGTAGGGTGTAAAACAAACAATGGACAAATAAAAACAGTGCGTTGGAGTGAGTTTTTTGTTTGGTTACGTTTTGTGAAAACAAAACCATTGGTTTCGAACTGCACATCTTGGTCATTTTCCTGCCAAAAGTACAGAGTTTGTACTGCGCCATATTCTCATGTGGTCGGGTGTAGAGATACCGGCGTTGCTCTCTTGGACACGGAACAATTGCTCCCAGCAGCGACGTCACTGCTGCCCAACCAAATAAAAATAAACAAAATCCGTATGTTCTTCTTACACCCCAACCAAATAAAGCATGTCAAGTTTAAAACCAATCCTTATGAACACCTTGTTTATAAAATCATACAACTGCATCCGGGTACACTGTACAAAATAAAATCAATGACAAGTAACACATACCATCCGTAACTTACCAAATAAATCATCTGCTTACCCAAATCCGTATGTTTGAACTTGTGGTTTCCTATTTCACAAAACTACACACGGTTACACCCTACTAAACCGGGCCTAGCACAAGACAGGCGCTAAGAAGGGTATCATACAATTAAATTACCTAATGCGTGCAATACATAAAATATACCATACATATCTACAGCACGACTAAAGTTATTATAGAAAGTATTTCCCATTACAAAAGTTTATGTCTTCTATTCCCTTAATTTTTTATTGTTTTGTTCAAAGGCACAATAGGGAACTCAGTGTAAAACTACAATAGTTGCTAACATATATTTTGTAAATAAAAAAATTATATGCACAATTATCCGTGACAAGTTTTATCATCTATCTATTGGAACGCATTACCTTATGATATTACAAAAGATACGTTACTTTTGTTTAGATTAGTGTATCCAATGTCGTTTTTCTTTCTTTGTTCTCTTTCAAGTATGAATATGAATGGAAACAAAAGTTACCAAAGTAGATATCAATGTTGTAAGACACCTCATAAATATGGCCAACCTAACGTGAAAGAGTCCATTGCAATATCAAATCATATTGCCTTCAAGTCTTGTCAGTTTTAAATCACTAACATTATTTTCATTTATTTTATATAAAGAGGTATCTCATGATGATATCTAAGCATACATGAAAATTAGGAAGGAAGAAGATGGAGATAAATAACACAATTAATATATGACATAGAACGCATAGATGGAGGGTGAAGTACCGGAAGGGAGAGTAATCAAAAGATAAAATGGAGGAAAAGCTTTGTGTATAGTAATGTGTACTCGTCTATAATTGATATTTTATCTCCCATGCGGTGTCATGTTATATTTGTTCCAATGTCTTCCTCCTCATTTCACAAATGGTGGAGGGAATTAGCGGGAAGAGGAAAAAAAGAGAAATTTTAAGAGGAGGGGAAAAAGAGTATGAAATAACAAATTATATATGACATAATCACATGATAATACACGATCAAATCACATGATAACACACGAGCACAAATAGAGAAGGGAAAAACTAAACATGAACTCGAATAGAGGAGATAAATAATGAAAAGGGAGAAAATTAGAGGAAAAAAATATGACGGAAGAAGCGAAATAGCACATTAATATGTGACAAGAAACACATTATAACAAAGAGAAAGATAAAATTAGAGAGAGGAAGAAAGTAGTGGACACTAATTTATCATTTTATGTAATCGACGTGTTATGTTTGATCTAGTGTCTTATTATATTTGATCCATGTCTTATTTTTTTCTCTCTTAATTTTATTTTTCATGTTCCTCCTCTTTTATTTTCTCTTTCCTAAAAGAAAAAGGGGATCCACTTTATCCTATCGTTTAATTCTCTAACACCTCATCCATGTCTCTCCCCTCTCCCTTATTTTCTCCCTATGTAACTATCATGTCGGTTTCATGTTCATTTGGTCCCCCCCCCCCAAATCATATTCTCGAAATGGGTTGAGGCGTCACTCTTTTTACATACTTGCATGTGGAAAAACTTTTTACAAGACCAGTCCTATAATAACTTAGTAGGATTCAATAGAAAATCATTATAGAGTATAATATGTATTTCTCTCTTCTTATATTTCTTTAAGGGTAGATTTTGAAGAGGATAGAGGAGGAAATGGTGCAATGTGATTGGTTATCATATAAAAAAACTATAGGACCTGTCTTATAGTAAGTTTTTTGCTCGCTTGCCTCTTCTTAGAACCACACAGTTAGTTTACAATAATATTAATTATGGTTCTTCTATTGCTCCTCTCCTTTATTTCTCACACATCCCATCCGTTTCTCTCCCCTCTCCCTTGTTCTCTTCCAATGTAACTATCATGTCGGCTTCATGTCCATCCGGTTAACACCCCCACAAATATGATTCTCGAAATGGGTTGAGGTGGTGTGCCATATAGCAACACTCTTCTTATATACTCGTATGTGGAAAAACTTATCATAAAATCAGTCGTGTAATAACTTAGTAGGATTCAATTGAAATTTGTTATAGTATATAATATATGTTTCTCTCTCCTTATTTTTATTAACCGGTGTGAGATTTTGAAGAGGAGAAAGGTGGAGATGCTGCAATGTGATTGATTGTTCTATAGTAAGCTTTTTTGCTAACATGCCCCTTGTTAGAACCCCACAGATTATTTACGACGACAATATTGATTCTGGATCAGGTGCATATAACAAGGTTCATTTTGGCTGATCTTCAGAGTTCCGGTATCGTTTCAGGCACACTCGGTGACGGGTTATCTTTCCAATTGAGTGGACGGTTTACTTTCGGTAATGCAATTGCTTTAACTTGCCTTTTGCTGTCTTCTTTTGATCGCGCTGCAGCCAGTGCTTGCTTTAAACTCTGAGTCATGTAATTCCGAAAGAGAAATGCAGCATGAGCCTTTATTATTTTATATTTTCAAAAATAGAGTTCCTCCTAGTATCATGTTCTCTTTCTGCAACACTTTCGCACAGCCTTAAGCATTGAAGCGTCATGAACAGTATCCACAGGCAAGTTATGTAGGGTACTAATGAGAAATACTTATCCGGACTTAGTTTTGGAAACGCCTTGGGTGGTTGACGCGTCCTGCACGCGGCGGTAAACCGCCCGCACGCGTCCCCAGCTGGCTGTTGTCAGACAACTGAACCGGGAGAACCGGCCGGTCCCAACTACCACAATGGAACCGGCCCACGATTCCCCCCCCCCATATTTCCCCCCATATTTCGAACGATACTCTCCCCCCAAATTTTTCCCCCAAAAACACCCGCCGCTGCGCCCACTTCTTCCCCCAAAACACCCGCCGCTGCGCCCAGTTCTTCCCCCGGCGACTTCCGCTGCGCTGCGCCCACTTCCGAGGCTGCGCCCACTTCCGACGTGCTGCGCCCACTTCCGACGCTGCGCCGCGCATACTTCTCGGCCGCCGGCGCCCACTTCTGCACCAACTCGTCTCTTTCTCAGCAAGTCGGCGCCTACTGTCTCGCAGCAGCTCCTCCGACGCGCCGCCACGCATGGATCCTTGCAACTCCGACGACGACTTCCAAGAGACGATGACCCTTGCAAGCGCAAAGAGGTCGCTGAAGCTCGTGGTAAGAAAAAAGCCAACAACTACTCCGGCGCCGAGCTGTTCTACTGCCACAAAAGAAAAGGAAATTAGCGCCAAGCAAATTCGTGCGCAAACTGAAGAAACGAGGGCGCAAACTGAAGAAAAGAGGGCGCAAAATCAACAAATTAGGGCGCAAGCAAGAAACCCGTCAACTGCTGCAAAAAGAAGGCCACCAAATGCTGAATTGACACCCACCAAAGATAAAAAGAATGCAAAGATCGTCCAGGAAAGTGTAGACGAAGAGGATGATGAAGGTGATGAAGATGATGAAGCTGGGGATAAGCTAAAGCTGGTCAAGTCAAGGTGTTCGTGGAAGATCTTCCACAAGAGTTACATGACCCTTACTGATGACGAAAAAAACATTTTCGCAAGGACCCCGTTCCAGTCACTCCTACAAATCAAGAGGATACCTATCAACGACGCAGTTCTGATACACGACCTTGCTTCGTGTTATAATAAAGATGAGGTTTCGTTCAGTTTCGGTCGAAGGACTGTGGAGTTCAAGGCAAGCCATCTAAGGGAGGTCCTACCTCTTCCCGTCAAAGGTAATGCCCTATTCAATGATGCAGAACAGCTGCTCGATGAAATGATCGTCTGTTATTTCTACTATATAGTCTAATTTATCACTTGAAATGCAAGTAGGCGCATTTGTGTGTAACATTATGCTCATTTCTAACTACATTAGGCGCATTCAGATTATAAGTAGGCGCATTTAACATTAAGTAGGCGCATATATATCCAGGCTCAAGTACGAGCATTACAAGTAAAAGCGCATAAACACCCATATGTAGGCGCATTCCTACTGAAGTAGGCGCATTCACTCTCAAGTAGGCGCATTTCAGTTACAAGTAGCCATCTAAGGGAGATCCATTTCACATGTAGGCGCATTACAAGTAAAGGCACATTAACATCGAAATGTAGGCGCTTTTCATATCAGAAGTATGCACATTGGCACTCAAGTAGGCGCATTGCAGTTACAAGTAGGCGTATACGGCTAAGTAGGCACATTGACACTCAAGTAGGCGCACTTCAGTTACAAGTAGGCGCATTAGCATCTCAAATAGGCACCCCTAACACACTCACGTCTAAAGTAGGCACACTACGAGCGTTCATCTAAAGTATGCGCATCTAAGTCTTGTGTAGGCGCATACACTTTTTATGTGGGCGCATATACGTCTAAACTAGGCGCATTGCCATCGATCAATAAGGTAGGCGCATTAGCATCTCAAATAGGCGCTTTCGTCTAAAGTAGGCGCAAATAGGTCTATAGTAGGCGCAGTAACGTGTAAACTACGCGCATTCATCTAAAGTATGCGCATCTACGTCTTATGTAGGCGCATATACGTGTTATGTAGGCGCATAGACGTCTAAAGTAGGCGCACTGACGGGTCAACTAGCATTTTCGACTAAAGTAGGCGCATAACATTAAGTAGGCGCATTGACGTCTTAAGTAGGCGCATTGACGTCTTAAGTAGGCGCATTTAACATTAAGTAGGCGCATATATATCCAGGCTCAAGTACACGCCCAAGTAGGCGCATTGACACTCAAGTAAGCGCATTCACTCTCAAATAGGCGCATTCCAGATAGTAGTAGGCGGGTATACGCCCAAGTAGGCACATTGACAATCAAGTAGGCGCACTCCACTTACAAGTATGTGCATATACATTAGAAGTGGGCGCATATACTTTAAGTAGGCGCATGCATGCACATCCAGGCACATTCACCCTCAAGTAGGTGCATACCCACTAAAGTAGGCGCATTCCCACTCAAGTAGGCGCATTCACACTCAAGTAGGCGCATCCAGATACTAGTAGGCGCATTCACACATAAAGTACACGCATTAACGTAATAGTTTGCTAACTTAATTCAATGGCGCCTAATATTTCAGATGGGAGGATCCATTTTAAAAGGTTCCTGACTAAGGCACCAAATTCATACATACGTCAAAAGTTTTTTGAAGGCGGCGATCCAAGACTACCCACAATTGTAGAGAAGTTCACCACCCTTCAAGCAAATACCGAAGAGTTGCGAAGGGACAGAGTTAAGTTGTTGTTAGTGGCATTGTTTGGCCACTTTCTGTTCCCTAGCGGATCAAGTCGAATAATGAACTGTCTATATCCTTATGCTGAAGATTTGGATCATATAAACGATTATGATTGGGTTGTTGCTGTCCAAGAACTTCTTTGTCAAGGATTTGAGTTTTTGAAAGAGCGGAAAGATAGAGGAGGATATATGAAAGGATGCACACTCATCCTCACGGTAATATTCAATGTTAAGTTTGAACTCTTACGAATGTGCTTGATAATTTGAACTGTTCTGAATTATGATCCGAAAACTCTTGTTGTAGCCTTCGCTTTTGGAGATGCTGAAGTTCATTCCAAGAGATTACCCTGATGAAGATCTCATCATCAACAAATGGTGCTACAAGACGCGGCTGTCAGTCATACTACGAAAAAAGAATATACAACTAGCTACAATGACGACTAAAAATTTGCAAAAGTCCACAATTGTGACATTTGAACAACACTTAGGGCAGCCAACTTCAAAAACTGCAGAACAGGTCCGTGAAGATGCACCAGAGGCTACTAACCAAATCCAAAGCCTACTTGCTGAGATTGCATCACTGAAGAATGAACTACTGATAGAAAAACGTATCGCGGATCACAAAGAAAAACAGTACAAAAAAATGTTTATGAAGATGCAAAGTGATCTCGATGAACTTCACGACTATTGTGATGAGCTGCACACTGCCAAAATAGTGTTGGAGCACAGGCTTGTGGAGATTGACTACTCGCAGCCATTTGTAGAGGACAATACCAACCATGGAGAGAAAAATAAGCAGAAGATATACATATGGGATGAAGAATCTCCTCCACAGCCATCACAAGAAGTAAAAGATAATCAAACATCAGGTATATCTTTGCGCATTTTTCAATTTGTGCGCCTATTCACAATTAATGTGCGCCTAATGCCAATTTTATGCAACAGAATGTGGAAAATCACCCCATGTGCCAAGTACAACGGATACAACAGAATGTGGCAAGTCGACCCAAGAGTCTCCAAATCACAATGAACAAAATTTTACTGAAACATTAGGTATTTGGGTGCTCCTACCTAGTTACATTTCAAATGCGTAATGTATAACAATAGGCGCATTTCAAATGCGCAATGTATAACAGTAGGCGCATTCCATTCAGTAGTAGGCGCATATACATTAGAATTAGGCGCATATACATTAGAATTAGGCTCATTGAAGTTAGAAGTAGGCGCAAGTATGCGCGTATAAGCTCAAGTAGGCGCATTCCATTCAGTAGTAGGCGCATATACATTACAATTAGGCGCATATACATTAGAATTAGGCTCATTGAAGTTAGAAGTAGGCGCATATACTATAATTAGGCGCATAGACATTATAAGTAGGCGCATTCCATTCAGTAGTAGGCGCATATACATTACAGTTAGGCGCATATACATTAGAATTAGGCTCATTGAAGTTAGAAGTAGGCGCATATACTGTAATTAGGTGCATAGACATTATAAGTAGGCGCATTTCATATGGGAAGTCAGCTCATTGAAATTATAAGTGACTTTTTGCAATTCATATGTTCGCTTATTTTAAATTTGAATGCTAATTTTATGCAACAGAATGTGGTAAGTCGCACCATGTGGCAACTACAATGGATATCGCTCTATCACATCAAGGGAATGAAGAGGAGTCTCTAAATCACAATGAAAAGCATCCAGGAGAAATTCTCCAGCCATCACCTCAATCTCCACAACATCAAGAAAAATTCGTGGAAACAGCAGGTATTTCTACGCGCCTACTTTAATTTCACTTGGTAGTTATATTTCACTTGTGGTGCCTTTACTATGTGCTCCTTTATGAAATAGGATGCACCAAGTCAGACGATAAGCCCACTACAAGCGCCTTGGATATTGCCCTGTTGGAAGAATTAGCGCAATACAACTCACAAAGCGAACAGATGACACTTATTAATATATCAGAAGATTCACCAATAGGGAAGGACAAATCAGTAACTCATCTTCATATCAAGCTAGATAAAACTGCAATAGAACACCTTGATGATGCAGATCAAAAGCTTCTACAAGAGATAATATCAAATTATACTATTGGTAAACCACTATGGTCGTATGAAGATGTTGGAGTGATGGCGGACGACTTCTTTCCAACACTACAATATCAGGGGCTTGTATCTGAAACGGTAAGAAATTTACTATGTTAACATGAAACTACAGTTGTATATTTCAAATCTTAAATAATCATTACTAACCATTCATTATTTTTTGGTGTACGTAGTACATACAATCCGTCATTCATATCTTTCAGAAAAATTACGTGGCAACTGCAGATCGTACTATGCCTGTAATATTTCATGTTAACACGTGTCGTGCAATAGTTAATTCTCATGAAGATTACATAAACATGTACTTCAAGAGAAGAATGGATGAGATAAAATGCACAGAAAAACTAGTAATGATGCTTCACTCAAACTTGCATTGGCATTTGATAGAGATTCGCATGAAAGAAAAGCTCATAATTCATTACAACAGCGCATCCTTAGTACGTGTTGTAAAGAAAAGATCATTGCCACACCTACCAAAGAATGTGCATGAGAAGCTGGCAATGCAAATAGTAAGTAGTATTGCACCATCTTGCTGTAGTGAGCCTACATCTTTTTGTAGTGTGCATAATGTGCCTATTGCTTGCAGTCTGACATTTGAACTATTTTTTTGTAGGCAAAATGGTTGAAAGATACTTTTAGCACCAGCTTGGACCACAATGCCAAAGATTGGAAATTGCAGTACTGCAGAAACTGTCCACAACAGCCTGTTGAAAGCAATGACTGTGGTTTTTTCACACTTCATTGGATAAAAAGACTAATGGATGGCGAGGACATTGTTGGTGATAAAACTACAGCCGACACTATCCACAGGATGAGAGGGACATTTGCAATTCAGATATTGAAAGACGAATGTAGTACACTCAACGGCACTGATGAATGAGCGTAACTATCATGTAAACATATTTTGTAACATATTTTGTAAGCCTAACTTTGGAAATGTGCATAATTTGTAGTTGTACATTTAACCGGCCGCATTTAATGAATATGCGCCAACTCAACGACACTGATGAATGAGCCTAACTATCATGTAAACATATTTTGTAAGCCTAACTTTGGAAATGCACCTAATTTGTAGTTGTACATTTAACCGGCCGCATTTAATGTATATGCTCCTACTTGCAATATAAACACACCTATTTTAATGCTATATGCGCCTATTTTAATGCTAGATGAGCCTATTTGATCGACGGTATGCACATTCAAACTCAAGTAGGCGCATTCAGACTCAAGTATGCACATTCAAACTCAAGTAGGCGCATTCAAAATACTAGTAGGCGCGTATACGCTAAAGTAGGCGCATTCACACTCAAGTAGGAGCATTCCAGATACTAGTAGGCGCGTATACGCTAAAGTAGGCGCATTAACACTCAAGTAGGCGCATTACAGATACTACTAGGCGCGTATACGCCCAAGTAGGCACATTCACACTTGAGTAGGCACATTACAGTTACAAGTATGTGCATATACATTACAAGTGGGCGCATATACATTAGAAGTAGGCGCATGCAAACTCAAGTAGGCGCATTCAGAATCAAGTAGTTGCATTCAGAATCAAGTAGGCGCATTCAAACTCAAGTAGGCGCATTCCAAACACTAGTAGGCGCGTATACGCTAAAGTAGGTGCATTCACACTCAAGTAGGCGCATTCAAGATACTAGTAGGCGCGTATACGCTAAAGTAGGCGCATTAACACTGAAGTAGGCGCATTTACAGATACTACTAGGCGCGTATACGCTAAAGTAGGCGCATTAACACTCAAGTAGGCGCATTACAGATACTACTAGGCGCGTATACGCCCAAGTAGGCACATTCACACTTGAGTAGGCGCATTACAGTTACAAGTATGTGCATATACATTAGAAGTGGGCGCATATACATTAGAAGTAGGCGCATGCAAACTCAAGTAGGCGCATTCAGACTCAAGTAGGCGCATTCCAAACACTAGTAGGCGCGTATACGCTAAAGTGGGCGCATTCACACTCAAGTACGCGCATTCAAGATACTAGTAGGCGCGTATACGCTAAAGTAGGCGCATTAACACTGAAGTAGGCGCATTACAGATACTACTAGGCGCGTATACGCCCAAGTAGGCACATTCACACTCGAGTAGGCGCATTACAGTTACAAGTATGTGCATATACATGAGAAGTGGGCGCATATACATTAGAAGTAGGCGCATGCAGGCACATCCAGGCACACATTCACATACTTTAAGTGGCACCACATACAAAATGGCACCACATATGAAACTAATGATCTGCAATATAAATTAATGCGATTTAGTTACAAAATTTCAAAATGGCACCACATACGAAAATATGTTTCCACTGCTTGCACTGTAAGTTAGTGAGCTATCACTGTATCTTTGTTAAGTATAATCTTTGTGTAATATAATCTATAAGTGTATGTGGTTGGGCTATCACTGTGTAGCTATTTGAAAAAACTATCACTGTCTATCTATCTCAAAAAGACTTGAGCCTTTCTTCTAATTATATTGACGTTTCTGTGTTTTGTGCATCCTTTCTTCAAAAGACTTGAGCCTTCTCTTACATGGACGACCAACTTGACCAGCCATATTTGGATTTTTGATGCATCTATCAATATGTGCTTCATTAACCTAGAAGAAAATACGATTGTTGTTTATTATAATACAAAAATGATAGTTGTAAATCAAATACAACAAAATTTGTAAACCAAATACAAATTGGAATTACCTACAGTGTCTGCTAGACCAACGTCCCTTTTTACTTTTTCCAAACCTCTCATAATTTCATCAAATTTTTCTTCAGAAATGGCAGCTGCTTCTGCTAACAACTCAACGTTTTGTATAACAGCATTATACCGATTGACAGAGTTAGAGTAGTCAACAGATTCGATGGTATCAGGTTTGGTTACAATTCGCTTCACATCTTTTCTCCATCTATCAATCAAGTGGTACTCCTCATTCAATTTGTCAATTCCTAAGAAAATATAGACTGCAAACATGTGTCTACATACAATTCCTGATGATTCAAACATCAAACAATGGCAAATAGCTCCCTCGAGTTGAGTGTTAAAGACAACACTAAAAGACTTAGTCTGTGGCAAAAAAGTATTGGTATCAACAAGTATCATTTTCTTTTCCAATACTTCAAAGCAAGTATATGGCCCGGATGAGTATGTTTTAGTTGTGTTGCAGTACATAAGTCCCTGTAGCTCTCTTTGAAATTTCTTCAAGATTTCCAGAGTATACCATTTAGCAATCTGTCCCTCCATTTCAAATGAAGTCCGCAAAACTTGAGTTTTATGAATACATTCATAGTCTGCTTCAACTTCTTTCTTGAACTTGGAACTTACAGCAAGTTCAAATTGTTGAACAAATTCCTTCAGTGAGGTTCTCTCTTTGAAATATCATTTGAAAAACGCATTTATTGATTCACTCCTTTGCGTTGTAGACATTCCAGCCCAAAATGATAGTTTCACATAGCATGGCACCCACATATGACGGATAGGGTACATCCGTTGAACCCATCTATTTTGCTGTAAATTGTGAACTATTACCAATTCAGCCCACCTGGCTTCAAAATCAACAGCCGTAATAGAGTCATACACTGCTCCTTTAATAGCTTTTCGAGCTCCTTCAGAATTCTCAAACTTTTGGGGTAACTTTTTCATTATATGCCACAAACACAATCTATGTTTACTGTTGGGGAATACTTCAGCTACAACATTAATAATTGGTTGTGCTTGGTCTGTAATTATGCCTTTTGGATGCACACCTTCCATACATAACAACCAGGTTTTGAATAGCCATATAAAATTCTGAGTTGTCTCTTCACATAAAAGCCCACAACCAAGCAAGATGGTTTGCCCATGCTGATTGACACCAACGAAAGGTGCAAATGGCATCTTGTATTTGTTAGTGAGATACGTACTGTCAAAAGAGATAACATCACCAAAGTACTTGTACGAAGATCGTGCTCTTGAATCAGCCCAAAAAACATTCCTTAATACACCTCTGTCATCTACATCCATGACATAGAAAAAGTTCGAGTGCACATTCTGCATTTTTGTAAAATACTCTTGCATTGCTTTGGCATCTCCGTTCGCAAGATTTAATCTCCTAGCTCAGCTTAGAAAATTGTGTGCATCGGTCTCTGTAAAACTTAGGTTGGAAACACCTCCGGCTTCAACAACAAGTGCAGCCATTGACTGTGATGTTGATATACCAGCCTGGTCATTAATAAGAAGCCTTTTCTGCTGCATAGCGGATACACTCCTCATGGAAGGTAAAAATCTTATATGGTCCTCACCAAGCATAACATGGTTATGATCATTACAATATTTGTCAATAATATATTTGTCATTCTTTAGATGAACAACTAAATAAGCAGGACAGTTCTCTCTAGCACTACACCTTTGGGAGAATGATAAGTTATCCTTGGCCCTATTACTCACTCCTTGTTTAACACAAACCATCTTCATCCTAGATATTTCACCATGAATATTCTTTCCGGAAGACAAAACTCTAACACCAAAACCATTTGATATGCCAAACCTTCTATAGAAAACTTTGACTTCATCAATTGAATCAAATATCATTCCTACGCAGGGGATACTTGCATCTACAAAAAATATAAAATATATTTTAAATGTATGAGAATGGTGAGTGTGTTAGGGGCACATTGTCCTATATCAATCAGATGGGCGTATATACCAGTAAAGTAGGCGCATTGACGTCTTAAGTAGGTGCATTGTCCTATATCAATCAGGCAGGCGCATTTCTAATAAAGTTAAGCACATTTCGCATTGAAAAGGCGCACAAATAACTAAAGTAGGCGCACTGACGTCTAAATTAGGCGCACTGACGTCTCAACTAGGCGCATTGCCATCTATCAATAAGGTAGGCGCATTAGCATCTTCTAAAGTATGCGCATCTATGTCTTATGTAGGCGCATAGACGTCTTATTTAGGTGCATTACCATCTGAAATAGGCGCATACATGTGTAAAGTAGGCGCACTTTCATCTAAAGTATGCGCATCTAAAGTAGGCGCATACAGGTGTAAACTAGGCGCACTTTCATCTAAAGTATGCGCATCTACGTCCTATGTAGGCGCAAACATTGAAAAGGCGCACAAATAACTAAAGTAGGCGCACTGACGTCTAAATTAGGCGCACTGACGTCTCAACTAGGCGCATTTCCATCTATCAATAAGGTAGGCGCATTGGCATCTTCTAAAGTATGCGCATCTATGTCTTATGTAGGCGCATAGACGTCTTATTTAGGTGCATTACCATCTGAAATAGGCGCATACAGGTGTAAAGTAGGCGCACTTTCATCTAAAGTATGCGCATCTAAAGTAGGCGCATACAGGTGTAAACTAGGCGCACTTTCATCTAAAGTATGCACATCTACGTCCTATGTAGGCGCAAACATTGAAAAGGCGCACAAATAACTAAAGTAGGCGCACTGACGTCTAAATTAGGCGCACTGACGTCTCAACTAGGCGCATTGCCATCTATCAATAAGGTAGGCGCATTAGCATCTTCTAAAGTATGCGCATCTATGTCTTGTGTAGGCGCATAGACATCTTATTTAGGCGCATTACCATCTGAAATAGGCGCATACAGGTGTAAAGTAGGCGCACTTTCATCTAAAGTATGCGCATCTAAAGTAGGCGCATACAGGTGTAAACTAGGCGCACTTTCATCTAAAGTATGCGCATCTACGTCCTATGTAGGCGCAAAGACGTTTTATGTAGGCGCATAGACGTCTAAAGTAGGCGCATTCGTATAAAGTAGGCACATTTCTAATTAAGTTAAGCATCTATCAATAAGGTAGGCGCATTAGCATCTCAAATAGGCGCTTTCGTCTTTAGTAGGAGCAAGTAGGTCTATAGTAGGCGCAGTAAGGTGTAAACTACGCGCGTTCATCTAAAGCATGCACATCTACATCTTATGTAGGCGCATAGACGTCTTATGTAGGCGCATTGACATCGATTAATAAGGTAGGCGCATTAGCACCTCAAATAGGCGCATTCGTGTAAAGTATGCGCATATACGTATAAAGTAGGCGCACTAACATGTAAATTAGGCGCAAATAGGTCTATAGTAGGCGCAGTAAGTGTAAACTACGCGCGTTCATCGAAAGTATGCGCATCTACGTCTTAGGTAGGCGCATAGACGTCTTATATAGGCGCATAGATGTCTAAAGTACGCGCATTCTCAATAATATTTGAAAATACTACGCGGAACAAGGTTCTGGGAATTACAAAACAGTTAAATCTTTTACCTTGATCATTAGGGGGCACTTCTTGCACATCTTCGTCCTGGTATACTGGAACATTTAGATCAAATGCATTACCATGTTCCTCGCTACCATGGTTATCTACATCTTCAGTAATTTGTTCGCAATGACTTCCATGCTCAAGTTCTGCGAAATCAGTTTCGACCTCTTCTTCTTCTTCTTCATCAGAGTATGGTAACTCGTAATCACTTCCGAATTCAACATCAACATCTAACGACAGTGAGGGAACATAGGGTTAAAAACGTACAAGTAATATCTCTCAAACTACAAATAAATGAACATGAACTATAAATGTAGGAACTTTACACGAAAAATGTACTTGAACTTTAGAAATAAATGCATGGAAGTCATACCATCGTCGAACTCCATTAAGCAATAAATGCAGAACAAGCAAGTAGTTCAAGTAGTTAATGATGTAAGATGAAGACTTGGGGAACAAAGCTTGAAGAGAACGTGTTGTTTATTGGGGAACAAGCTGCAATTAATTCCCTCCAAAACTTTCGTTTCCTGCACAACATTTCCCTCCGTTTTGTCCCTCCATTTCATTCCATTCGTTCTCATTGCCACCGGTTGCTACGGTGCATTAATTGTTCTCAACTACCCGCTGCTACAGTGCATTAAATGCAGCCTCACCTACCACTCCAATACCACCCGCTCCACTCAAAACCACCCGCAATACAGCCGCGTGCAGGACGCGTCAGGGCCTAGCCGCGTCAACATACGATTTTCGTATTCGAAAATGGATCAGCAACATCAAACAAAGTCTGACGTACAGGAGGATCTAATAGGACCAAATTCCACTGATATAGACAGCAACTACACTGAAGCAAGCACTTTAGGCAATGACACCACTTGTCGTAAATGACAAATCTCTGGTGGTCCCAAATGTATACTTGAATAATGATTTTTGAATCAAAATCAACATGATACCGCATGCCGTCGCCAAGACCGTGGGTTTGTTGCCCCATTTGAATCATCTGCAACCTCGACATACTCAGAAGCAAGCGGGAGGAAGCTGCGTTCTGTGTCGTACCGCATGCGTTCATGCCTGAAGTACTGTTCGGTGATTGTGATGGTGCGCTTCGGCGTTTATTCGGTGGCTTCATGTTGCTCCCACCAGCAGCCGCAAAGATTGACGATATGGGGGCCGAAAGTTGCACCGGCGCCACTCGCGCTGAATGCGCCCCCGGTAAGGGTATGATAGTTGCAGGAGCAGCAGCAAACAAGATATATGAATGTTAGTGGCCTTTTGGAGAGAGAGAGAGCTATATAGGTTACAAGTCACTAATAGTTGAAGTTCTGGTACGTATTGGCAGATGACGTCTGAAGCAGAAAAGAACAAAAGGAGACTTAACAAGCAGCATCAACATATATAGACATGGAAGAGGAAGAAGGGACAGAAGCTTGCCGGTTAAGAGGATAAAGAGAAAAGGTGCCAGAAAAGAAGTGATAAAGACAAGCATGCTCCGGCCCGCCGTGACCGCCGGCGGGGGAAGCGGGCCCTCAGTTCCGCCCCTCAGTGCTGCGTGTCTATGCATGCGCGCGGATGCCACGGCGTCGAGACTCGCGCCGTCCATGGAAAGAGTAGTAGAGGCACGCCCGCAGCTAGACGGCCCCGAAGATTAGTTAGTGAACAGTCCATACACTAAAAAGATGACACGTACGATCGAACCAGATTTGTCGACAGGGCACTATTTTTCAATCTATTTATGGGGTGAAATCGTTTTTTGTATAGTTTTGATCCACCAATATGGGTCCCTTCTTCATCAACAATGAATTTGATCCCGAGGGAACTGAAATTGGGCACGCTCATACTCTCTAACACGCATCTCACAATGAATTTGATCCCGAGGGAATTGAAATTTGGGCACGCTCGTACTGTCTCACACGTATCTCACGCACATCAATACAACCCGCTCAAATCACCCCATGACACTACGAGTTGTACTCATTGCTCCCCTTCCACCAACCAACGTGCTACCGGTCATCACCCCCCCCCCCCCGCCACTCCTCTCAATAGTCCACACCTATTGCCACTCTATCCGACCACATTTTTTCTAGCTGTATTTTCCTTTTTGCATCACTTTTAAAAGAGAGAAAAAAAAATAGAGGAGACAAGTGAGTAAGGAGAGGAGGGAAGTGAGACAAAAAGGAGAGAGAGAAGATGAGGGAAGTAATAAGAAGATGAGGGAAGTCACACAAAAATCAGGCGTATTTAATCAGTTTGTGTATTTATCGTTTTTTGGTGCTTTTAGCCTTTTTTGGACGCTTTTACCCATTTGACTCCCAATGAATGGGTAAGTGAGCCCAAAAATAAGTAATCGACACTTAAAAATATTTAATGGAACCCAAACATGATGACACCCCATGAAATGATACACAGTAAATGGGTAAGTGCGATAAAAAATGGGTAGTTACACTCAAAATCACTTAATGCTGCCCAAACATGATGAACTTAATCAACGCCCCATGAAATGACACCCAACGAATGGATAAGTACACCCAAAAATGGATAATTGACATCCAAAATAAGATAATGGCACACATACATGATGAACTTAATCAACGCACAGTGGCCCAATGTCCAGTGAATGGGTAAGTGCGACCAAACATGGGTAATTGATACCCAAAATAACTTAATGGCGCCAAAAACTAAATAAACTTAATCAACACCTAGTAGCGCTTGAAATGACACTCAGTGAATGGGTAATTGCCACCCAAAACAACATAATGGAGAACAAAACTTAATGAACTTAATCAGCGCCCAACAGAACATGAAATGACACTCAATGAATGTTTAAGTGCACCCAAACATGAGAAAATGACACCAAAAGTAAGTTATTGACACCCAAAACTTAATGAACTTTATCAATGTCAGTGGTACATGCAATAACATCTAGTGAATGGGTAAGTGCACCCAAATATGAGTAATTGACACCCAAAACAAGATGATGGCGCCCTTGATGAACTTAATCAATGCTTAGTGGCACATGAAATGATGCCCAGTGAATGGATAAGTATGCCCAAACATGAGTAATTGACACCCAAAATAAGACAATAGCGCCTAAAACTTGTTGAACTTAATAAACATCCAATTGTAAGGAGTGGGATCTCATAGGAGAACCACTCCCTACAAAAATTTGAACAATAAAACCTCCAATCCAAACACACCCAAAAAAGTATGATGGAGTGGGTGTAAATTTTTTTAATCTTATTAATGGTATTCAAAACAATCAAAGTGTAGAAGTGGAAGAAAATAATGATTGTATTCAACTTCTCAACAAGATTAAAAAAGTATATCTCAATCTCTCACATAGGATTTACATATAAGATACAACATATGGATCTAATTAGCAAGAAAACTAAACCATAACAACTTTATCTCCTAGTTTAATATTATTACCAAAAGAATTATGTGTGATTACTTGCACAGAATTTTATGTAATTCATTATTATCTCATGTGACATATTTTATGTGTCTAATATTGACTTAAGACTAATGTGAGAACATTAGGTTACATTAGGATGATTTATACATACATTAGCCCATTTAGTTAATACTAAACATCTTTTAGGTTTAAAAGCTTAACTTGTTTGGCTAAGTCAAAATGTCAAAGTTCTAGGGTAGGGTCCAAGATCTGGTATGTTACAACACTCCACTCGTTAAAAGGATTTTGTCCTCAAAATCTATTGATTCAAACATCAATAAACAACTACTCTCCACCCCTTAAAAGGTTTAACCTAACAAGTCAAACTAACAACTTTTGGGGTTACCCACATATCTTTTAATTGTGAATGGTTTAGAGATTTACGTTATACATGTATCCAACTAACAATTCAAAACCAACTAGGGTTGAGTTTTAGGTCCTCGTGTCTCTAACCTATCAACCCTAAGATCCAAAAAGTCATAGGGTACAAGGGTAGGTCAACTACACCTTAATATCATTCCACATATTCCTAGTCTCATCCCAACATCATAACTAGGGTTTTAGGATCACTAATTCTAGGGTTTATCTATCAGAGCTTCATAACTCACTTCATTGTGACTTAGTTCAAGAAAATTTGATGAAATCTAGAAAAATGTGTGCATATGGTTGTATAATGAAAATATATTTTTTTGTCGAGAAGAAACATTGGAGGTAAAACAAAGATGGTACATAAATCAATGCGAAAACCAAGTCACAATTTCCATAATAAGCTCTCTTCATCCTACTAGTACCTCATCCTCAAAACATGACTCCTTCCTCAAGCAAACACCTCTAACTTTATAAATGTCATCATTAACCTATATGACAGGGTAAGATCGCCTCATGAAAAACTTAGGCAACTCTAGGGAAAACATCTCACATAGAGGTCACTATTCAAGTCAAAGGTTCTAATAAGGGAGACAAAATTGAAATAGTCAGATTCTAACTACCATGGGCTCTGATACTATGTTGTAAGGAGTGGGATCCCATAGGGGAACCACTCCCTACTAAAATTTTGAACAATAAAGCCTCCAATATAAACACGCCCAAAAAGATATGATGGAGTGGGTGAAAATTTTTCAAATCTTATTAATGGTATTCAAAACAACCAATGTGTAGCAGCGGAAGAAAATAATGATTGTATTCAACTTCTCAACAAGATTACAAAAGTATATCTCAATCTTCCACATCGGTTTTACATATAAGAAACAACATATTGATCTAAGTAGAAGGAAATCTAAACCATAACAACTTTGTCTCCAAGCTTAATATTATTACCAATAGAATTATGTGTGAATACTTGCATGGAATTTTATATAATTCATTATTATCCCATGTGACATATTTTATGTGTCTATTATTGGCTTAAGACTAATGTGAGAACATTAGGTTACATTAGTATGATTTATACAAGCATTAGCCCATTAGTTAATACTAAACATCTTTTAGGTTTAAAACCTTAACCTTGTTTGTCTAAGTCCAAAATATCAAAGTTCTAGGGTAGGGTCTAAGATCTGGTGTGTTACAACACTCCACCCATTAAAATGATTTCATCCTTGAAATCTATTGATTCAAACATCAACAACCAATTACTCTCCACTCCTTGAAAGGTTTAGCCTAACAAGTCAAACTAACAACTTTTGGGGTTACCCACATATCTTTTAATTGTGAATGGTTTAGACATTTACGTTATACATATATCCAACTAACAATTCAGAACCAACTAGGGTTGAGTTTTAGGTCCTCGTATCTCTAACTTATCAACCCTAAGATCCAAAAAGTCATAGGGTGCAAGGATAGGTCAACTAGACCTTTATATCATTCCACATATTCCTAGTCTCATCCCAACACCATAACTAGGGTTTTAGGACCATTAATTCTAGGGTTTCTCTATCAGAGCTTCATAACTCACTTAATTGTGACTTAGTTCAAGAAAACTTCGACGAAATCTAGAAAAAATTGTACATATAGTTGTATAATGAAAATATTTTTTTTTTACCGAGAAGAAACATTGGATGTAAAACAAATATGGTACCAAAATCAATGTGAAAACCAAGTCAAAATTTCCATAATAAGATCTCTTCATCCTACTAGTACCTCATCCTCAAAACATGACTCCTTCCTCAAGCAAACACCTCTAACTTTATAAATGTCATCATTAACCTATATGGTAGGGTAAGATTGCCTCATGAAAAACATAGGCAAGATCTAGGGAAAACATTTCACATAGAGGTCACTATTCAAGTCAAAGGTTCAAATTAGGGAGACAAAATTGAAATAGTCATATTCTAACTACCATGGGCTCTGATACCATGCTGTAAGGAGTGGGATCCCATAGGGAAACCGCTCCCTACTAAAAATTGAACAATAAAACCTCAATTCAGACACACCCAAAATGGTATGATGGAGTGGGTGAAAATTTTAAAATCTTATTAATGGTATTCAAAACAACCAAGGTGTAGCAACGGAAGAAAATAATTATTGTATTCAACTTCTCAACAAGATTACAAACGTATATCTCAATCTCCCACATATGGTTTACATATAAGATACAACATATGGATCTAAGTAGAGGAAAATCTAAACCATAACAAATTTGTCTCCAAGCTTAATATTATTACCAAAAGAATTATGTGTGATTACTTGTACGGAATTTTATTTAATTCATTATTATCTCATGTGACATATTTTATGTGCCTATTATTGGATTAAGACTAATGTGAGAACATTAGGTTATATTAGGATGATTTATACATGCATTAGCCCATTACTTAATACTAAACATCTTTTAAGTTTAAAACCTTAACCTTGTTTGGCTAAGTCCAAAAGGTCAAAGTTCTAGGGTAGGGTCCAAGATCTAGTATGTTACAACACTCCACCCGTTAAAAGGATTTTGTCCTCAAAATCTATTGATTCAAACATCAACAACCAACTACTCTCTACCCCTTAAAAGGTTTCTGTTACAACCACAATTTTTTTGGGTTCAATTGGTGAGAAATGTAATTTCTCATATTAAAGATAATTGAACAAATAATGATATAATTTATTTTGAATAAATGGAGTTCTTTTACAATAGCCTTGATGATTGCTTTGTGGGTTTTATTGGCTATTGGGCCCAATAACAAGGAAATGAAGAAAGGAAATTCCATTATTAAATTAGTAAATGAATAATTGAATTTTAGAGAAAAGAATGAGATGGAAACCTCTAGAAGGCAAAAGAATGTAATCCAAAGGTGGATTTTGTGCCTCTTGGGTTCCTTGGGTTCCAAGGAGTCTAAAGTTGCAAAGAAAAGATAATAAGAAAAGAAAATATTAATTAAGTATTTCTTTATTAAGAAAGAAATTGAAAACAATGGTAAAATGTGAAAAATATGTGAAAAGAGGTATAATTGAGTTATCCTTGGTGGATTTTAGTATCCCAAGGATTCCTAATGATAAAAGGCATACCAATGAGGAAAATAAAAGAGAAATCCTAAAAAAGAGATGTTATTTGCTTTAAAAGAAAATATAATTTTGTGGCTAGTAGATTTAAAAGCCAAACTCAAGGAACATAAAGGAGGTAAAATTGTATTCCTTAATAACTAAGGATCGTGAATAAGAAAGGGTGTCTTTTATTAATTAAAAGAGAAGAGTTATATTGTAAACAAGGAAAGATGGGGCTTTTCGTAATCAAATGCTCGGTTGCCTTTGCAACCACGTTCCTTTCTAGAAGGATGAAGATGTTATAACCCTACCCCTCCTCTTGGTCCTACCCATATAGAAAGGACCCCTATATAAGGACGGATCCCACGTTGCATACCCAGGCATCCTCGTTGGGTTTCATAGACTGAAGAAGATGAGAAGAGAAGAACCCTTATTCACGCTAGTTCCTCCTTGACGTAGTGGTGGTCGATGCAGAAGACCTTGTATCTACACCATCACCCACTCCTATTCCTTGGGGATATGACGACTATGAAGGAAGGCTCCTCTGACTGGACCTGGGTGCAAGGTTGGAGGGTGGCGGTGTGGCCGGCAAGGAGGAGGTGGTTGGAGACTCGGTGGCGTGTCCACGATCTGCAGACCCACCAGAGCAGCCACTCCTTTGATCACGCGTGCAAGGGAAGTTTGGAGGTTGTTCCTCATCGGAGAGCTATGCGGAGTTGAGGGCGATGTTAGCTCTCGCCGCGGAACAGGGTCCTGCCGACCCGGACGTACGGACCTCGACGGAACCTATATGCACTGCAACCAGAAGGGTCGATGAAGCTGGGGTTGGCACCGCTTGCGGAGGAGATGCCCTTACGTGGAGACAGCGTGGAGGAAGGTGGCATCGAGGATGTGGCCTCGCTGCGCAGTAGCGCGCGGGAGAGAGAGAGCCGACGCAAGGCAGCGCGACGGGTGTCTGTGAGCGTCACGAGGAGAGGGATGATAGAGTAAAAAGATTGGATGGCCCCTGGGGCTGCACGATACCCATAAGGGTAAGAAGGTAATTCTGTTATTTTTCTTAGTCGGTCCGCTGATAAACGAAAAGATGATGTGTCCATCTATGATTGGTCCATAATTGTTTTATCTTGCAATTTTCATAACTAAAGATTGGTAACTCAGATTAAAATGAGTTATATATGAAAATTGATCAGGAGAATGAGAGGAATCCAATAAAAATGATATTAAAGATTGATTCCGTCCCTAATTGCAAAAGTACAATAAGCTGATGAAAAGTGCATTAAAGTTAGGCTAAAAACCCTATTTGTGATTAAAGGTTGAATCTAGTATGCTTAATGGGTTAATAACCTCTTGAATGATAATGTTAGATTCGAACCTGATCTAGATGTGAAATTGCATGATTTAGGGTTTTTACCTCATATGAGAATGATTAAGCATTTAGAAACCCTAATTTAGGGTAAAAGAGGATAAGATCATATTTAATTTGAAAATTGTGAAAATATGTTGTTAAATGATGGTTCTAAGTTATTTGTATATAAAAGTTCCTAATTGTGGGTAAATACCCTTAATATATTACTTAGGGTTTTCTAATGAATAAAAGGTGGATTTAATGATATATAGAGTTCATTTGTGAATTGGGCCATAATGAACTATGAATTGATGATAAATGAGCATAATGATCTTATCATGGATTAAAAGGATAAAAATGGTAGTTTTAATATAAAAGAGGCATAATGGGCTTAATTAATGTTTAAGTGTGCCTTTAATATGAAACTAGGGTTTGTTAGTAATCGTATAGAATTAGGGTTTAAAATAGTAAATGAAGTGAAACCCTAAATGCAAAATGAAACCCTAAAATGGATACGAAAACCATAGGAAGTGATTTCAAGTTGAATAGAAAGAATCTTGATAAAGTGTGTAGTAAATAGAGTACATGTGTTTTTTAGGATTCTTGATTGTGTGGTTGAATTACTTGCTTGGATGGCTTTCTTGGTTGAATTGATATTAGCTCGAGATATCTACCGAACAGGTATGTGGTTACGCTTATGAATAATCGCTTTAGTTTCATGGTGATTTCTGAATGTTTTATCGGTTGCTTGAAATTAACTGTTGGATTTCTTTTATTTCATGCAACTATAAAGTGACTATGATTATCACTATGAATATATATATATATATATATATATATATAACTGGCTTAGATTCGAATCCACCTCTGTGGCTTGTAAAGGCTAAAAAGGGGGTAACCTAGAGTAAGGTCTAGGTTATCATGGGTTAGAAACTGGGCTACCAAGTGTAGTGCCATGAGACCCTTTAGCATGCCATGAGTTAAGGAGTGGGCTACTTATGGGTAGTGCCATGTGACTCAACCCTAGAAACTGGTTCACCTATAGGTGGGACCATGAGGGGTTTAATGGGGATCTACTATAAGGAAAGTAGCATCTAGGTTCACTGTAGGGATAGCGTAGAGGATAGGGTATGTATGGATCACACAATTATATTTAAAACATAAAATTGTTTGTTAAATGGTAAATGGATGCAATACATTATTATAAATAATTGCACGATTATTGTTTCCCCCACATACCAGCTTTGGCTGACTGATGTTTTGTTTGTCTATGTTTTAGGTATAAAGCCAAAAGGACAAATAGTAAATTGTCATATTGTGAAGTACATGAATTAAAATATAAGGATGATTAGTTAGAGTAGAATTCATATGTGGATAGAAGATTAGAGATCCAATTTTTCAAAAGGTATGCAAAAGTTTATTTTCTTACAGCTTTCTAGTTTAGTCTGTTAAAATTTAATAATTGTTCTTAGTTAATTGCCGAACCTTTGATCCAGAAATTATGGGTGCAGCTTCGACCTCTTGGTCTCCCTTAATTGGGGGTTATCAGAAGGTGGGGTCGTAACATTTGGTATCAGAGCGTAGGTTCCTCACTTAACCATTAATAATTATTAAATTTTACAAACTCCATAGAACCCAAGGGAGTTATTAGAGGATTATCCGAAAGACGGAGGTGTCTATAAAAGGATCACGACCGGGGGCTGGCAATATTTTCCTCCACACCGCTAGTCGGAATACGAGGACTCCCAGATCTGTGTGACTGCCTGGCCAAAGTCTTAGGATATGAATTGAAATAAGATACCTTTAGGACTTTCTCATCTTATTCATCCCTTCTCATCACAAATTCTGTTAAGGACCTTAAGGATTAGGGTTTTCTCTCTTCTCCTCACCCTCTTGAGGTATGGGTAAGGTTAATAAGGTCTAAGGAATCCTCCACCAAATTAACAAAAAAGTATGTAAATAAGATGTCATAGACATAAACTTAATAGATTAAGCACAAACTAAAGGATAGATACATACTTAGGTCGTATGACATAAGTTGTCATGCCCTCAGAAGAGACCTGAGGCTAGACCTTCTTGTCAGGAGGATAAATAAAGAGAGTTAATCTTGGAGATAGAGATCTCCATTACAAGTAGAGACCTGGTACATACTCTGAGGATGACGTTAACCCTAACCCTAAGTGAAGGTTAGAGAGAGAGATGGCGTGATGAGTTAGAGTAGGTGTTTGGATGGACATGCCTTGGATGACGTATGAGCCATGAGAGGTTGAATGACCTAGTACCTCTGGTGACCCAACCCTGGGAAGGGTCGTGCATGTTTGAGTGAAGGATAGATCTTCATTGATGAGGTTAGAGAAGAACATATGGAAACCCCATGAGCTTATATGGGCATAATAGGCACTCAAAATGTATCAGTAGTGCGAGAAATAGGTTGAAACCCTGGCCGGGAGAGTTTGATGGATAGCTTATGAGATAAGCAATCAGGGTTATAGATGATCTTGAGCAAACATAATAGGCTTCACCCACGTGGAGGTATGATTGTGAGCTTGATCCTTCATGAAGAGAGGAACTCTAATAGTGAGGCTGGTTGGGGTTAGCTCTAGAGAGAGAACAGGACCCCAAGCAAGAGGGTTGGAGGCCTAGATTCTGAGATGTGAGGAACAGTGGGGAATCGAGGATGGTGCGACCTAAGTGGAGGATAGTGGTTGCCTCATGCATGGTCCTTGGAGGTTGATGATATCTTGGTTGCCTTTAGAGAGGATGATGCTTCTGGTACCTATGTGCCTGTGGTATAGGTGTTTACCTTCTGAGATAGGAAGAAAAGTTCCTTAGACATGGAGAGGTTTAGTAACAGGTTGTGAGGCCTTGTATCTTGTTGGTTGTCCTTAAGGAGGACTCAACTCTGAAGTGTTGCTTGAGTCAAAGGATGGCAGGAAGTGTGTGACATACCTTGGACATGTTTGGTTTGTAGTTAAGAGGTTGGGCATTCGGTTGGACACCCAAAAGTGAACCTAGGGTTTCTAGGCCTAAGAGGGGTAGTGGTGTACCTAATGCTCATGACGAGAACTAAGTTGCTATAGTTTCAAGCATGGTACTCCTCATGTATAGAGGAAAAAGGGAAACTCCTTAAGTCGAAGGTATGATGAACCCCTTACAATGAAGTTGATCATGGGAAGGTATAGTCTTGACCCAATGTTGAGGACGAGAATAAGTGTGACCTAGCATGGTTTAGCAGGTGGTCCGCTTGTGCCTTAATGGCTTTCTAGGGTCAAGCATGCTCATATGGATGTAAACCCTAGACATAAGGACGTTTGTGACCTTTGTTATCAAGGTGAAGTTTTCCTCCCATCCTGGGAGAGGGACCCTTTAGTAGGGTGTATATCAGTTTTGTTGGTTTAAGTTAATCTAAAGAGGTTTCATAGGATCTTGAGAAGCTAAGTGAAAAGTACATGGTATGAGAATGAACCTATAGACCCATAGATATCCATCTCTAAGTGCATGAGGATGTGTTACCATGGAGGTAACCGATATGGGGTCTGACCAAGGTAGGCAGGTCACCATGACCCCTATGAAAGGATGAAAGACAGCCCTTGAATGCAGAAAGAGATGATGAAGGCTTGGGTAAGGTTCTAAAGTTGAACATGTACTATAATAGAATCCTAAGTCTATCCTAAGGTCAGGTAGGGATAAGACCGATGGAAGTGGGAGTTGCCTAATTCCCTAATTGCACATGACCATAGGGTCGGGAGGTAACAACTATCATTGTCTGAGGGCCATGGGTTAGGAGATTGATCACCTTCATGAACTCATGGGACCCAAAGAGCAGATGAGTAGGGCACTCTCTGGATGCATAAGGGAAGAGGGATGACCCTAAAAGTGCTGGCACCCTATAGACCTAGAGGAAATGACCAAGGATTGTGTGGCGACCCAAGTAGGTTCGAAACTAGTTTTCCATGGAGGTAACTTTGATAGCAAGATGATTGTAATATAGAGGTATAAACGAAACGTTTCAACTTAGATTTAAAGGTGTACTGGCAAGGTGGGATGTACCATCTCTACTCTTGGAATAGGAAGAACTCTGTATTTGCACTGCAGCCAAATGCTTATTTCCTCTTGTTATGGGAGTGAGAGATAGGACAATACGCATGCCATACACCAAGGATAAAGATGATGTGGATTGGAACGTTGCCATGAGATATGGGGACAGAGAAGATAACATACCCTGGTAAAGTGAATGATACATGGATGGTTTGCAAACACTAAGAGGAATTAGGTAGTCACCTTATAAGGATGTTTTTAGCATGAGCAATGAGTTATACAAGGTTGAGTTCAAAAATCAAAGGAATGAGCTCAGAGTTTTCTTGATGAAGATAGACTTAGAGTTTGAGTTTGAGAGGATAAGTGAAATACATGGAAGTGTATGTCTTCAATGTTACCTAATACCTAAGGATGTGAAGTGGTAATGGATGCTCTGGTTGAGATGTATCTGACTAGTTTGGCTAGAAGCTAGAAGAGGTTGTTAGGCTAATCCTAAGTTTGGAAAGGAGATATGTTTGTCTAATACTCAGATGTAATGAGATTTGTTGAACAAGTTAATGGTTGTTTGGTTAGCCAGCCTTGGCCTTGACGCAATGAAAAGATGGTTGTAGAGCCTCAAATGCACTTCTTTGGAAAGGAAGGTGATGAAACCCCGACTAGAGTGGTTTAAGGTTTCTGAGGAATCGATCTTAAGGAATCACGACATACAGGAAAATCATGATTTAAGATCACCATACACCGTGGTACTACCAAGATAATAAGTGATAGTAGTACTTTAGATGCCTAAGATAAAGTTGCATGTGGTATATGTCCATGCAAGCCGAGGGAGAAGAACGAACACCAGTAACCCAATGCATTGATATAAAGGATAAAGAGTCCCCAAAAGAGAAAGGGAGTTCATCACTATGGATGTTGTAAGTCTCCCCTGGACCAAGGAAGGTCGAGATGCAATATGGGGTATGGTAGATCATCTTACCCATATGACATGAGAAAGAAAGAGTTCTGTCAAGGGACAAATATGGTTGAACTACCCATGAGAGAGATGGTTCAACTACACCATGATGCGAGTTCAAAGGTTCTTGAGTTTGACCTAAAGGTTCCCTTCCAAAAGGTGGGAGTAGGTACATGAAGAACTCGATGTTAGTATATTTATCACCCCTAACTAATGGTTAGTATGATCCAGACTAGAGGGTCTGATGAGAGCATATGTGCTCATTCAGGGTGATACATAGAGACAGTTCTTGTCCTTTGTAAGACGTGATGATAACCACCATAGCTAGTATCGGGTTTTAAAGAAGCTCTGTAAGGGAGGTTGTGTCGGTCACCACTTCAGTAAGGTGATGTTGGTGAAAGGACCACGTGATGGTTAGAAAAGGACCATAGTGCATGTAGATGAAGTCTCTCTAATCGTGCAATGGATGAAAGGAGCCTAGAGACGACGAGAGTCGTGAGCGGATGCAAAGTAGACTGACATGCAGTTCACTGTGGGAGAATATGTGACATGAAAATCCGACCCCTCTAAGTTATAGCTAAGAGAGCTGAGTCCCCGATGCATGGGTTCTTTTGTCATGGTTTGGTAGAGAAGGTTAAGTTTGATCTTACCCCTCAGGATAAAGAAATGTGTGATGAGTTCCAGGTGTCCAATTTAGAGCACTATGTGAGGTACCCTGACCATGTGCTGAGCAATGAACCTAGTGAGCCCCAAGGGAGGCTGAAATGACCTGAGTCACCTGTGCAGTTTATAGACGTCAGGATGAAAGAACTCAGAGAAAAGAATATGTGATGATAAAGGTTCTTTGGAAGCACCATGGGTAAGGTAAAGCCACATAGGGGGCAATGATGGATATGAAAAAGTCTTATCCTGAATTGTTTATTTGCTTGATAGAATTTTGAGGACAAAATTCCTATAAGAGGGGAAGGATGTTACAACCACAATTTTTTTTGGGTTCAATTGGTGAGAAATGTAATTTCTCATATTAAAGATAATTGAACAAATAATGATATAATTTGTTTTGAATAAATGGATTTATTTTACAATAGCCTTGATGATTGTGTTGTGGGCTTTATTGGCTATTGGGCCCAATAACAAGGAAATGAAGAAAGGAAATTCAATTATTAAATTAGTAAATGAATAATTGAATTTTAGAGAAAAGAATGAGATGGAAACCTCTAGAAGGTAAAAGAATGTAATCCAAAGGTGGATTTTGTGCCTCTTGGGTTCCAAAGAGTCCAAAGTTGCAAAGAAAAGACAATAAGATAAAAGAAAAGATTAATTAAGTATTTCTTTATTAAGAAAGAAATTGAAAACAATGGTAAATGTGGAAAATATGTGAAAAGAGGTATAATTGAGTTGTCCTTGGTGGATTTTCGTATCCCAAGGATTCATAATGATAAAAGGCATACCAATGAGGAAAATTAAAGAGAAATAAAGAGAAATCCTCAAAAAGAGATGTTATTTGCTTTAAAAGAAAATATAATTTTGTGGCTAGTAGATTTAAAAGCCAAACTCAAGGAACATAAAGGAGGTAAAATTCGGATTCCTTAATAACTAAGGATCGTGAATAAGAAAGGGTGTCTTTTATTAATTAAAAGAGAAGAGTTATATTGTAAACAAGAAAAGATGGGGCTTTTAGTAATCAAATGCTTGGTTGCCTTTGCAACCACGTTCCTTTCTAGAAGGATGAAGATGCTATAACCCTACCCCTCCTCTTGGTCCTACCCTAATAGAAAGGACCCCTATATAAGGACGGATCCCACGTTGCGTACCCAGGCATCCTCGTTGGGTTTCATAGACCGAAGAAGATGAGAGGAGAAGAACCCTTATTCACGCTAGTTCCTCCTTTATGTAGTGGTGGCCGATGCAGAAGACCTTGTATCTGTACCATCACCCACTCCTATTCCTTGGGGATATGACAGCTATGAAGGAAGGCTCCTCTAACTGGACCTGGGCGCAAGGTTGGAGAGTGGCGGTGTGGCCGGTAAGGTGGAGGTGGTTGGAGACTCAGTGGCGCATCCACGATCTACAGACCCACCAGAGCAGCCACTCCTTTGATCATGTGTGTGAGGGAAGTTTGGAGGTTGTTCCTCATTGGAGAGCTATGCGGAGTTGAGGGAGATGTTAGCTCTCGCCGCGGAAGAGGGTCTTGCCGACCCGGACGTACGGACCTCGACGGAACCTGTCTGCACTGCAACCAGAAGGGTCGATGAAGCTGGGGTTGGCACCGCTTGCGGAGGAGATGCCCTTATGTGGAGACAGTGTGGAGGAAGGTGGCGTCGAGGATGTGGCCTCGCTGCGCAGTAACACGTGGGAGAGAGAGTGCTGACGCAAGGTAGTGTGACGGGCGTCTGTGAGCGTTTTGAGGAGAGGGATGATAGAGTAAAAAGACTAGATGGCCCCTGGGGCTGCACGATACCCATAAGGGTAAGAAGGTAATTCCGTTATTTTTCTTAGTTGATCCGCTGATAAACGAAAAGATGATGTGTCCATCTATGATTGGTCCATAATTGTTTTATCTTGCAATTTTCATAACTAAAGATTGGTAACTCAGATTAAAACGAGTTATATATGAAAATTGATCAGGAGAACGAGAGGAATCCAATAAAAATGATATTAAAGATTGATTTCGTTCCTAATTGTAAAAGTACAATAAGTTGATGAAAAGTGCATTAAAGTTAGGTTAAAAACCCTATTTGTGATTAAAGGTTGAATCTAGTATGCTTAATGGGTTAATAACCTGTTGAATGATAATGTTAGATTCGAACCTGATCTAGATGTGAAATTGCATGATTTAGGGTTTTACCTCATATGAGAATGATTAAGCATTTAGAAATCCTAATTTAGGGTAAAAGAGGATAAGATCATATTTAATTTGAAAATTGTGAAAATATGTTGTTAAATGATGGTTCTAAGTTATTTGTATATAAAAGTTCCTAATTGTGGGTAAATACCCTTAATATAGTACTTAGGGTTTTCTAATGAATAAAAGGTGGATTTAATGATATATAGAGTTCATTTGTGAATTGGGCCACAATGAACTATGAATTGATGATAAATGAGCATAATGATCTTGTCATGGATTAAAAGGATAAAAATGGCAGTTTTAATATAAAAGAGGCATAATGGGCTTAATTAATGTTTAAGTGTGCCTTTAATCTGAAACTAGGGTTTGTTAGTAATTGTATAGAATTAGGGTTTAAAATAGTAAATGAAGTGAAACCCTAAATGCAAAATGAAACCCTAAAATGGATACAGAAACCATAGGAAGCGATTTCAAGTTGAATAGAAAGAATCTTGATAAAGTGTGTAGTAAATAGAGTACATGTGTTTTTCAAGATTCTTGATTGTGTGGTTAAATTACTTGCTTGGATGGATTTCTTGGTTGAATTGATATTAACTCGAGATATCTACTGAATAGGTATGTGGTTATGCTTATGAATAATCGCTTTAGTTCTACAACGATTTTCGAATGTTTTATCAATTGCTTGAAATTAACTGTTGGATGCCTTTTATTTCATGCAACTATAAAGTGACTATGATTATCACTATGAATATATATATAACTGGCTTAGATCCGAATCCACCTCTATGGCTTGTAAAGGCTAAAAAGGGGGTAACCTAGCGTAAGGTCTAGGTTATCGTGGGTTAGAAACTGGGCTACCAAGTGTAGTGCCATGAGACCCTTTAGCATGCCATGAGTTAAGGAATGGGCTACTTACGGGTAGCGCCATGTGACTCAACCCTAGAAACTGGTTCACCTATAGATGGGACCATGAGGGGTTTAATGGGGATCTACTATAAGGAAAGTAGCATCCAGGTTCACTGTAAGGACAACACAGAGGATAGGGTATGCATGGATCACGCAGTTATATTTAAAATGTAAAATTGTTTGTTAAATGATAAATGGCTGCAATACATTGTTATAAATAATTGTACGATTATTGTTTCCCCCACATACCAGCTTCGGCTGACCGACGTTTTGTTTGTCGGAATTTTAGGTATAAAGCCAAAAGGACAAATAGTAAATCGTCATATTGTGAAGTACATGAATTAAAATACAAGGAGGATTAGTTAGAGTAGAATTCATATGTGGATAGAAGATTAGAGATCCAAGTTTTCAAAAGGTATGCAAAAGTTTATTTTCTTACAGCTTTCCAGTTTAGTCTGTTAAAATTTAATAATTGTTCTTGGTTAATTGTCGAACCTTTGATCCGAAAATTATGGGTGCGGCTTCGACCTCTCGGTCTCCTTTAATTGGGGGTTACTGGAAGGTGGGGTCGTAACAGCTTCACCTAACAAGTCAAACTAACAATTTTTGGGGTTACCCACATATCTTTTAATTGTGAATGGTTTAGAGATTTATGTTATACATGTATCCAACTAACAATTCAAAACCAACCAGGGTTGAGTTTTAGGTCCTCGTGTCTCTAACCTATCAACCCTAAGATCCAAAAAGCTATAGGGTACAAGGGTAGGTCAGCTACACCTTTATATCATTCCACATATTCCTAGTCTCAACCCAACATCATAACTAGGGTTTCAGGATCACTAATTCTAGGGTTTCTCTATCAGAGCTTCATAACTCACTTCATTTTGATTTTATTCATGAAAACTTCGATGAAATCTAGAAAATTTTGTACATATAGTTGTATAATGAAAATAAATTTTTTGTCGAGAAAAACATTTGAGGTAAAACAAAGATGGTACCAAAATCAATGCAAAAACCAAGTCACAATTTCCATAATAAGATCTCTTCATCCTACTAGTACTTCATCCTCAAAACATGACTCCTTCCTCAATCAAACACCTCTAACTTTATAAATGTCATCATTAACCTATATGAAAAGGTAAGATCGCCTCATGAAAAACTTAGGCAAGATCTAGGGAAAACATCTAACATAGAGGTCACTATTCAAGTCAAAGGTTCTAATAAGGGAGACAAAATTGAAATGGTCAAATTCCGACTACCATGGGCTCTGATACCGTGTTGTAAGGAGTGGGATCCATAGAGGAACCACTCCCTACTAAAAATTTGAACAATAAAACCTCCAATCCAAACACACCCAAAAAGGTATGATGGAGTGGGTGAAAATTTTTCAAATCTTATTAATGGTATTCAAAACAACCAAAGTGTAGCAGCGGAAGAAAATAATAACTATATTCAACTTCTCAACAAGATTACAAAAGTATATCTCAATATCCCACATCAGGTTTGCATATAAGATACAACATATGGATCTAAGTAGAGGGAAATCTAAACTATAACAACTTTGTCTCCAAGCTTAATATTATTACCAAAAGAATTATGTGTGATTACTTGCACGGAATTTTATATAATTCATTATTATCTCATGTGACATATTTTATGTGTCTATTATTGGCTTAAGACTAATGTGAGAACATTAAGTTACATTAGGATGATTTATACATGCATTATCCCATTAGTTAATACTAAACATCTTTTAGGTTTAAAACCTTAACCTTGTTTGGCTAAGTCCAAAAGGTCAAAGTTCTAGGGTAGGGTCCAAGATCTGGTATGTTACAACACTCCACCCATTAAAAGGATCTCGTTCTTGAAATCTATTAATTCAAACATCAACAACCAACTACTCTCCACCCCTTAAAAGATTTAACCTAGCAAGTCAAACTAACAACTTTTGGGGTTACCCACATATCTTTTAATTGTGAATGGTTTAGAGACTTACATTATACATATATCCAACTAACAATTCAAAACCAACTAGGGTTGAGTTTTAGGTCCTCGTATCTCTAACTTACGAACCCTAAGATCCAAAAAATCATAGGGAGCAAGGATAGGTCAACTAGACCTTTATATCATTCCACATATTCCTAGTCTCATCCCAACACCATAATTAGGGTTTTAGGATCACTAATTCTAGGGTTTATCTATCAGAGATTCATAACTCACTTAATTATGACTTAGTTCAAGAAAACTTTGATGAAATCTAGAAAAAATTGTACATATAGTTTTATAATGAAAATATTTTTTTTGTTGAGAAGAAACATTGGATGTAAAACAAATATGGTACCAAAATCAATGTGAAAACCAAGTCAAATTTCCATAATAAGATCTCTTCATCCTACTAGTACCTCATCCTCAAAACATGACTCCTTCCTCAAGCAAACACCTGTAACTTTATAAATTTCATCATTAACCTATACGGCAGGGTAATATTGCCTCATGAAAAACTTGGGCAAGATCTAGGGATAACATCTCACATAGAGGTCACTATTCAAGTCAAAAGTTTTAATAAGGGAGACAAAATTGAAATAGTCAGATTCCAACTACCATGGTCTCTGATACCATGATGTAAGGAGTGGGATCCCATAGGGGAACCACTCCCTACTAAAAATTTGAACAATAAAACCTCTAATCTAGACACACCCAAAAAGGTATGATGGAGTGGGTGAAAAATTTTCAAATCTTATTAATGGTATTCAAAACAACCAAGGTGTAGCAACGGAAGAAAATAATTACTATATTCAACTTCTCAACAAGATTACAAATGTATATCTCAATCTCCCACATAGGGTTGACATATAAGATACAACCTATGGATCTAAGTAGAGGGAAATATAAACCATAACAACTTTGTCTCCAAGCTTAATATTATTACCAAAAGAATTATGTGTGATTACTTGCACGGAATTTTATTTAATTCATTATTATCTCATGTGACATATTTTATGTGTCTATTATTTACTTAAGACTAATGTGAGAACATTAGGTTATATTAGGATGATTTATACATGCATTAGACCATTATTTAATACTAGACATCTTTTAGGTTTAAAACCTTAACTTTGTTTGGCTAAGTCCAAAAGGTCAAAGTTCTAGGGTAGGGTCCAAGATCTGGTATGTTACAACACTCCACCCAGTAAAAGGATTTTGTCCTAAAAATCTATTGATTCAAACATCAACAACCAACTACTCTCCACCCCTTAAAAGGTTTAACCTAACAAGTAAAACTAACAACTTTTGGGGTAACCCACATATCTTTTAATTGTGAATGGTTTAGAGATTTACGTTATACATGTATCCAACTAACAATTCAGAACCAACCAGGGTTGAGTTTTAGGTCCTCATGTCTCTAACCTATCAACCCTAAGATCCAAAAAGTCATAGGGTACAAGGGTAGGTCAACTACACCTTTATATCATTTGACATATTCCTAGTCTCATCCCAACATCATAACTAGGGTTTTAGGATCACTAATTCTAGGGTTTCTCTATCAGAGCTTCATAACTCACTTCATTGTGATTAAGTTCACAAAAACTTCGATGAAATCTAGAAAATTTTGTACATATAGTTGTATAATAAAAATAATTTTTTTTGTCGAGAACAAACATTGGAGGTAAAACAAAATGGTACCAAAATCAATGTGAATACCAAGTCACAATTTCCATAATAAGATCTCTTCATCCTACTAGTACCTCATCCTCAAAACATGACTCCTTCCTCAATCAAACACCTCTTACTTTATAAATGTCATCATTAACCTATATGAAAAGGTAAGATCGCCTCATGAAAAACTTAGGCAAGATCTAGGGAAAACATCTCACATAGAGGTCACTATTCAAGTCAAAGGTTCTAATAAGGGAGACAAAATTGAAATGGTCAGATTCCAACTACCATGGGCTCTGATACCATGTTGTAAGGAGTGGGATCCATAGATGAACCACTCCCTACTAAAAATTTGAACAATAAAACCTTCAATCCAAACACACCCAAAAAGGTATGATGGAGTGGGTGAAATTTTTTCAAATCATATTTATGGTATTCAAAACAACCAAAGTGTAGCAGCCAAAGAAAATAATAATTATATTCAACTTCTTAAAAAGATTAGAAAAGTATATCTCAATATCCCACATTGGGTTTACATATAAGATACAAAATATGGATCTAAGTATAGGGAAATCAAAACTATAACAACTTTGTCTCCAAGCTTAATATTATTACCAAAAGAATTATGTGTGATTACTTGCACATAACTTTAAATAATTCATTATTATCTAATGTGACATATTTTATGTATCTATTATTGGCTTAAGACTAACGTGAGAACATTAGGTTACATTAGGATGATTTATACATGCATTATCCCATTAGTTAATACTAAACATCTTATAGGTTTAAAACCTTAACCTTGTTTGGATAAGTCCAAAAGGTCAAAGTTCTAGGTTAGGGTCTAAGATCTGGTATGTTACAATACTCCACCCATTAAAAGGATTCCGTCCTCAAAATCTATTAATTCAAACATCAACAACCAACTACTCTCCACCCCTTAAAAGGTTTAACCTAACAAGTCAAACTGACAACTTTTAGGGTTACCCATATGGTTTAGAGATTTACGTTATACATGTATCCAACTAACAATTTAGAACCAACTAGGGTTGTGTTTTAGGTCCTTATGTCTCTAACCTATCAACCTTAAGATCCAAAAAGTCATAAGGTACAAGGGTAGGTCAACTACACCTTTGTATCATTCCACATATTCCTAGTCTCAACCCAACATCATAACTAGGGTTTTAGGATCACTAATTCTAGGGTTTCTCTACCAGAGCTTCATAACTCACTTCATTGTGACTTACTTCAAGAAAACTTTGATGAAATCTAGAAAATTTTGTACATACAGTTGTATAATGAAAATAAATTGTTTTGTCAAGAAGAAACATTGGAGGTAAAACAAAGATGGTACCAAAATCAATGTGAAAACCAAGTCACAATTTCCATAATAAGACCTCTTCATCCTACTGGTACCTCATCCTCAAAACATGACTCCTTCTCAAGCAAACACCTCTAACTTTATAAATGTCATCATTAGCCTATATGGCAGGGTAAGATCGCCTCATGAAAAACTTAGGCAAGATCTAGGGAAAACATCTCACATAGAGGTCACTATTCAAGTCAAAGGTTCTAATAAGAGAGATAAAATTGAAATAGTCAGATTCCTACTACCATGCGCTCTGATACCATGATGTAAGGAGTGGGATACCATAGGGGAACCACTCCCTACTAAAAATTCAAACAATAAAACCTCCAATCCAAACACACCCAAAAAGGTATGATGGAGTGGGTGAAAATTTTAAAATCTTATTAATGGTATTCAAAACAACCAAAGTATAGCAACGAAAGAAAATAATGATTGTATTCAATTTCTCAACAAGATTACAAAAGTATATCTCAATCTCCCACATAGGGTTTACATATAAGATAAAACATATGGATCTAAGTAGATGGAAATATAAGACATAACAACTTTGTCTCTAAGCTTAATATTATTACCAAAAGAATTATGCGTGATTACTTGCACGGAATTTTATATAATTCATTATTATCTCATGTGACATATTTTATGTGTCTATTATTGGCTTAATACTAATATGGGAACATTAGGTTATATTAGAATCATTTATACATGCATTAGCACATTAGTTAATACTAACATCTTTTAGGTCTAAAACCTTAACCTTGTTTGGCTAAGTAAGGTCAAAGTTCTAGGGTAAGATCTGGTATGTTAAACCAATGGCACATGAAATGTCACCTAGTGAATAGGTAAGTGTACCCACACATGGGTAATTGAGATCTAAAACAAGTTAATGGCCCAAAACTTAATGAACTGAGTCAACTTTATTTAACCAGTAAATGGGTAATGGAAAATCATCACTTCCCTCCTCTTTTCTTTTTACTTCCCTACCCAATTCCTCATCTCCTCCCTTTTTAATTCCACTTTTGATCTTCCATCATTACTTCCCTCCTCTTTTTTCTTTTTTACTTTCCTCATCTCTTTCTTTTTGTATATTTATTTTTGAGTTAGTGTGTTGGCAAGAAAATAAACATTATCACCAATATACATTACTCATTTGTATATTTTGTATCATTTTTCTCAAAAGTTTATCAATATTAGTCTTGTTAAAATATTTTTTTTCAAAGATACTAACAGTTTTTATTTCGTCAAACAATTCAACATAGAATAAAACTTACAAACAAAATAAATTTCTCTCACATCAGATCACCTCCACCTACCATCCAATAATATTTCTTTTTATATTTTATATCATTTTTTCTTAAAAATGTATCAACATTGATCTTATTGGCAAGTATTTCTGAAAGGAGTCCAACAAATTTTATTTTGTCAAAAAGTTCATCACAAATTAAAAATAATATGCAAAATAATTTTCTCTGTCACATAATAAATGCCACTACCACCTCACCGCCAGCCAGCCAGCTAATACTATCATCCAAAGAGGCACAACTTCTCAACTCTCTAAAATTCACCCTTCCACATGTGCATAACCCACGCATGACTAGTTTTGCGCGTGGCAAGATCATTTTTTTCTCATCACATCTCACACCTTCCAACGCATTGGATGGACACATGTCAATCTCACTATATAGGCAAGTGGTATTTTGAAAATACAATTTTAGCTAGTCACACATTCGGTCCGGATTCGAATCTGATATTTATTAAAAGTTTTACATCCACAAAATTCGAATTGGATTTTGCATATCAAATTTTAGATTCAAAAATGTTGTATCAGATGTCAGATAATTGGTGTATCTACTTCAAAAAAACTAGAATTCGACAAATATATACATATATTATTAGATATACATTATTTATATATAGAAATACAAACATATAGATTTTTATCATTCATATTTAATATAATATCAATATTTTTCTCTATTAATATATTTATTAACATTAAATGTATGACTTTTTGTTTGGATCAGATGTCTACTCGAATTCAAATATTGTTTTGTTTGAATCTGATTCGAATATATCATATGATATCCTTTGGATATCAAATCAGATATCAGGTCAAATATTATTTTCGGATTTTGATATCAGATATAACATTATTCACTTTGTATTTGATACTTTTACATGTCTATATTTAGCTTGGCATGCCATGCTAGAAGAAGCCATCCTCCTCAACTAAATGGTAGGCCATCATTCCATCTTCCCTTATTGTACTTGACTTGTGTTTAAATCCTAATGGTCCATCTATTATTTTTCAGTACTCACTTTTATTTACCCCCCTTTTCCTCCTCTCATCTAGTATATCATGGATCCTTTACTTCTCATCCTATCCTTTATTGTTGCTCTCCAATTTCTTTAGATGGCTGAAAACCAACCAAGCCAGATGTTTTACTCTGATGATCATGATGTTAAGCCAGAAGAAATTTGGCAGTGGATAGAGATCCCTTTGAAGGATCAATAGTTTGTCTGTCTTGGTACCCCATTGAGGCAAATTCATGAGTTTTACATGTACATTTTATTCTTATTTATATTGTATATATTCTCAATGCTTATCTTGAACCTCTTCTATATTTGCACCCACTTGTTGTAGATGACTTTTATAGGCTCCTAGGTGACAATCTCGGAGGGAACAACTAGTTCTATCACAACATCATAGAGTCACTTATCCACTTTTTGAACTAGTGGGAGCTTAAGTGCACTGGAGACATAGTCAAAAAGATTTTCCTTGGCACTATACATTATGGTGTGTAGCCTTCATGCACGATCATACCTATATTGTTTCAATAGGTTTCATGTTTCTTTTCATCAACACTCATGTATGGATGTACTATTTTTTTTTATTTTCTTGCACCAGCTTACCTATATTGATTCACTAGGTGTCCTTTTTGTTTATGCCATCTTTATTAAGTTTTTATTTTATTTCACCATTTTTTTGCATCAAATTTTCCATTCTTGTTTACATTGACTTTCCTGTGATCATGCACTAGGTTACCATTTGGTTGTAGGATAATACCAAAGACAATGGAGTTTAAAAAAATTCAGTATAATGCACGAAAACAACAGTATAAATGAAATTATTAGTGATGTATCATCTAACTACATGCCACAACTTTGACCATATCCATTGTGATTACTTAAGAACTATTTAAAATTTAAAAATTTATCTTTAAGATTCATAAACTTTTAGTTTGTGTAAGCTTCCTCTTTTCTACAATATATGTTCTTGCATGGACGGGAAATAGATAGTTTTGTTTTCTGCCGACTTCCACAGAAAGGGTATCTCGTCCTCAAAAACATGTGTTGCTAGGATATAATATGTGTTGTTTATTGTGGTCCTGGGAATTGCATGATGTTTCTAATGATTTTATATTTGGGAGCAACCAAAGGGGCTTCCAAAAAAGGGTGACTGGCATTGGGAAGTTTTGGTGGCACCCATTCAAGCTTAAGAATTATGTGGGGTGTTCCTATTAGTGATGATGAAACATTAAGATGGAAGATTTACCAAAAAATATTTTCACCAACGGCCCAAGCAATGGTAGTATTTGGGATTTCACAATGAAGATAATATCCCTACTTTTGAGAGTTGATGATAATGAATTGAGGGAGAATGTCTTCGAGAAGCTAGGATTTTTGTAACATTCTCTTTGGGAATAAAATCTATATACACACAAATATATATATATATATATATTCAATATGTACCATCAGATAAATCACCATCTATCATCAGATCAACTAAGCAGCATTTGATTGACCAACTAACCTACTTTTGTGCGTACATATAACATGTTTTCATCGGTACATCTAAACAAAATTTTCTCGTCTATCCAACCGGCTTACATATGCACACGTATCCAACATTTGTTCAAATAACTAATAGGTTTTTGTTGGCACAAACTTTTAATATTCGTTGATATCTAACTATCCCTTATTGGAATAACTAACTTGTTTTATTATTAAAACCAAACAACATCAAATATATAACTTACATGCTAATGAACTATTAACCAAAATTTGCAGGGGAAATATGGCATCAGATATGGCAGCAGAAATACAAAATTTACTTGTCATGTTCCCCATTGAACACTAGATCACATCAAAAACTATGAGATGGAAAGAAGGTTGCAAGACATATACCTGGTCCTGAAGCAAGTCATGTGACAATGCTTGTTGTAGCGTGCTACTTTGTCAAGTCATATCTTGATGGATGACGTCATCTGCCTCCTGATCTAGAAACAATAATAGTAGTTGATAGCGTCCTCCTAGCAGCAGGCAGATCCTCCTTGCCTCTATAGTAGTCCATGTAGACCACTGGGAACTCATGTCATTCTAGACAAACAGACATGAAGGAGTTGTCCATTCCAGTTGACGTGCTAGCATCAACATGCTCTCCTACAATTATCTCTCTGTTGTAGTTCCTCCCATTGGGTAGAACTTGCTCAGACTCTCTTGGTTACCAATACCAGAGAATATAACAATTGTCAAAGTTTATTGTTGTGTCTGGGAAGCCCCAAATAGTCCTTTATTTATAGGAGGGCCATGGTCGAGGTTCCCAGTCTTAGTGGGAGTCAAATAGGATAGAATTCCATGAATTTTCACAACCTACAAACGTCAAACTAGTCGGTTGGCACATGATATGACTGGTTCAACACTTGAATCATTTGTTTCACTGTGTTTCTTATTTACAATTGTTTTGGCAATTAATATTTGATTAATGCACAACATGACTTCATCATAAATCTTTAATCCAATCTTGTTGATCTACCAAATGGCTGGTTAACAACCTGAGCCAATCAGTTCATGCACCTGAGTCGATTAGTTCACTTGAAGAACCAGTCATTTCAGAGTGTAGATTACAAATTTCGTTTAAATTGAATACCTAATAATTTAGTACTCAATCTTAAACATCATTCATGAACAAACTCCTATTCCAAGTGCATTCCTATGCGTGTGACTCTATAGTCCCAAATTACATTAGCATTGAATGTTCATAATTAAGTTATACCATCACAAGCAAATATTGGTATCTATCAAGACATCATTTCTACCTAATTAATTCAGAAAGTTGGAGAACAAATTCAACCTACAATCTGTCATTGACGTTATAGGGATTAGTTCCTTTGTCTATGATATCCATATTGAGCTCAAAGCATGGAATCATCATTCTCTTCAACATTCAATCCATGTTCCTTGAATTTAGCAGACTGTTTGAGATATGTGTGAACTCAACATCATATATTGGTTCACAAGTGCATGACTATGTTGTTCTTAGTTTCACTTATCAATTGATCTAGATATCAAACTCATGTAGGAGGGACAAATCCCATCTATGTAAGGCCCCTGAACTT
Organism: Alisma plantago-aquatica; assembly: GCA_963693085.1. Taxonomy (NCBI): domain Eukaryota; kingdom Viridiplantae; phylum Streptophyta; class Magnoliopsida; order Alismatales; family Alismataceae; genus Alisma; species Alisma plantago-aquatica. Next base: position 1,021,722,560 of record OY856409.1, on the reverse strand, counting down.
GCTTAATGATTTGAATGAGATTAACTACCATAATTTAATCTTATAACCATAATATAACCTTTTTATATGTTTTGAAATCATAATACAAGCTTAAGTTTCAAATTTGGTCCAATTTGGACATTGTTTGAGCAAGTTATGCAATTTTCTGTACATTTTGGACTTTTATGCAATTTATCCAATTGAGGGGTTTTCTTTGCAATTTGTCACATACATTATGTTTCTTAGATGTTATATTATCATTCTTGATATTTTTTAGCCATGGGGCTCCTAGTTGAGCCATGGTTTAAAGGTGTTTTCCTCAAGGGTATTTTAGGGTTTACCCCTTCATGGATGAGCTACCTTTAGTAGCTACCAACTAATGAATTATGTGATTGACTGGAAAATTCGAAAAAGGAAAGATAATCAGGTCAATATGGACGGTGGGGGAGCTGATTGTGTGTGTGCTTGTATATTCTTAATAATTTAAGGCCATAGACACATGGGGAAGCTAGTTTTACACCTCACGCTTGCTTCTATCCTTATCCATGGGCTATATTTACCCCTTCCTTGCCCAAGTACAAAACTATTCTTGCTTTCTCTTTCCTCTAACCTGGAGCAACGAATCCACTCTATTTTTCTATGGAACCAAGTACTATAAGGTAGAATACAACCCTTTTTTGGAGAAGAAGGTCTCCTAGAGCTCCATCTAGCCCTACCTAGGGTTTCCAAGGTCATCTTTTAGGGATTTCGACCAAGGCAAGTTGTTTTCTTCCTTCCTTCTTCATTTTTCTTGTTCTTCTCCTTACTTATACCTTCCTCAGGTCGGAACCCTACTGTTCCATGGTGAAAGTAGCTCTAGAACTCAAAAAATTATCCTTCTTGTTTCTTTTTCTAGGGATTTGTTTCCTTATGGAGAGAAGTGCTTATTTAGCCAAGTTCAGATCTGAATCCAAGGTTTTCTTGCCCTATTTTCTCGAGATTATTTCTATTTGGGATCTTACCTACTCTATAGAGGTAAGTTATATAACTTTCTTCACTTATATTGCTTACTAGAAGCTTGTTAGTTCATGTTTATGCCTTAATGTGTTGATTTAAGCATAGAGAAACCATGCTTGTTTAGAATTTCGAATTTTTGTGGTGTTCCCTATTCTGTTCCAGTTCTATATGAACTTTTAAACATGTGTATGACCTTTATAAGGTGTAACATGATCTAGGACAGGTTGATAGCATCAACCTATGGTGTTAAGCACAAAATAGTTGATGGTTCAAATTAGGGTTTTCAAGCTATTTCATTCCCTATCACACCATCGATGGTCATACCATTCAATAGCCAATGGTGTTGCTATTTTGGCAACTGATGTTCGTGATAAAGGGTGTCAAATTTATGGTGACAACCTATGGTCACCCCCTTGGGTCAGGTTTTGACTCAATTAGACATTTAATTATCATCCACTAAGTATTCTAATGATGTTATCAATAGATGATGATATTGGCTTAATATTTGATGGTGTTAACTGAATGTATCACTGATCTAGAAACCAATGATGACCTAATGATCACAATTAATGGTGTATCAGGTCATTACCATATATGATGAATTATGAATGTAATTGTAGATTTGACTAAACCTTAAACCAATGGTTCCTTGGTTCAATTGATTTAATGGTTAGACTTATACTTCAATTGATAACCTTGAACAATGAACCTGATCCAATGAATAATATTGGATGCTTTAACATCCAATGGATTAGAATAAATGACATGGTATTATATGTGGGTCCTAGTGAAAATAATTCAATGGTTCAATACCATTAATTTGTAGTCTTACCTTTGACATTATATAGTTATATTTGATAAATCACTATAATAAGTGGATGCGTAACTCCCATGTGATCTAGCTTGTTATACCTAACCTTAATGTAATTATATAATGTTGATTGGTTATAATCATACATCTTGAATGATTAATGTGAAAATGAATTACACTCTTCTTGGGTTGAAACCACATTGTAGTATTATTTGAATATCATAGTGCCTTGCCATGTTAGTATCTATGGACACATATGTGTTAATGATATTTTGAGCCTTGTTTAAGGCATGAAATGATGATAATAACCTTACTATGAATAATGTGATGGTATTAATGACCTTTGGGCATGTTTAAAGCCATGATTGAGGTGAAATCCTCTTCATGTTCCAATAAGGGTTAAAACCCTGGAACTTGTGATAAGATATTGGTATCTTGTAAAAGTATGATGATAAGTGTGGTCCATTAATTTGCAATGAATGATAACATGTGGTAATGTGATTAAGATTTATATCTCAAATGTTTTAAATCTTTTGAATTTGTTATACATATACTCTTGTTAGAAAATAATTAGGGTTTGAATGTCCATTTGTATGATTTAGCCTTAATTCACCCAATTGGCATAACTAATTAAGTGAAACTTTAATCATGTAGTGCCCTGTGCCATATATCTATCGAAGTGTAAAAAATTGCCAGATAGTGAAACGAGTATTCCTAAGGGATACTCGGAGAACATACTAATGAGTATGTGGGGTGCTTGTCATCCTGTATTCAAGTGTTAGGGAGGATGATAGTGGTCATACCTAGCCCTCAATTTGAGAACAAATGCGGTTGTATCTCGATGATTATATATATATATATATATATATATATATATATGATGAGATTGGAGGACAACTGTGGTTGTACCTCAGATGATAGGGTATGCACACCCGCCTCCTTTCACTAGTGTTGTGACATGTACCAAGGACAAACTAGGTTGTTAGCAACTTGACCTTATGTGTCGCTGTGACAGACCCGTACTGACCAGGGGCAGAGAAGATCTTAGGAGTTTGGCTCTTCCTAGATCTTGTATGGCACTGATTTCGAATTAGTAGTGGTCTTCAGACTTGAGTGGTATTTCTCAAATCCCTCAGGGCAATGTTATAAAAGAAGTGATATAAGTCGTGTAGTATACTGACTATGATCAAATACGTCTCACATTGTTTGATTAGTCTTTAACTTGTCTTTATACTATTTAGTGCTTACAAGATGATATCATATGACCTTTGAGTAATTATACTTATTCTCAAGTTAATTTTCTTAATGGCTTAGTATGCTTAACCTATTCAATCTACTTAAATTGCTTATTCATTACTATATCTGCTCAGTTCATTTACTGTAAATCAATATGTTATAATCAATATATGTTGGAGAGAGTTATATCTCTCGCTGGGACTGGGTCTCACCCGTGGGTCACCACATTTTTTTAGGTGGTCGCGGGCAACGAGGTCGAGGTCGCACTGTGGAAGAGAACCAACCTGGTGATCAATAGATTCAGAAGGTTGGTTAGATGTAAATGTTAGTAGTAGAGTCCTAGTGTCGTCCCTATACTCTCAGGTCCGGGTATGGGATGTGCTTTCTAGATGATATACTTATATCAACACGAGATTTTGGTAGTATGCCAATGTTTGTAAATATATGGCATGTACATGTGAAATATCTTTTGTATGCATGATGTGACTGAGGTCTTTGGACCCATATGTAAATACTTGTCACAGTATATGAGAATGGAATGATGTACTTTTTATAAATGTTGTAGAGTTTATTTACATTGTTGGAATTGGTTTTAATCATTCTGCATTTTTGACTATGTGATAAATTAGTAGTTGATCGTGTTTTGTGTTTTGAGTAATCTCGTTAAGCGTGATGAGGTGTATCAATCTACATCAGTCATAGTCATTCTCCATGTGTCATAATGTATTTGAACATCACTTTTATGGAAATCCTTATCCAAGGTCACATTTGGTGATGACAAAATACATCAAGCAACATGTGATGAGTGTAGTGATTTCAAGTCTAAGAACCACAATCACCACCATCACTATGAGAGATGATTCTAATTACCATTCTATGATTACCATGTATCACTCTCAAGGTGGGTCTATCCAATACACTATTCTCTAACAAGTATCTATGTATTTGGTTCAATATCACATATCATGAGTAATGAGATTATGTCATCAACCAACACACACTCTAGTCCTAAGTATTATTGTTGTCTATAATCTTTCCAAAATAACAATTGACTAGGGACATAACACGAATGTATATACCCTTAACATCTGTCTGATCTCATTGTTCGATTCCGCAACCCATAGATGTACATCATCGAGTAATAACATTCTTTAGACATTTATAATGTAACATCATTTTCTCATAAATGAATAAAATAGAATAAAATGGAAGATTGCCTTTATATTTTTTACAAGTTATGCCATTACAATCATCATATGATTGGCTCTCTAGGAATACATATCAATAGAATCCCACTTGCACTTAGATCCAATCACCCATGAACTTAATCCCAAGTGATCTTACATGATCATGCTTATGTTTTGATTGTGTTTTTGCCAAGGGGTCAACAATATTGCTTTAGGTTGGCACTCTGCAAATCTTCACATCTCCTCATTGTATGAACTCTTGTATGAGATGGAATTACCTTTATATGTGCTTGGAACACTGATGCGACCTGGGTTCCTTTGATTGTGTAATAGATCCATGTTGTCACAATATATCTCAATTGCATTGCTAATGCTTGGAACCACTCCAAGTTCAAAAATGAACTTCTTGATCCATACAACCTCCTTAGTTGCATTGGATGCAACAATATACTCAACCTCTCCTGTAGAATCTACACCTATATCTAGCTTAGAACTCTTCTAGCTTACAACAATGTTGTTGAGGCAAAACACAAATCTTGATTTTGATCGATAATCATCTTTGTCAGTTTTGAAGCTCGCATCGATGTAGCCTTTTACCACCAACTCTTCGTCACCATCATAGACAAGGAACTGATCCTTAGTTCTTCTCATGTAGTTAAGGATGTTTTTCATGGTAGACCTATGGGCATCACTAGAATTTTACTGATATCTTCTTGTCATACTCAAGGCATAATAAACATCAGGTAGAATTGCATACATGATAGATCCAATTGCAGATGCATGTGGAATCTCATTCATGCATTCCATTTCTTCACAAGATTTGGGACATTGAGCTCTAGAGATAGAAACACCATGATATATGGATAGGTTGCCTCTCTTTGAGTTCTCCATGTTGAACCTCTTCAAAACGTTGTCAATGTATGTGCTTTGACTTAATCCAAGAAGCCTTCTAGATATATATCTATATATCTTGATTCCTAAGATATAGGATGCTTCACCTAAGTCCTTCATTGAGAATGTATTTCCAAGCCAAGTCTTTACCATATGTAAAGTAGGTAAGTCATTCCCCGTCAATAGTATGTCATCCACATACAATATGAGGAATACAACCATGCTCCCACTAACCTTCTTGTAAACACACGATTCATCTTCATTTTAACTAAAGCCAAACTCTTTGATTGTTTCTTCAAAATGGTGATTCCATCTCTGAGATGCTTGCTTCAATCCATATATTGACCTTTGTATCTTACAAAATCTATTTGCACCCTTTGGATTTGTAAGACCCTCATGTTGTGTCACATACACATCCTTAAGAAGATTCTTGTTAAGGAATGTGGTTTTAACATCTGTCTTTCAAATCTCATGGTCATAATAAGCTGCAAGGGCAACCATGATCTTGATGGACCTAACCATGGAAACTGGAGAAAAGGTTTGGTCATAGTCAACACCTTGAAACCCTTTGCACCCAATCAACCTTTTTAAGTTTGTACATTACCATCCATGTCAGTGTTCTTCTTGAAGCCCATTTGCATCCTATGAGTTTTACCCCTTTAGGTGGATCCACCAAGGTCCATACCTTATTGGTGTACATGGATTCCATCTCAGATCTCATGGCTTCTAGACACTTCTTAGATTTGGGTCCCTTAACAACTTCTAGGTAAGTAATTTACTCATCATCAATGACCCATTCATTGCCTTCTTGAGTCACAACATAACTAAATCTTTCTGGCTCAAGGCATTTTCTACTAGATCTGTGAGTTTCTTGTGTTATTTGAGAAATTTGAGATTCCACAATGGTTTGTGACTCTTTATGTTCCTCTTGTACCTATATAGATTCAAAGCTTTCTTGTTGGTCTCAAATTTCTTTGAGTTCTATTTTTCTCCCATTGATTCCTTTGGAAATGAATTCCTTTTCTAGAAACGCAACATACCATGCAACAAACACTTTGTTGTCAGTTGGGTTATATAAGTAGTATCCCTTCATTTCCTTGGGATATCCAACAAAATATCATTTATCTAATCTAGGGACAAGATTTTTAGGAAACATTTTCTTGACATAAGGTCCTCACCCCTAAATCCACATAAAAGACATTTTGGGATACTTCCCAATCCATATCTCATATGGTGTCTTTTGAACCAAATTAGATGGTACACAGTTAGGTGTGACTGTTGCAATTTCTAGAGCATAACCCAGAAGGAAGTTGAAAGATCAGAAAAACTCATCATTGATCTCACCATATTTAGCAATGTGTGTTTCCTTCTTTCTGATACACCATTATGTTATGGTGTTGTAGGTGGATTCCATTGTGATATAATACCACAGTCTCACTGAAGGTCCTCAAACTCTTGACTTAAGAATTATCCACTTCAATGAGAATGAAGTGCCTTAATACTTTTACCAAGTTGGTTCTATACTTCATTCATGAAATCCTTGAACTTTTCAAGAGTTTCTAATTTATGTTTCATCAGGTAAAAACAATCATACCTACTATAGTCATTAGTGAAGGTAATGAAGTATTGATGCCCACCTCTAACATTTGTTCTAAAGGGGCCTCATACATCAGTATGTATGAGTCCTAATAGATAACTAGCTTTTTCATTGTTGATAGTGAAGGGAGTTTTGGTCATCTTGCCCAACAAACAAGATTCACATGTCTCTATTGATTCAAATCAAAAGACTCTAGATAACCATCTTTATGGAGTCTAGATATGTGATTCTAATTGATGTGCACTAGATAACAATGAAAAAGATATATTTTGTTTGAGTTATTGAGTTTTAGCCTTTTGATATTTATGTTATAAACATTTGTCTTAAGATCTATTAAATAAATACCATTGGACATCGGGGAACTTCCATAAAAGATCTCATATTTTGAAATAGAACATAAACCATTTTTTATATGATATTCATATCCATCCTTGTCCATATAGTATATAGAAATAGTGTTTCTATTAATGGAAGGTATGAAATCAAAGTTATTTAACTCTATTACATGCCCCGCAGGAAGAGATAAACTATAAGTTCCAACTGTAGTGGTAGCAAATCTTGCTCAATTTTCAATGTCAATTCAACCTTGCCCTTTCGAAAAGGAATTCTTATTTTCAAATCCTACATATTCAAGCATATGTGAGATCCACATCCGATATCTAGTACCCATGATGAATAAGTATATAAATTTATCTCAATAATGTAAATACCTGAATTGGAGATCTCTATTTTCTCTTTTTCTTACTCAGTTCTTCCAGACAGAGAGGGAAATTTCTCTTCCAGTGTCCAGGCTGGTGATAGTGGTGACAATTGCCTCCCTTGATAACTCCTCCCTTTGTCTTTAGTGCAGAAGACTTGGGATTTTGGCTAGCTTTAGAACTCTTCTTAGCTTTGCTGTTGCCATTGCAATTTCCTTTTCCTCTATTGATCATCATCATGGACTTGAGCTTGTCTTTCTTCATTTTCACTTTATTTATTCTCAACATGCCAAGTAACTCTGACAATAGTTTGTCAAAATTGTTCATGTTGTAGTTCATGACAAACAAAATGTATGAATATGATAATGAATGTAGAATCACGTCAGTGGCCAACTCTTAGTCCAAGGGAAATATCAGTCTCTCAAGGTTCTCCACATACCCAATAAGCTTGAGCACATGGGGACCTACTGGATCTCCTACTGCCATGTTGCACTTGAATAGTGCCTTGGAGACACCATATCTCTCATGTCTTGCCTAATATTGGTACATGTTCTTAAGATGTGTTCCATCTCAATCACATCCATATTCTCATGTTGTCCTACAACTCATAGTTCATGGAGTACATCATTAGTTATTTGACATCTATGGCATTCTCATAGTGCTTCTTGTAAGCATCTTTGTCAGCCTTAGGCACACTAGGAGCATGTTCGTCTGGCTCTTGTGTTTCTAGGACATACAACTTGCACTCTTATGTGAGAACAATTCTCAACCTCCTGAACCAATCATGGAATATTTCCCAATCAACTCATACTTCTCAAGGATCAATCGTAAAGAAAATATGTTGTTTGTCGTTATTTGATTCTATAAGAAAATTTTGCAATTTAGTCAAAACACTTCTGATTTGATTTGATTAAAATAAAATTAGACGATATTTAATTAGGCCTTCCATTAATTATCCCTTCCACTATTTTTTTCAAATTCATAACCCTCACTTATCAATTTGGAAGATTGCATCATACAATCTTCAGTGAGCCAAGACCCATATTTCATCAAATCATGAGTTATCTTTGGCTAATCACCCACACCTTGATTATTTAGGTATCCAAATGTTACCAATTGCATCTATATGCAACTCTTGGATAGATGGTGTGCACGACTCTTTATCACAATCCATCTTTATACTTCTAGGTACTTAATCTCATTAAGATCACCCAGTTAAGACTGACCCAAATGACAACATGATAGAATATGCACCTTACTTTGGCAGATATACATATCTACCATCACACTTCCACGAGATGGACAAGGCACCATGCTTTGGTGTAACCTACACTTAGTCGAACACGTTTTTCATGTGTGTTTCTTATGAAGAGCATGTAATACTTAATATTATATTGAGGGATTTTATATATATACATCTGCATATCCAATCACCACAACTTATAGTATGCATCATATACATTTTATAACCACAATGAAAACATATAACAATAAACATAAGCAATGGTTATGACCATCCTATTGTAACTTCTTAGAGCCACAAGGAATTACTACCACCTAAGATCCACATCATATGTAGCATCATGTTGTTGATGACGATCTATGCTGGATCCAATCCAGGCCGGTCCGTTCAACCCTCAAACTGGTCGTATGGCCTCCTGGTTGGTCAGTTGGTCCCACAGATCAATCGTCTGACCTTGAGTCCTGGAAACGTCTAGACTCCTCCAGTCGTTCGGTTGGGGCACCAACCAATCGATTGGCTCCTCCTATCATCAACCTCCTTGGCCCTATAGCTGATTGGTTTGTATCCTAAGACGATCAATTTGCCTAGTGTTGAATTTCCACTTTGCCATAAGAATAAATAAAAGCTATCCTAATATATTTATCATATTATATTATAATTGGGAAACCTCAAGTTACATATGAGGGGAGTGTAGGAAGGAAATAATTATAACTTTTACATATGGAAAGAAGAGAGTGTCTCAGTATGCAAAGTAAGATATATATAGGATCAAGAAACCATCCAGCCAAGCACAAAAGGTTTATGGGTATAGGCCACAACCATGATACCAATCACAATCAAAATGATTTTTAAGGCGATACGTGTTGCATATATATCATATCATATATAGGGAATGTATGTGTAATCTAGTCGTATATGCACATTCATCATATTAAGTATTCACATTGTTTATGCAATAAATAAATAATAAAACAAAAAAATTGACTATATCAATTAGTGGATCTGATACCACTGATGATGAAATATGGCCTCAAATATGGCAACATAAACAAAAAATTTACTTGCCATATTCCCCATCAAATAGTAGATTGGGTCAACAATTATGAGATGGAAAGAAGGTTGCAAGACATATACCTGGTCCTAGAGTAAGTCCATTGACAATGCTTGCTACAATGTGCTACTTTGTCAAGTCGCACCTTGATGGCTCTCATCATCTGCCTCTTGATCTGGAAATACATACAGCGGTTGATGTCATCCTCCAAGAGGCAGGCAGAGCCTCCTCGCCTCTAGGGTAGTACATGTGGCCCTCCGACAATTCGTGTCATTCTAGACGAACAAATAGGATGGAGTTGTCCCTTCTAGTTGACGTGCTAGCACCAAATTGCTCTCCCACAATTGTCTCTCCATTGTTGTTTCTCCCTTTAATGGGTAGAACTTGCTCATGCTCTCTTGGTTACCACAACCAGAGAAGACAACAATTTTCAAGGCTAATTGTTTTGTTTGGAAATCCCCCAGTACCCATCTATTTATACGAGGGCTAGGTTCAGGGTTCCTAGTCTGAGTGGGATTCAAAGGGGATGACATTTCATGAATGTTTGGAACCTACAAACATCAAACTAGTCGGTTCACTAGTGAACTGGTCGGTTGGCACATGAGATGATCAGTTCAACACTTGATCTGTGGTTGCACTATATTTCCCATTTGCAATTATTTTGGTAATTAATATTTGATTAATGCACAACATGAAATCAACATAAATCCTTGATCCAATCTCATTAATCAACTAAATGACTAGTTCACAACCTGGGCTAATCAGTTCATATACCTGAGTCCATCGGTTCACTTGTTGAGTCACTCATTTTAGAGTGTATATTGTCAATGTTGCTTAAATTGAATACCTAACACTTTAGTAATCAATATTAAACATCATTCATGAACAAAATCCTATTCCAAGTGCATTCATATGCGTGCCACCCTATAGGTACCAATTATGTTGGCAATGAATATTCATAACTAATTATGACATCACAAGCAAATATTGGTATCTAGCAATACATCATTGTTGCCCAAGTAACATTGGAAAGTTAAAGAACAACTTCAACCTACAATCCATGATTGGTATTACAATGATTGTATAGTTCCTTTGTCTCTGATATCCAGATTGAACTCGAGGCATGGAAAACATCATCCTCTTCAATGTTTAATCCATGTTCCCTGAACTTGAGCAAACTGTCTGAGATATGTGTGAACTCAACATCATATATTGATTCACAAGTGCATGGCCACGTTTTTCTCAGTCTTGCTTATCAAATGGACCATATATAAAACTCCTATAGGAGGGACAAATCCCATCTACATCACTCATAGTCATTCCCCATGTCTCATAATGTATTTGAACATCACCTTTATGGAAACCCTTATTCAAGGTCACATCTGATGATGGAAAAACACATCAAACAACATGTAATGAGTGTAGTGATTTCAAGTATAAGAACCACAACCACCATCATCCCTATGAGAGATGATTCTGACTACCATTCTATGATTTCCATGTATCACTCTCAAGGTGGGTCTGTCTGATACACTATCATCTAACAAGTATCTAATTGTTTGGTTTGATATCACATATCATGACTAATGATATTCTATCATCAACCAACCAACACACACTCTAGTCCTAAGTTTTATTGTTCTCTATAATATTTCCAAATAAAAATTGACTAGGGACATAACAAGAATTTCTATACCCTTAACATATGTATGATCTCATTGTTCAGTTCCTCAACCCAAAGACGTACATCATTGAGTAATAACATTCTATAGACATTTATTATGTAACATCATTATCTCATAAATGAATAAAACAAAATAAAATGGAAGATTGCCATTATTATTAATCAAATCATTTACAAGTTATGCCATTATAATCATCATATGATTGTCTCTCGAGGCATACATACCAACAAAATGTACATGAACATATAACTATTTTTATGAACAAATAACCATAATTCAACAAAACTAATAACCAACTTCTGTTGAAATCATTGATCCTCCTCAATCTCCTTTTGGAAGAACTATATTGTCCCATCTACCGCCTCTTCAATGTCATTTTTTTTTGGTAACCCAGGAGACTCAAAAGGCTTGCGCCAAGCCCAATCGGGGGAGCTCAACCCCATCCCGTAAGGAGCGTAGTCCATTAAGTCACCCAGAGGCTGGCTGCACTACGGGAGAATCAATTCTGAACAACACCACCAGAGGGATTCAAACCCGGGACCCTTCATGAGGGGCCCCGTGTTGCGACCACCTGAACTACTGCTCGCCGGCTAAATTTTCTTATATTTAAAAGTTGGTGGAGAGGTAAAGTGATGGATTCTGAAGGGAAAGAAAAAGAGATGAGGCAAGAGCACAACAATAAATTGCAATGGTGACAAGGAAATGAAGAAGTTGTACAAAGAGAAATAGAAGAAGTGTGAGGGGAAAGTAATGGGTGGGAGGGTTAAGTGATATGAAATAAAAGGGAGGTGAGAGTACATTAGGTTTTGAAACTATATGTGATAGGAACAGTGATATAGATACTTGAGTGTTTACCTTAAATTAACTATATTTTGATGGTTAATTTTTGTGATAATTAAGTAATGCAACAAACAAGGAGGCATATATATATATGTATGTATGTATATGTATATATATACGTTGTACATGGTTCAGATTTTTTTTTGAAGTTAAACAGACAAATTTCATTATGGAGGGGCCATACGACATCTACATGAGGAGAAAAACAAACTAAAAGACCACACAAAGATCAAGAACAGATACAAACCACCACAAAAACTCATATCGGAATCTGATAAGGACAATGATGTATAGATTCCTCTTCTCCTTCGCTGGCTAAGGAAACTTTCTATGAGGAATACCTTCAACCTGAGTATGTATATGTGGTAGAGTGCTTGCACCAAATCAGTGTTCCAAAAGGATATTTCCCCCGCACTTGCTGCCATACAAACTCCACAACAAAATTGACCGAGAAAGAAAAATCTACCATGAGAAGAGAAAGTAACGTTGATTAACATCGAGATAGACAAAATAAGAGAACAAAAAACAGAAAGCCAATAAAAGAGAAAGGAATAGGAAACTCGTCGCAGCCGGGCTCAACGATAGGGAAGAAGAAGACCGCTGCCTCCAAAGACACCACGTCCACACACCTCCCGAAGAAGAGACCATGCTGATGACGGGCGAGAATAGGCCGAGGGGGAGCGGGGCACCACTTTACGACAGCCAAACCCCCTCCCCCCAGGCAGCCGCCTATGCAAGAAGAAACCCTAGCGGTGCTAGGGTGAGAGCGGGGAGAGAAGCTGTTCACGGACTTGTACATGGTTCAGATTGTACTCATGGAAATAATGATTTATGTTCTTGACAGAATTCAATTCTAATTATGGATATTACAGTGAGAAACAAAAAATCTCCATTTCCTTCAAGCCAAAATACAATTTTGTGGGATCTAACCTTACCCCATTTGTGTGAATTACTTCTGATATTTGCATGGAATCCCTACACGATAGAGTGAGTTTATACAGTTGCAATGAGATTTTATTAAGTTGAATGTAGGATAATAGCTAGTAAATATATGTTGTAATTATACTTTGATTAATAAAGGCTACATCTAGCTCTAGAGGAAGTAGATGATGTCATTGGAGGCAACATCTATATTGAGGAAAGTCTCAGTGACAAATATGGTATTTCCTTATGTTAGACGTTTTTGTGAGTCACATAACATTCACCATGATGTTTTGTATCTCAGGATTTCCATTCCAGGACTTGCTAAAATACTTTTTAGTTCAATCTTTCCCATTTTTAAATTCCAAGATTTAGTTTAATATGTATAAGGACCCCCTCCAGTGTTAAACAAGATTGAGTAATCCTTCATATTTTTATGAAGTAGAACACCCAACTCAAATTGTGCAGACGTATAATCCTTATGAATAATGATGTTTCATTATTTATATTTTTCAAATTTATTATCAAAAACCATTTCACTAACTTTTTGACCACTACTAGTGTGATCATGTAAGTTCATATTATTGTTACCAATATGAATCTTCTATATTACTAGTATCCAATTCAAATGTAAGTTGTGCATGATTATGGGATCATGGCCATTGTCCTCTCTTTAGAAACAACTTCTCTAGTATGAGGTTCCTCTACCTCAATTATATGTCCCATGAGGATACTTTGGGTGTTGATTAATGGCTTCTTATTGAAGCGATAATGGTAAGATCTACCTAGAGACAACCATATTCATGCCCTATATGAAAAGTTGGCACTGGGAAGTTCTAGTTGTGCCAACTCAACCTGTTGCTAATAACTACGGTGTGCCTTTGATGCAAAGGTGGAATGAGCACATTTTGTTGGAATGTTTCCAACAATGTCCCATCCCAACATGAATTGGGTAATTCCATATAATGGTGGTCACAAAAGTGATTGATAATGGTCAAAACAACGAAAAGTACCTGGTTATACATGATATCATTGAAATATCTCCTCTATTGACCCACCATTCATCATGGGCATTTTGACTTTACAAAAAAATTAAATATAATGTAAGAAGTAAATTCAAAAATTCTTACCTTACCAAGGATCCCTTAGTCATTAATGCACATTGTAATTAGGGTTAAATATTTAAGGATCCATGATTCAAATATGTAGTACCCATGAATCAATCAAGTAGTGATTAAGATCCGATCTGTTTTTAACTAGGATTCAACATGTAGTAACTGGGATTGAATATGTTAGGAACAAGGATTGAACTACATAGTAACTAGGGTTCATGTGTTGTGCTTTTCTTTGGGGTGGAATGCACCTGACATGTTCAATGGAGAAGATCAATAATTGATATTGTAATGTAGTGTATTTGACCACTAATGTTCATTGATATAGGCACCAAGTTCATTTAGAACCATAAATTAGGTTTCAGACAATGAACCAATGATCAATCTTACTTGGGGCTATTTTATAAGAATAGTTGTCTACATCACCAAATGATAGTTTTCAAATTTGATGTAAAAGAAAACATTTGACTTGACTATCACATCATTACATTTTTATAGTTCTTAAAATATACAATTTTCTTATAAAAAAAGTATTATAAATAGTCATTCTGAAAGCAATATATAACATGATGCTAGACAATAGTTCGACCTCTGAGTTGCATACACTATTATCAAAAATTTGTGTTACAAAAATATGGAAAAGCTACAATAAATTGTTGTTGTGGTTTTGTTCTAGGATGCAATCTAATGTGCATAATGCCAAAAATCAGAGAATCAATGTTCACTAATTGAGATAACAAGTATTGCACTATTGTGTGTACCCTTACTCAACTACTCAAAGTATCAATATTCAATTATTGACATAACTAGTATTCAAGAAACTAAAAAGTATTCTGTAACACCCAAGCCCACTGCCCAAGGCTCTAGTAGAGTTTTAGGAATGGTGACTGGCCCCACAAATCACCACTAGACTTAATTGTGCGCTTTATCCTCACTCATGCGCAAGCCAGGATAAACTTCTCGACTGGTCACCCATCCTAGTACTACTCTGGGCTGAGCACACTTAACCATAGAGTCCTTAGAGATGGGCTCCCTGAAAAGGTGATACACCTTGGTGATATGGGCAGTACAATACCTCCTTTTAAGATCATCTTATCTGAGGCCTCAAATTCTGGGACATTTGAATAATGTGATGATCACATTATTATGTTACTAGTTCATATTCTAGACATTTTTCTGAGAATAATGATACTTTGTATACATCCTCTATATTATTTTGGGCATCATTTGACTTAAACTTGATTTTTTAATGAGGCATCTCTTGAATATCAATTCTACTTGAACTTAATTGTTGAAAATTCATATTTCATGATTTAGATTCATTTAAATTCTTGTGATTGATGAATTACTCTGATATAATGGGTCTTTTGACCCCTCTTTCTCTAAGACCATTTGTATCACCAAGACCCACTTCCCAAGGCTCTAGTAGAGTTACAAGAATGATAAATGACCCCACATATCACCACTAGCCTTAACTACACACTTTTTCCTCACTCATGCGCAAGATAGGATAAACTTCCCGACTGGTCATCCATCCTAGTACTACTCTAGGTTGAGTATGCTTAACCATAGAGTTCTTTAGAGATGGGCTCCCTGAAAAGGAGGTGCACCTTGGTGATATGGGTAGTCTAATATTCCTTTTAATATCATCTTGTTCAAGGCCTCAAATCTTGGGACATTACATATTCATATAACAAGATAGTAAAAGTAAATGTAGATTAAAAAGAAATTGGATAAGCCATATTCAAGAAACAGGAGAATACATATTCATTTCTTTAGTAATCTGGGTCATAAACAAAAGCCAAGCAATTTATCATCAGTGTAGGCATAAATTTAGAAGAAGAATACTAATAATGAAGTTGACCTAAAGTTTGTCAGTAAGCATTATTTTTCATATCTTAGTTGATATATACATGGATAACATACTTATAAGTATGCATCATGTTTTAGTGTGTAATGATGACATCATTATTTTATAATAGAGTTCATTCCATTTAATCGCAATACATATTTTGATGTTTCCTAAAACCTTCTTAGTTATGATTTCATGAGTATAGCGGATGTTTAATTTTAGGTCACAAAAATGGGAACGAGAAGTTCCATCAGTATTAGAACAACCTAATACCAATAGATGTAATGTGTTCATGATTTTGATGATGCAGAATTAGATATGGGATAACCCAAAATCATTCTTGATGTGACCACCAAGATGAATTAGTGTTACACTTGGATGAAATCATTATTGCTTGAAGTATCCACCATGATTGAATAACAATGTATACACATGTTGAGTCATACTAAAAAATAAATATGATGTATAACATCATTCATGATTGAGTATACTAGTACTCAGTATTAGTGCATAAACTTTATCATCACATTGTGTATTGGAAACAATATCATAATGTATCACATCAGTTAATAATGCTACATCACATTATATACCAATGGTTCACTGTAATATCAATTTCAATCATAGTTGATCAAGAAAATTTGATCTCACTTTAGGGAAATCTCAATTTTTAGTATGTTTACATACATTGATACAACACAAGTATGTGTATCACATGATTCACATCTTAGGGAAATCTCAATTTTTAGTATGTTTACATACATTGATACAACACTTAAGTATGTGTATCAGATGTTTCACATCAATGAGTACTAGAATTTTGAACTCAAACAGAACAAGTGTTGCAATAGAAGTAAAGTTGATGAACTTGTCTACTAAAACAATGTGGTAAGGGTGTAGGCCCTAACTATATAACAAAGTGAGTGAATGAAGTGAACATAGGTCATACTCACCATTGTTTTTAATGATGATGAGGGAGTTGGTATAAGATCCCTAAGGTTCACCTTGGTAAAAGCTACACCTAGTCAAGGGCTAGTTACTGTATTGGCCCTAGAACTAGAGGACACATCTTTTGATGAAAAGACGAAGCTAGCCAAACACATCAAGCACTAGAGCATGGATGGTTGTATGTGGGTCAACTAGAGTAGTGATGAGGGGAAAAATAAATTGTACCGGTGAGGGATAACTAAATGAGGGAAGAGCAATGGAGGTTAGAGCAATAGGGGTCGAAGCATAACAATCTCCTATTACCCCTTCCCCATCCTTCCTTATCTCGAACTAAAGAGAAACCATTATCGGGCCTTAGTATACATATGTTGATTCAATTATGGTCATATTTCGTTGATAGATTCTAGATATTCCATTTCATGTGTTGGTATACATAAGTTCCATGTACTGCTTAGAACATAATCCAAAACCCCTATATATTTATATCTATATATATGTATTATATATGTATATATTTGTGCATATATATGTATATATATTATATGTATCTATATAAATTTATATATTATATATATTGTATATGCACATATATATGTATATATATTATCTATTATATATGTATATATACACATATATATATTATATGTATTATATATGCATATATGTATGTATATTTATATATGTATATATTATATTATATTATATTATATTACACACACACACACACACTATATATATATATATATATACACACACATGAGTATTTACTATATAAGAAGTGAATTGGGAACATTTTCATGGTAGAGGTCAACATGGTCTTGATCAATTTGTACAAAAACTTTCTAGATGATTTGGAGGACAAGATGGATTGTTTCTCAATAGTCACAACCATCTTGATAACTAGCTATGTTGAGATAGTTATAAGAGAAATATCCTAAAATTCGTTATATGTACTAGCTTTGGAATATATTATGACCATAGAAATACATCATGCAATGAAGATGTTATGTAAACTTTATGTTCATGAAGTATTTATCAATTATGCATTTACATTATATCACGTTATTGCCTATGTGACTGTGAGTATGATCATATTTTTCACTATTGCATATTTGAACAAAAGCTTATGGTCATATACAAACTTGGTTCCTTGCCTTATTGACTTGAACATTTCACTAATTTCATGTAAGAAAAAGCACAATATGATCTTAATTCTTCTAATTTTCAATACTTAAAAATAATAATTGTGCCACAGTCGAGAATTAAACCTAGGCAAGATGACAACAAACATGTAAATCTAACCACCCTAGCCAAGCTTATATTGTGTTACATACAAGTTTTTGTTGCGACTAATTCTATCAATGATACTATTAGTAAATTACAATGAATAGTATCTAATACTTTGTTTATTTCTCAGGGGAGTGATGCAGCCCTATTTTAGGGCATCATCATGTGTCTTTTTGCATTTCAATAACATCTAGACTTGTTAGATCGTAAGTTATTCCCCCTAATAAATGGTTGTATATCAAATGCACTTATGGACACTCTTTGTAAGTTTTTCAGGTACTTGGACCACATCTTGGATGGACAAAAGATGTTTTAGGGCTCCTCCAACCATGGAGGAGTCAAAAGAAGGTCCTAGAGCTCCCCCAAACTACCCCTAGTGGCCAAGGGTTGAGTTGAAGTGAAAGTGTCCATGGATCTCAAAGATTGAAGCTCAAAGTGCATGGAAGAACCCCAACACAGCCGTGGAGATACAAAATGGTCGTGCTACAAACATAAAAAATCATAGTAGAAAGGATATAGCAACCTCAACACCATGGTTGTTCCAACAAGCATGAGGCTGGCACAACCATGCCAAGAAAACTCCAACATGGACGTGCCATCCTTAATGGCCATGCTGGCCGAAGTTAGAATGCTTGTTCCAGCAAGAATGACCTAGTCCCAAACTCGCCCACCATGACCATACTACTCAACATTGCCATGCAGCCTAGCCCCAACCACTTCTGTGCTACCAACCATCTTTTTCCTATTCTCCACTTTAATTTCACCTGCACCCATCACAACCATTTCCTCTTAGCATGGTTGTTCTTCCCCTTACTGACCACGGTCATGCTGCCACCCAAATCCTAGTTTTTCTTACACTAATTTTCCCAAACTATCCCCACTTAACCTGGTGCTTCCCTACATCCTATATATACCTAGGTGGTAGATGTAGCATAAGGACACACTCCCCTAACATTCATATCTACCTACCATAAGCATTCAAGGAGCTCACACCTACTCCCATCTACCTCCACCTCATTTTCACATTCATCAACCTCAAAACACTAGTTTTCTAGGGTTTTGTTACTTTGATACCATGTTGGGGGAAAATAACTTTTAACATATATGGAATCATTTTAGGATGATTGCCTTCTACTTTTATCTTATTTTCCATGTTTCTTTTTGTAGTTTGTGCTTGAAAACATAAATTTCTTGTTATTTTATTCTTGAAACCACTTAGGCTCTAGGAGATAATGTCTTGTATATGTCTATCTTAGGGATTGTTCATAGGTCCAACTAGTGGATCCCTATCCAACACCCTATCTTCCCACATACATATCCCCTTTCTTACTCGTATGTGAAATATCTAAGTAGCTAATGTAGGAGTGCTTAGTATAATTCCCTAGGAGTTTCCTATAAGCTAGATGGTGAGTGATATAAGATGTGAAACACCCTCACCTACACTCTCCATTCGTACCTTTGACTCCTAATTTCCCTAAGGAAACTTACTCTAGAAACCTAGAATTGTTAAATCCTATAGGAATTTCACCTAATCCCTAGTTCAATTGAGCCTCATAAGGTTGGATAGGTTGTGTAAGGGTGTAGTTCCCCTTCACACTCCTTATTTCCCAATGGTTAACTAGTATCTTAGGGTGATTCAATAGCATTTGACTTTTTGTTTGGTTTAACAATATAGAATGAATGGTTAGTATTTACATGTTATGTCCCCCAACTTGGATTCTAGTTACATTCCCCAAAATGGCTCACACCTCCATAACTTGCTTAAAACCCTAAATTGCTTTTTTTTGTGAAGTTAGGAGGTTTTTTATTCATCTTGCCCTCCTCTTGCAATCAAAATGTTAGGTTCAATACAATCTACATTATTCTGACTGGAATTAAATATGGTAGTACTACTACAATTACATAATTCTAATATAATATGGTTAATAAGCTCAAGAGGAGTGTTCTGTAATTGTAGAAATCACTTCGGGTTTTTTGGTGAAACTTTGCTAACTTGTCCGCATCTTGATTTCCTTCTCTCTTCACATGTGTGATGTGTCACTGCGACTTCTTTTTCCTCCTGATCTTTGAGGTCTAGCTAGCTGCTCTAGGATGGTTGTTTGGTAGAATCTCTATCGTTGAGAAAGCCAAGTAGGAATCTGACTCAATAGTGGCTTGTTCAATATCCATCTCAACTGCCATATCGATCGCCATGTTGATAGCCATGAAGTTTGTAATTAGGACATTCTCAATGTTCATCTTCAATCCTCTGTCACCCTTCCACTGGACCATATGATCTCTACATACAATGGCAATGCTAGCTTTGTTGTTTTTGAAAGAAATATCTGTATTAAGCTTTAAGGTGTTCGGTTGGGGCTTGGACCAGAGAGACTTACTTTGTTGTGGCCTTACCTTGTGTGGCTTCTCCTAGGAAACATTGTCAATTCTGGTTTCTTCTATGATATTCTTGATTTGATGTTCCGTGGGCAACTTCTTGTTCTAAAAAACTTCCATGTTCCTATTCTTCCAATTGTAGTAGCAGTCGATCATGAACTTAGTTGCCTTCATCGAGTCAGAACTCAAGCTGTGTAACATCCATTTCCATCTGTTATCTTCTCCAAAGAATGTACTCCATTGAGGATGATCGATGGTGCCTCTCCATACTACAGCGGCCTACTCACAATCTCTCAGAACATGCAAGAATGTTTCCTCCTGTGCTTTGCACCACGAACACATACTGTCATTGGTCATCCGATAGGTAAGCCTGCGACTGTTAGTGAGGATGGCGTTGTGTCCAACAAGCCACATGAAAATCTTGATCTTCACAGACGCTTGAACCTTCCAGATTTTGAGCCAACTACCTTCGATGGTAATGTTTGTTTACACGCAGTTGAGTATATGCGCTGTGAGTTGTGAAGTTACCGGTGTTAGTGTGACTCCAAGATCTATCATCTTTATCATATGGTGCATAAGGTAGAGGGTGCATATTATTTGCTGGATGTCCTCATCGCTCACCCAATCCTTTAGGAATTCCACATCCCATTCGTTTTCTAGGTTCACTAAGCTAGAGACATGCATATCATTTAGGTTGGGTGGGATTTGTTTTTTTGGTTCTATTTGTCAGTGTATAGTTTGGGTTCCACCACTTATCATGCCAAGCATTGATATCATTGCCACTGATTGGTATCCATGTTGAGTTCTCCTTGATAAACTCCTTGCATTTGATGACAACTCGTCCCAGCCCAGAGACATTGGGGATGCTTGATGCAGATGCCTATTTAATTATCTTGTGCATACCTTCACACTAGATAGATGATTGTCCAGTAAGCACTTCCCATGAATGATTTCTAATGAGGGCAGTGTTCCACTCCCTCATGGACTTGATCCCGTGCCCACCCTTCTCTTTGCAACTAGTGATTTTGTTCCAAGCGACTAGGGATAGTGGGTGAGCCTTGTGGTTGCCACCCCACACAAATGAAAAAATATTACTATCTATTATGTCACAAACTTTCATGGGCATGACTGCAGTTTGCATGACATAGCTTGGGATGGCACTTAAGGTAGGTTTGTCCATGGATACTCTCCCTGTAAGAGAGAGACAATGTGCTAACCATGAATTAATTTTGGTTGCTACTCTTTGTAGCACCTCTCCATAGGTGTCATATTTCACTTTATCGTGTATCAAGGGGACTCCCAGGTATCTACCAAGGTCTTTGACTTTCAGGATGCCACTTAACCTGCAAATTGATTTCCTCTTTCTTTTTGGAATAGAATTGGTGAAGAACATACATGACTTGGCGATTGATATGGATTACCTAAAAATCTCTCCAAAGTCATTGAAATAGTCTAGAATGAGTTGCATTTGATTTGAACTTTCTTTTACAAATAGGATCATATCATCAAAAAATCATAGGTGGGAGTCGTAAGGAACTTTTGCTATTAATTTTGTAGGATACCACATCTTCTCTTTGACTTTCATTTCTATATGTTGGTTGAGGCGTTCAATACATAGAACAAATATGTAAGGAGATAGAGGGTCTCCCTGCCGCAACCCTCTGGTAGGCTTGAAATTTCCAGCCGAATTTCCATTCCAAATTATAGAAGCTTGTCCCCCGGTTATAGGGTTGATGATATACTTGATGAGACTTCCCGACATCCAATCTTCTCTAAGGTATCCTTTATGAATGACCATGTCATTTTATCATTTGCCTTTGAGAGATCGATTTTTATTGCCATAGTGCAAGACACATTTCTCTTGCGCATGTTGTGCATCAACTCTTGGACCACAATGATGTTATCAGAGATTCAACGCCCTGAAACAAAAGCACTCTGTGTCGGGGATATCCAATTTTGTAGATATTGTTTTAATCTTATAACAACAACCTTAGAAGCTAGTTTTAGGGATATGTTGTTAAGAGATATTGGTCTGAACTGCTCGCACCTTTCGTCCTTTGACACCTTTGGAATAAGGTTGATGTTAGCATCACACATTCTACTATCTAACTCATTTCCGGCTAAGGCTCTAGAATAAGTAAGATGTTAGCATCACACATTTCTTTCTTTCTAGTTACTTCTTGCTTTAATGGCCTCCTTAGCTAGTTGCTTGTTCATGATAGCTAGGTGTTTCTATAGTAGTTAGTGAACTTTTGTACTTACTTGTGCTAGTTCTTATTAGTCTCTAGCTAGTCTTACTCTAGGTTTCTAATTCAGACTAGTTTGCTACTGTACTGTTATAATTAGCCTTAGTCTCTAGTTTGATTTAGTTGGCTAGTTAGTGTAGTGTATCTCTTGATTTTCTTTCCTTAATCTTAATTACTCTCTTCTTAGTTTCCTTTCTTTGATCATTAGAACTAATTTGTCTAGGGTTAATTTTGTTTTTTCTTCTTGTTCCCTTAATTGATTGCTTGGACCTTTAGCATAATCAAACAAACCCCCAATCAAACCCTTGAACCGTATACTCCGCTTTAGGAACTTAGCTCAAACTAACTTATATTTAGTGTGCCCTCTCTCCCTGTGGATCGACCATGATCTTGTCGCTTGCCTATACTATTACATGACCCCCTGTGCTTTTGGGTTAGTGTGTTAGTCTAAGTGAGTGTGTTAGTGTAGGTCATTATAAATATTGAAAGATCCATAGAAGAGGATTTTCGTTCATTGATTGCCTTGAAGAGATTGTTGAGGAATGCCTACCCGCATGCATTGAGGCTTCAACTAAAGTATAAAGGTCTTAGGCCTATTGTTGAGCTTCCTAATGATGATACCATTGAGGAGAATGAGATTGCACTAGTTTCTATGAGTGAAGACCTTCCTTATATTTCTGAGAAACTTCTTGAAAAAATCTATTGAAGAACCTCCTATCCTTGAGCTCAAGTCTCTTCCTGAAGGTTTGAAGTATGCGTTTCTTGGTTTAAATGACACCCTCCTAGCAATCATTTCTTTTATTATCTCTCTAGACTAAGAAGATACTCTCATTTCTATGTTTAAAGGGACATTCAAGCCATAGGGTGTTCTGTTGTTGATTTGAAGGGCGTTGACCCCTCCATTTGTGTCTGTAGGATCTATCTTGAAGATTATTCAAGGCCAATCCATCAAATGCAAAGAATATTGAATCCAAAAATAAAAGAAGTTGTATCTTAATAGGTTGTGAAGTTACTTGATGTCGGGATCATATATCCCATTTCTTACAGTCCTTGGGTGAGTCCCATCCAAGTTGTACCCAAAAAGGGTGGAATCATAGTGGCCCAAAATGAAGATGGAGAAATGATGTCAGTAAGAGAACAATCCAAGTGGAGGATGTGTGTGGACTATGGAAAGTTAAATGAGAAGACAAAGAAGGACCACTTCCCTCTCCCATTCATTGATCACATTTTGGAGATACTTGTAGGACATAGTTTTTGTTGCTTTCTTTATGGCTACTTAGGATATTTACAAGTGGCAGTGCATCCTACATACCAAGAGAAGACTAGGTTCACATGTCCAAGTGGTACCTTTTCCTATAGAAGAATGCCTTTGGAGCTTTGAAATGCCCCCTTAACTTTTAAAAGATGTGTTACATTCATTTTTGATGACATGCTTGATTCTTCACTTAAGGTCTTCATGGATAATTTTTTATTATTTGGAAAGTCTTTTGATGACTATTTGTTTCATCTCACAACCATGCTTGAAAGGGTCGTTAATGTCCATTTGCTTTTATCTTGGTAGAAAAGTCACTTCATGATGTCGGAGGGTATTTTTCTTGGTCATAGAGTATCCAAAGCCAAAATTGAAGTTGATAAGGCCAAAGTGGGCCTCATTTCTACTCTAACCATTCCTTCCATTGTATGATACATTCATTCTTTCTTAGTCCATGAGGGTTTCTATTGTCAGTTCATCAAAGATTTTGCAAGACTTCTAGACCATTGTGCCATTTTCTTGAGAAAGATGTTGAATTTAGTTTTGTGAATCCTTCAAACACGTGATGCACAAGTTGATTTCTACTCCTATTATGCAACCCTTGAATTTGTCTTTGCCATTTGAGATCATGACCTTTGCATCAGATATGGTCGTGCAGGCTGTGCTTGGCTAAAGGATTGGCTGTATACTGCATGGTATCTATTATGCAAGTAAAAAACTTGATGAGGCTCAAAAGAACTACACTATCACCGAGAAGAAACTATTTGTCATAATTTTTGCTCTTGGCAAAATATTCTTCAGAAGGATAACCCCCACACTGGAGTTTATAGCTTCAAGAATTTGACTTGGAAAATGTTGATAAGAAGGGAGTTGAAAATTCTACAGTCGACCACCTCTCTCGCATTGAAGCACCCTATGACAATGTGAATAAAATCAAGGAGACAATGCTCCATGAGCAACTCCTCTTTCTTGAGTCTACTAAAAGGCCATGGTATAAGTACACAACCAACTTCTTGGTTAGTGGATGAGTACCAAGCAGATGGACTAGGGAGGAAAGTAGAAGGTTGTTTTCTATGGTAAAGAACTAGGTGTGGGATGACCCCATCCCTTTAAGTATTGCTCCGATCAACTCATAAGGAGGTGCATTGTATAAAGTTAGAAGCATGATATTCTCTCCATGTTCCATTCTGACACATGTGGAGGTCATTTTGGTGGAAAACAAAAAGTCATAAAAGTTCTTTAGTGTGGTTTCTATTGGCCAACCTTATTCAAGGTTCTCATGAATATTGAAAAATTTACTTGAAGTTCCAAGAAGTGGGAACAATATCAAAGAAGGATATGATGCCTCTATCTTCTATCTTTTAGTGGAGGTGTTTGATGTTTGGGGGTATTGACTGCATGGGTCCATTTCCCCCTTCTTTTGGGTATGTGTTCATCTTGGTGGCTGTAGACTATCTACGTCTCCAAGTGGGTTGAAGAAATTGCTACAAGAAAAAAATGATCACAAGGTGGTATGCTAGTTTGTCAAGTCGAACATCTTTAGTCGATTTGGTATAACAAGAGATATGATTAGTGATGGTGGAAGCCATTTTATCCATTGAGCCTTTGAAATTTTGTTGAAAGGCATGGCTTAAATCATTATGTACTCCTTACCACCCTCAAACTAGTGGCCAAGTTTATTTGGCCAATGGGGAGAGAAAGCTCATTCTTGAGAAGAAGATGAGGATAAACTATAAGGATTGGTCATTACAACTAAATGAAGCCTTTTGGGCATATAGGACATCATTCAAGGCCCCGATTGACACCACACCGTCCAAGATCATATGTCAAAAAAGCTACCATCTACTTGTAGAATTACAACACACCACATTGTGGGACCTAAAGTCTATGGATATGGATATAGACACTGTTGAGGTTAGAAGAAAGTTTCCGATCCATGAATTGGAGGAAATGAGGCATGGGTCCTATGGGCTATCCAAGATCTATGAGGAGCAAATCAAGTTCTTTCACAACAAGTTGATCAAAAAGAAATCTTTTGAGCCTAGACAATGGGTGTGGTTGTAGAACTCAAGGATGAAAATCTTCCCTAGAAAGCTTAGATCAAGGTGGAAAGGACCATACCAAGTGAAACATGTGTATCCATCCAGTACTATAGTGATCAATGAAAAAGAAGGGTGTAAAGGAGTTCATAGTTAGGAACAAAGGTTAAAGGTTGTTGTTGAAGTTGGGCCGGACAAGGCCAATCAAAGTTTTCATATTGTCATGTTGGTTGAATATATTCTAATTGATGAAGAGATGTGGTTGAATATACATTAGAAGGACATTATTACAAAGATTCTTTGAGGTTCTCAAGAGGTTGAGTGATCCAAGAACCAAGAAGCCTGATTGAAGGAATAAATGGAGGCAACCCACCTAGGTTTGTAAACTTTTGCACCAACCTTCAAGTTTTGATACTTTTGGTTTTTTTACATGTTCTAAGAAACACACACACGTACACTTGCATATAATACTTTTGTTTGGATTTTGAATGTGACCATTGAAACATGTTAAAGTTGAAAGAGAGGGTGAATTTCAGTGAAAGCGATTGAGAAAGTATCAAGTGGATCAAAATTATTGTTCAAAACATAATTGATTGAGAGAATTGAGAAATTTTAGCAATTTTTGAACTTAGATGAGCTAACACGGCTGTGCTGGCACATAAAGGTTGTGTTGTGGAGGCCGTGTTTATAGTAGAATTTTGGATGATGGGGTCTGGTAAACACGACCGCACTGACTGGCACAACTATTCTTGCATTCCACCAGTACATCCAAGCTGGCCTGGACCCACAACTTCAAGTATTGATTTTCACTTGATAGCAACATGACTCCCTTCACTCGTTCTGCATAAAAGCACCTATTCCAAGCAGCCTGGAAACCTAGGGCGACCTACCTCTACCTCCCTTCACCCTGATCTTCCTCCCAAACATCCATTGGAGCCTCCTCAAGCTCCAACAAGCCTTCTCATACCTCTATGTCCTCTTTCGAACCCTCCTCTACCTCTATTTCTCCACCCATGATAGAAATCCGCCCCAAATCTTTGGAAGGGAAAAAATCCTTATTCTTCCTCTAATTTCCACCAAATCCTTTATAATAATGAAGAAGCTAGGAAAGAGATTAAGAAAGGGGTCGAGAATGGTGTCAAGATCCTAACAGGGGGGCAAAATACGCACCGAATATGTCACAACCCTTTCCTAGCTTTGCTGGTAATCCTAGAGATTTAAGATAATCTTAATGTTTGTCATGTTTTTTATTAATATTTTACCTTGTAATTTATCTTAACTTTGGTAACCTCAGATACTTGTTTGGACAACTCATAATCATGACTTAAGTATATTATAAAGATCTGAGTTGGAGTTAATATAACATTAACCCATACATGCATGCAAGAAGAACGTTAATGGCATTGGAGGAAATAATTAATAAATAATTTTTTAATTATGAATATTATAAAAATAATACAGTAGAATTGTAGAAAATTCAATTATGAATCTAAAAAAAAAGAATGAACCAAATCGGAGTTAAATTGAGAGAGTTATGCCCTTTTTAGTAAACATGTACATACTATCACGACTGCGACAGTATTGCTGTGACTGCGACGCTACTGTAGCGACCACGATACTATTGTCATGACTGCAATGCCAGAAGTGACCACGACGGATGTCACCCAAGACAACCAATCATAAAATGATCATATCTCGGGCTATATTTATCAGTTTTTAATGAAACAATGTGTGTTAGAACCAAAATTCGATCCTCTATCATCTCAGACTCTTTACTCAATGATAGGATGATCTGGAAGGAGATTTATGGGATGATTTTTGGGGAATAACATGAAGAACGGAGGAAATCCAATGGCTTTACATATATTCAACTTGGTAAGTAGTTTTAACCATTGATTCTTCCGTAAATTCATTTCCCCTTGCTCAAAATCCCTAATACAACAAATATGAGGTTTGGGTTAATCTCTGATCTTCATCTTCTACCTACAACAGACCTTCTTTATGGTCAGGAAATATGTTAAAAGGTTGTTTTGAATGAGATCTCAAGGTCTGAATCTTGATTCTGACTCGTGTGGGCTAAGATCCAAGATTAGTTGGTGAAAAGGCTAAGATCAGTGATCTTAGGCAAAATATGAGTAGATAATCTACTTCTAACCCTGATTTAAAGAATACAAATTCAAAAAAGATTTTTGAGCATTTGATTCTTGCTCTATGGTATTTGTGATGGTTTAAATAAATGTGTGTAGTGATTATCAGTAGTTGAATGCTTTTATAATCATGTTATTAGTGATGTATTACCATGTTGAAAGTTTCCATGTGAATTGTCACAATTCGACATGTGATGAATGTGTAAATTGAGGTACCAGAAATCCAGGTTGCCCTAGTTCATGTTTAAAAGAGTTGAACTATGGTTTTTGATATCTATGGAAATTATTAAATGATTTATTTGTTTAAATACAAGATGCTTAATTGTCAAAAATAGGATAATCATTAGTTAGATGATGAAATGTGACAAATCAACTAATTATCACTAGACATTAGATGCCATGGACATTGTAGAATCCTCACAGGATAAGGCCTGCAATGTGGGGAGGAAACAATTTCCCGACTAGAGGTAGTCCAGATCGAGGTAAGCCAGAGTGTATCAGTAGGGCGCGGGGGTCTTAACTAGTAGAGTAAAATCCTTATAGTTGTGTGGTACCCAACAATCGGGGATGTCGGTGGTACCTATGTTACATGTTGTAGTGATCAGTGGTCGGTAGGTCCACTAATGCACATTCACCCTAAGGGATTTGACTCACCACCTGAGTACCCAGGTTGAGAGGTGGAGTCTAAGATATCCGGTCACTCCCATTAGCCACCGAGAGGCAGACATGCCTATGCCAGCTGCAGATGTGGTATTGAGATTAAAGACTTAGAAACCTGGACATGCTTGTAAGTCTTGTATAGTGAGACTGTAGCTTACTGCGATACCTCCACATGTTGTGGTACACCTCATGTGGTCCCAAAGGCATAATAAATAGATTTAAAATAATATAAATAGTTAGGTTATTCTTTTATTGCGTGCAATATCTGTACAACTGTCATGTTGAGTGAATTACAGTCTTTGAACTGCCATGCTTACATGATTGCATTTAAGTTCTATTAATTGCAAACATCATAAATATCATGGTTACCTGTTGATTACTTGCTCACTGAGCTAGTAGCTTACCAACCTACTGAATAATTTTTCAGGTGAATGATTAGCTCTTCCTGAGGAGATGGAAGCCAACTTTAATCAAGAGTAGCACAGAGGTCTTGAAAAAATAGTAGTTAGAATAGATAGATGGTCTCTTATCCTTCCTCTAGATCTTGGGATTGAGAGAGTGAGAAAAGAGAGAAGTTTGAAATGTAATGTACATGATGTATATTAAGTGTGAAACTCTTACTTCTATGTAATACTCAAGTTCTGTTGTATCTTACTGTTATGTTTAATCGAGACTTATCGTTCAGTAAGTGATATTACAATATATTTTAGAGAAATAAAAAGTTATGGCAGATTTTCATCAAGTATTTAAAAGTTGATGGTTAGTAATAATCCTTGTTTGGCAGGCCCTAACCCTGATTAGTGGGTTCCGATCACGTCAACCTTTTTGGTATCAGAGCATAGGTTGAACCTAAAATGAGTTTAGGTTTGGGACATGGGTGATAAAAGACTAATAGGATTAGGATGTTTTCCTCTTTGAACTGCAATTTTTTAACTGATGTGTTTTGTTATGGATATGCAGATGGAAGGAAGAGGACGTGGACATGGAGAGGAACAAGGTGAGAGCCATTATGGCCCTGACCCTCGAGCAATGGCTCAAGGTGGAGAAGATAATGAGGCAACAAGGATGTATCATATTTTTCTAGAGACAAAAGAAAAATACAATATGGATAGGAAGTCTTCATCTGCTAGTAAGGATCTGATGAGATCCTATGAGATGGTGAAGAAGCTTGGTGGAACCAAATTTTCTGGAACAAAAGATCCAGTTGTGGCGAAGGTGTGGCTTCAATAATTAGAAAAGGTCTTTTGCTTAATGGAGTTATTAGAAGATAAGCAAATCAATCATGCAATTTATTTACTCAAGGGATATGCTGAGTTGTGGTGGTGGGGAGTAGAAGATGAAAGGAGAAATGCAAAGATGGCCTAGAAGGACTTTGTGGATGAGTTTCAACTTAAGTATTTTTCTCCTACTTTCCTTATTGATAAGATTAAACAGTTGGAGAATATCAGACAAGGAAGTATGACAATTGGTGAATACAAGGCACATTTCATAAGGTTGACAAATTTCTATCTGCAACTTATGCCTGATGATGTAGAAAAGTGCAGAAGATTTCAACAAGGATTAAGATCAAAGATTAGACACACCGTGTCAGCCATTAGTCGAAGAGACAGAGAAACATTTTGAGAATTTGTGGAAGCATCGAGACATGTAGAAGAGTCAATTAATGCTAATAAGCAGTCTGAGAGTAAGAAAAGATCTAAAGATTTCAATAATGGGGGACAGAGTAGTGGTGGATACAAAGGAGGCAGTGACTTCTTTTCTAAGATAGGATGAGGAATTGGCTATTTTGGGAGACAAGGATCTAGTTTTTCACCAAGTGGAGGAAGGCCCAATTCCGGTAGATGGCATACACATTCTACATGGACACCTCCAACTAGGTCTTCAGGATCCTCAGTGTCAGTGATAGGACTGTAGAGACAGGATGCAGCCATATATGACAACTGTGACAAGGCACATTCTGGTCAGTGTTGGGGAACTAATGCTCCAATATGTTTTCATTATGGACATATGGGACATATAAAAAGGGACTGCCTAAAGCTTCCATATGTTTCAGAACAAGGTTCATGATTACAGTTTCAAACTCTACATAGGTAGGCTCCAGTTAGAGGGGTAAGTTATTCAGTGGCTTCAAGTTCTAGAGGGCAGTAGTGGACAATGAGGACAACGTGGCAGAGGGATAGCCACTGGACACTTCTTCTCAATGACACCATCTGAAGGTGTAGTTTTGCCCAGAGTTGTGACTAGTGAGATGCTTCTCTTTAACAACATTTTTGTTACAATATTGATAGATCCTGGTGCAACACATTCTTTCATTCAAAGATTGATAATTAGTGGATTAAATCTTCTAACCCAAGATTTATCTTATGAGTTGTTGTTAAAAGTTTCACTAGGTGAATCCTCAATTTTGACAAAAGTATGTCTTGGATGTCTATTGAGTTTTAGTGGGTATACAATAACAGTTAATCTCATACCCCTAAATATTAACTCTTTTCAAATCATTTTGGGTATGGACTACCTTGAGACATATCATGTCTAGTTAGATTGTTGGAAGAAAGAAGCTATCTTTCAACAAAGTGGGTTTTCATGTGTCTTTACTGGAGATAGGAAAGTCTTACCCACATGTATAGTATCAACTATTGTAGATGATAAGAATATGAGAAAGGGGTGTGAAGAATTTTTAACACATGTGGTGGATCCTAGGGCAAAGAAAAGAGCAGTCAGTATAGAAGATGTTCCAGTAGTACATGAGTTTTTAGATGTATTCCCTGATGAGTTACCAAGTTTACCACCTAAAAAAGATATCGACTTTGAGATACAAACTTTACCTGGTAGCCATCAAATAACACTACCTGCCTATAGAATGGCACATGGAGAGTTGAAGGAATTAAAAACCCAGTTACAAGAGTTGTTGAATAAAGTATTTATTCATCCTAGTACATCACCTTGGGGAGCTCTAATATTGTTCGTGAAAAAGAAGAATGGAACCATGCAGTTATGTACAAACTATAAGCAATTGAATAAGATAACCATTAAGAATACATATTTTTCCCTAGGATTGATGACTTGTTTGATCAACTACGTGTGGCAATGATCGATCTCAGGTCAGGTTATCATCAACTAAGGATAAAGGCATCTGATGTACCTAAGTCAGCATTCAGAATGAGGTATGGGCACTATGAGTTTTTAGTTATGTATTTTGGATTGAAAAATGCCCCTGCAATGTTTATGGACATGATGAATAGGGTTTTCAAACCATGTCTAGATCAGTTCATAGTAGTTTTTATAGATGACATCCTTATATATTTTAAAGATGCAAAACAACATGAGCAACATCTGAGGATCGCTCTACAGTTGTTAAGGAAACATCAACTTTATGCTAAGTTCAACAAATGTGGGTTTTGGTTGGCTGAAGTATCTTTTCTTAGAAATGTCATATCAGGATAAGAAGTCAGTGTTGACCCTAAGAAGGTAGAATCTATTCTTTAGTGGGAGCAACCTACAACCCTTATTGAGATCAAAAGTTTCCTGGGGTTAGCAGGATGTTACAGGAGGTTTATAAAGAACTTCAGTTTAATAGCAGCACCTTTTACACGCTTAACAAAGAAGGATATACCTTTTGTGTGGTCTGAGTCATGTGAGAAAAGTTTCCAAAATTTAAAGAAGAAGTTAACCACAACACCACTCTTAATATTACCAGAGGTAGATAAGGGCTATGTGGTTTTCTGTGATGCATCCAGGAGAGGTCTGGGATGTGTTCTAATGCAAGAAGGGAAATTGGTGTCCTATGCTTCTAGACAACTTAAGAAGAATGAAGAGAACTATCCCACACATGATCTTGAGTTGGAAGTAGTTGGGCATGCTTTGAAAACATGGTGTCATTATCTCTATGGTGAATCATGTCAAGTCTTTATTGATCATAAGAGTCTAAAGTATATTTTCACACAGAGGGATCTCAACCTGAGATAATGTAGATGGTTGGAGCTTATAAAGGATTATGATGTCACCATTGATTATCATCTTGGAAAGGTCAATGTAGTAGCAGATGCTCTGAGTAGAAAGTCAACATCGTCTGTGGAAATATTTTCAATGGCATGTGTAAAGAGAGACATGTTAGACTTTTAGATGATGGGTTGTTGTATATACATGAGAGATTGTGTGTGCCAGATGACACTAAGTTAAAGAAGCATATTATTGAGGAATCTCATTCTTCTATGTATGTAATGCATCCAGGTAACACAAAGATGTATAGAAACCTGAAGGAATTATATTGGTGGTCAGGAATGAAGAGGAATGTGGCTAAGTGTGATGTATGTCAGCAAGTCAAGGATGAACATCAGAAGCCGGTAGGTACTCTACATTCACTTCCTATACCTGAATGAAAGTGGGAGCATATCACTATGGATTTTGTGGTTGGATTACCTAGAACACCACGTGGTTTTGACTATATATAGGTAATAGTAGATAGACTAACAAAGTCTTCTCACATTCTACCAATGAAGACAACATGGGTTACACCAAAGTTAGCCAAAGTCTATATAGATGAGGTAGTCAAGATTGCATGGGATACCTATATCTATAATATCTGATAGAGATCTTAAATTTACATCTAGGTTTTAGAATAAGTTGCAACGTTCCTTGGGAACAAAGTTGAAATTTAGCACAACCTTTCATCCTCAGACAGATGGACAGTCAGAGAGGACAATTTAGGCCCTAGAGGATATGCTGAGAGCATGTGTTTTGTAGTTCAGTGGTAGTTGGGATGATCATCTCAAGCATATGAAGTTTTCCTATAACAACAATCACCATTCTAGCTTAGGCATGGCCCATTATGAAGCTTTATATGGGAGAAAGTTTCGATCTTCGATTTGTTGGTATGAAGTTAGAGATGTTGGCTAAATTGACAAAATCCTTTGTTTTGATGATGACAAACATTTCATTCTTATCGATCTAACGTGCTACTTGAGTGTTGCAGGAATAAGGTGGATGACAAAGAATTGGGAAATCTATATGCTTGAATTATTGTTATTTCATGAATGTAATCAATTGTAAAACTTGTACAAACATATAATGTACAAGTACTTAGACATCATGTAAATCAAGCGTTAGATCTTTTCTAGCTAATCACCACACTTAGATAAGTCATCCCCTTCAATAGTGTCACATATGCACACTCATACATACACTTAGTACTTTAATTGAAACATTGAAATAGGGTCAATCTCGGTCGACAAAATCCTCAACCGAGACACTCTCGGTCGACAAACTCCTCGACCGAGAAAGACCCAAGTAGCCGTTAGACACAGCAGACAAGGTAGTTGGCAGTTGGAGATGAACGTTGCAAACACTTGCTCCAGAGAGCCTGTCGGTCGACAAACCCTCGACCGAGTAGGTGTCTCGGTCGACAATTTCTCGACCGAGATGGGTTCTGACAGCACTTGCAGAATTAATTAACTAGCCGTTGCTAAAGCAACTAAAAGTGTACCTAATGGCTAGTTAAGCACTTAGAATCCCCTAGAAAGTGTCTAGAACGTCCTTAAGCACTTGTAGGTCATTTCTATAAATAGGGCATGCCTTAGGATACCTAAACTCACTTATTCTACACTTGAGCAATCTTTGAGCATACACTTGCATTAGCAACCTGTTTTGAGCAATTGAGCGATACTTGCAATTGGCTAATCTTCTTCTTGCTCTAATTTCGTGTCCTATAGGCTAGTATCTCCTATCCCCAGCAATCACACTTCCATATACATTGGTTAGGAGATCTATATGCTTCATATATGCAAATCAAGCCTTGTGCTTTCAAGGTTAAGTGTAATTTCCTTTTCATTTCTTGTTCACTTTTATTGCTTGTACTCTCCTTGCTACTCCTAGGGTTGGAGGCTACGGATTGGAGAGGGTTGTGATCTTCTTGCTGAAGAAGGAGGCTTTGGACTACTTCAAGAAGGCTGGTGCAACGGGAGGCTACTTCTAAGAGGAAGGCTACTTCAAGGGGGAGCTTGGAGTTACTTCAAGAAGGCTGCCTCAAGTTGGTGCATCTACTTCAAAGTGAAGGCTGTCCAAAGGGGTGTAAGAAAGTATTGTATTTTATGTAAAATCCTTGAAGAGGTAATAAAATAAATACTTTCAAAATCCCAGTAGGGTAAGCAACCGGGTAGTGGACTGACTACCTTAGTATTTGCTAAGGTAGGAACCACTCTAAATCCCTTGTCTCCTTCTTGCTTTTTCATTTGTGGTTGTTTGAGAGAAATAATTATTGAATTATCTTTAAAACCCTATTCACCCCCCTCTAGTGGTTTTTCAATTGGTATCAGAGCAGGCTTCAAGGAGCTCTAATCGAGTCTTGAAGTATGAAGGGTGGTGATGTCTACAACCGTAAGCAAAGGAAAAGTATGGACCAATCTTCAACAAGTTGCAGTTGGTGCTTAGGAACAAGCCACACAACACTTGGTTGCCCATGGAAGTCAAAGAAGGAAGATACGCATAAAGAATGTCTTATTTCTACAATAAGTGAAGAAGAAGAAGAAGAGGTAAGCCTTTTTGATTTATCTAAAGAAGAGCTAGTTGCTAGTCTTGAAGAGACACATAATAAATATATTGAATGCAAGAAGAAATTAAAGAAATCTAATAAAGCAAATGATGAGTTACATGCTAAGCTTCTTGCTCTTACATCTGAAAATGAAGATCTCAAAAAGGTTATTGAAGGTCATGATATTAAGCTAAAATCTGTAGAAGCAAATTGCAATCTTCTTTTTCTAGAAAAGTTAAATCTACAAACTCAAGTAAATGATCTTCAAAAACAACCTGTGTTGTGTACGCATCTAGATTATGATACTATAGTAAAAGAAAGAGATTCCTTGTTATCTAATCTAGATCAAGCAAAGTTAGACATAAATAAAAGAATGGATGAGATTGTTAAGCTGCAACAAAAAGTAAATAGTTTGAGTAACAATGATACCCTTGATAAAATTTTAAATAATACTTATCATAAAATTGGAAGGAGAGGACTAGGATATGAGCCTAAAGAAAAATCTTATCAAAAACCTAGTTGGAGAAGAACACAAGTGCCAAAGAGTCAATCTATGTATGTACCCAAAGGCAAATACACATATGTACCCAAGAACAACCTAGAACAAAATCATAGAAAGATATATGAGGTTGATTCTATATGTTGTCATTATTGTTTGCATCTTGGACATTATTCTTTTTCATGTCCTTACAAGAAAAAGGATGTTGAGTTAGTATGGGTTCCAAAATCCCCAAACTAAATAAATAAGATTAAGTTGAGATATGACCAAGGACTCTAGTTGTATATTTCTATGTCTATCTCAACTCAATATAATGGGATAACAAATTAATTCAAGTAGTTAAAACTTCTAATTTGAAAATATACAAATATGCAAAGACAAATCTTAGAAATTTTTCCTTAATTAGAATTCTCAAAAGCATAAAGACTTAAATATAATTAGTTGAGATTTGATCTAAATATTACTTTGATATTCAT
Source organism: Alisma plantago-aquatica (assembly GCA_963693085.1). NCBI lineage: Eukaryota > Viridiplantae > Streptophyta > Magnoliopsida > Alismatales > Alismataceae > Alisma > Alisma plantago-aquatica. Next base: position 1,021,686,008 of record OY856409.1, on the reverse strand, counting down.
ATGTTCAATCTCAACCAAGCTAAGTTTTCAAATTGCATAATTGAATTGAAAATGAACTTTGTTTTACTTGGAAACAATTACTGAAAATAGTTCTGAAAAAGTGCAGAACTTTTCTCGGTCGAGACACTGTCGACCGAGAAGAACTGTCGGTCGAGAAATGGTCGACCGAGTAGGTTTCTGTTGTCAAGTCTGAAATAAAACTACTGAACTTGTTTTCAATTAACCTAGCTTGAAATACATTTGTTATTAATCATTGATGCAAATCAAAATAAAACCCTGGAAGACAATTTTTGAAATAAGTCATATTAATCATTTGCAAAGATGTTATAAGAAGACTAATCTTGAACTAACCTCATTCATTGATTAAGTTTATTAGCTTGTCTTCAAAAATTGAAAGCATGAATGAGATTATTTTGGTATTATCTTCTACATGTTTTGGCTCAAAATTATGAATAGGTTTTAGCAAAGAAAATTATTGTTCTTTCCTAAAGTACTCCTTGGAATATCTATACCAAAACCATGTGTGTTGAAATTTAGTTTCAATGATCATAATTATTATGTTGATCATGGATATGCTTCTACCTTTATATAGTGCCATGATCATTATATTTTAGTAATTTAAAACTCTATGACATAAAGCATCTTGATAAAATAGAAAATGATTACTGTAACAATGTTTCTTAAAATAAAATTTTTAATAGTTTATCCATTTGTTTTAAGAAATCAAAAGCAAGGGTACAAGGAAAAATGCTTCTAAAGTATATTATCTGAAAACAAGGGTAAATGGGATTTGATACTCACAGTAAAGCTTATACTAATTCTTACTAGAAATCTATCAAAATGCTTCAAATCTAACTACCTACAGACATGAATATTTAAAATATACACAGGAAACTACCTATTGGTTGAAATCAAAGTTGACCAAGGGGCGCTATGGTCGTAGTCAAAGTCGACCTAAAATAAGCTTGACACATAACTTATTTGGATATCATTTTCTATACTCAATCTTAGTAAAAATGTGATAAAAAGACTAATTAAAATTGTCCAAATATCGGTAATGATAATCACAATATTACTCCCTTAGAAAACATATATATGCTCTACAAATTCAGTTTATCATTTGCATTAAAAACTAGCTTAAAATCTCATTCACAGTAAGTTTGTCGGTCAGCAAAACATTTCGACCGAAACAAACTCGGTCAACGAATTCATCAACTGAAAACATCTCGGTCAGCTATCTCTTTCGACCGACAGACTTCAAGTAAGAACTACACGGGCAAAACTGAGACACACTTCCGGTCGACAAATTGTTCGACCGAGCAAGTGTCGGTCGACAAATTGCTCGACCGAGGGCCGACCGTTGTAATATGACCGTTGCCGGTCGACCGTTGGGCGACCGAGAGGCGCGTCTAGGATATGACCGTTGCGGTCGTCGGTCGACAATTTGTCGACCAAAATGGTTACTGATTTTCTATAAATAAGACAAAAAATGGGCCATTTCCTCACACCTTCATATTCTCATTTCTCTAGCTCCTCTCTAGGTTATTTTTGTGAAACTCTTTAGCCTGTCTACATCCAAGACATTCTTGCTACTTCTCCACCTCAAAGCAACGAAATGGCTTCATCATCTGCCCGTGGAAAGAAGCAAGTTGCTTGTAGGAAAGGAAGGACGGTCTCTCCACAACTACCGATCATCAATGACATTCCTTTCATCGATGCAGCTGCAGGCGACCGCTACCTCAGGCTCTCCTAAAAAACTCCTCTTCCACGACGACCAGTTGACGTTACAGACTTCCACGACATTGTCGACTTGGAGGAACTCTTCGAGGTGCAACATTTGACTGATTTTCTAAATCCTTCCTTCTCGTCCTACTCTTCCAAAGTAGTTAATGAATTCTATGCCAATTTAACCCCACATACCGACCATGATTCCTTTTCTTCCATGGTTAATGGGTATGGATTCCATTTTACTGAGGAGGGTATTCTTGATATGCTTAACATAGACATAAAAGAATATAAAGACTTTCTTGACCTCACCACAGGAAATCCACTTAACAAACTATCCCAAGATGACACTATAACTAGCCTTAGTGATGTCAAATGAGCCATCTTTCAATCCAATACAACTTGTCATGAAGATAGGGGTACCTATTATGCCATAAATCTAAAACCTGAAGCTAGGATCATCAATCTCATTGTTTCCACTAATATCCATCCTAGAGCAAACAAATATGAAGTACCCACCTTTCATATGTATCTTATCTATGCTATTCTTAAAGGTATTCCCATAATTTTATTCGCATCATCCTTAAGAATATGCTTGAGTTTTCTGGCAATCCACCTTATGTTGACTTTGTGTGCCAAATCACTCAACACTTTCTTAAGAAGAATATTGAGGATCTAGGTTACATATGGGATAGAAGACCTCAAAAGATAAGCAAAAATACGGTAGAGAAGATGGGAATTGACTTTGGTCACAAAAGGGCTAGGACTGAAGGGGAGACATCCACTCAAGACATACCTCCACCACCTCCTTCTACCAACCTACCCTATGATCCCATCACAAATACTTTAACCTACATTGCTGGATCCCAATATCATCTGAGTAGGCAATTAGATTACAATCACCATGCTATGACTTACTTAAACCAAAGGATGCAAACTCTCTCTCCTAATCAACCTGATGAATATCCTTACTCTCTAAATCTTGGCATGATAAATTCATACAATCCTTCCTACAACTACTACCAAATTCCACCTTCACCATCTCATGATCTCACACATACTCAGTTCTCTCAAATGCAACTTCAAGACATTGCTGCCAATTTTCGCTTTGATCGAGTTCCCACCTTCTTGGAAGCCTATGCCTTAACCAAGACAGGTGCATTAGAGTGGCAGACATTGGTCAAGTATTATGGAGCTGAGCCCTTTCTTGGGAAAGACCCAGATATTGATGTAATACTTCGGTCTTTTCAGTGAGATTTTGAGTATTTCTTGTAATAGTTGTAATGGGATGGTTATCTCTACAATGATTGTAATGGATATCCTTTAAGCAAGCATGTTTTATGAGTTATCTTGTCAATTGTAGAAGCACTAAGTTATTATTAATAAAAGTGTTTCTTCTATGGCTTCATTTGAACAAATACATGGCTATTATAGTAGAGCATACAAATAAAAGGGAGTAATATATGCAATGGATTATAATGGGTAAATTTTTTGCAAATGATTGAGAAATAAATTGTGGCTAAAATTAACATTAATTGCTTTGCATTAATCCCTTGTTTTAAATTGACTATCTCTTTAAGGGGGAGCATAGCATAGAATTAAGGGGGAGATATAAAATGATTTTCCTGGATATCTTTTTGAAATGATAAAGGGGGAGAAATAAAATAAAATGAGAGTTTCATAATATTTCGGCCAGCATTCACTTGCAAAACAAGAATGGTTACAAAAGGTAAAATTCAGGTATGAAACTCACATGATTTATATTTCCTTATTTTATATTTAGGAAATGTTTGTCATCTTCAAAAAGGGGGAGATTGTTGGCTAAATTGACAAAATCCTTTGTTTTGACGATGACAAACATTTCATTCTTATCGATCTAACGTGCTACTTGAGTGTTACAGGAATAAGGTTGATGGCAAAGAATTGGGAAATCTATATGCTTGAATTATTGTTATTTCATGAATGTAATCAATTGTAAAACTTGTACAAACATATAATGTACAAGTACTTAGACATCATTTAAATCAAGCGTTAGATCTTTTCTAGATAATCACCACACTTAGATAAGTCATCCCCTTCAATAGTGTCACATATGCACACTCATACATACACTTAGTACTCTAATTGAAATTTTGAACCATGGTCAATCTCGGTCGACAAAATCCTCGACCGAGACACTCTCGGTCGACAAACTCCTCGACCGAGAAAGACCCAAGTAGCCGTTAGACACAACAGACAAGGTAGTTGGCAGTTGGAGATGAACGTTGCAAACACTTGCTCCAGAGAGCCTGTCGATTGACAAACCCTCGACCGAGTAGGTGTCTCGGTCGACAATTTCTCGACCGAGATGGGTTCTGACAGCACTTGCAGAATTAATTAACTAGCCGTTGTTAAAGCAACTAAAAGTGTACCTAACGGCTAGTTAAGCACTTAGAATCCCCTAGAAAGTGTCTAGAATGTCCTTAAGCACTTGTAGGTCATTTCTATAAATAGGGCATGCCTTAGGACACCTAAACTCACTTATTCTACACTTGAGCAATCTTTGAGCATACACTTGCATTAGCAACCTGTTTTGAGCAATTGAGCGATACTTGCAATTGGCTAATCTTCTTCTTGCTCTAATTTCGTGTCCTATAGGCTAGTATCTCCTATCCCCAGCAATCACACTTCCATATACATTGGTTAGGAGATCTATACGCTTGATATATGCAAATCAAGCCTTGTGCTTTCAAGGTTAAGTGTAATTTCCTTTTCCTTTCTTGTTCACTTTTATTGCTTGTACTCTCCTTGCTACTCCTAGGGTTGGAGGCTGCGGATTGGAGAGGGTTGTGATCTTCTTGGTGAAGAAGGAGGCTTTGGACTACTTCAAGAAGGCTGGTGCAACGGGAGGCTACTTCTAAGAGGAAGGCTACTTCAAGGGGGAGCTTGGAGTTACTTCAAGAAGGCTGCCTCAAGTTGGTGCATCTACTTCAAAGTGAAGGCTGTCCAAAGGGGTGTAAGAAAGTATTGTATTTTATGTAAAATCCTTGAAGAGGTAATAAAATAAATACTTTCAAAATCCTGGTTGGGTAAGCAACCGGGTAGTGGACTGACTACCTTAGTATTTGCTAAGGTAGGAACCACTCTAAATCCCTTGTCTCCTTGCTTTTTCATTTGTGGTTGTTTGAGAGAAATAATTATTGAATTATCTTTAGAACCCTATTCACCCCCCTCTAGTGGTTTTTCAAGAGAAAGGTAGATTTTAGGTCCAGAGTTGGTGGAAGAAACAACAATAAAAAAATATGTAATTAGACAATAGTTGGAGGCTGCTAAGGATAGAAAGAAAAGCTATGCAGACAAAAGGCGTAGACCACTTCAATTTGAGGTTGGGGATGGGGTTTATTTGAATGTTTCAACATGGGAAGGTGTCCTAAGATTTGGAAAGTGAGGCAAACTAACACCTAGATACAAGGGTCCCTATCCAATCATTCAAAGAATTGGACCAGTTGCATATAAACTGGAGTTGCCATTGGAGTTAGCCAATTTACAAAGTGTGTTTCATGTAACGATGTTGAAGAAGTGTCATCATGGTACAGAGAAGATTGTAGACCCATATCCTATACAATTGAGAGAGTATATATCCTATATTGAAGGGCCAATTCAAATTCTAGTTCACAGAATTCAAAATCTTAAAAGCAGAGAGATACCCCTAGTAAAGGTTCTTTGGAGGAATCATGGGGTAGAAGAAACTACTTGGGAAGTAGATTCGGAGATGTTTAACAAGTATCCTTTCCTCTTTTAGAAATTTTGAGACGAAATTTTAATTAGAGGGTGAGAATTGTTACAACCCTTTCCTAGATTTGTTGGTAATCCTAGAGATTTAAGATAATCTTAATGCTTGCCATGTTTTTTAGTAATATTTTACCTTGTGCTTTTTCTTAACTTTGGTAACCTCAGATACTTGTTTGGACAAGTCATAATCATGACTTAAGTATACTATAAAATCTGAGTTATAGTTAACATAGCATTAACCCATACATGCATGCAAGAAGAGTGTTAATGACATTGGAGGGAATAATTAATAAATATTTTTTTATTTGAGAATATTATCAAAATAATATAGTAGGATTGTAGAGAATTCAATTATGAATCCAATTTTTTTTTAAAACCAAATAGGAGTTAAAATGAGAGAGTTATGTCTTTTTTAGTAAATATGTACAAACTGTCATGACCGCGATAGTATTTCCGTGACCGCGATGCTACTGTAGCGACCACGACGCTACTATAGCGATCGCAATGCCAGCAACGACCGTGACGGATGCCGCCCAGGACACCCAATCGTAAAATGATCATATCTCGGGATATACTTATCCATTTTCAATGAAACAAAGTGAGTTGAGACTACAATTCAATCCTCTATCATATCAGACTCTTTTATCAAAGATAGGATGACCTAGAAGGTAATTTCTGAGGCAATTTTTGGGGAAGAATGTGAAGAACGGCGGAAATACAAGGGGTTTGCCATAGATTCAATTTGGTAAGTAGTTTTAACCGTTGATTCATCCTTCTCTTCATTTCTCCTTGCTCAGAATCCCTAATCCAGCAAATCTAAGGTTTGGGTTAACATCTGATATTCATCTTCTACCTACAACAAACCTTCTTTAGGGCCGAGAAATGCGTTAAAAGGCTGTTTTAAACGAGATCTTGAGGCCTGAAGCTTGATTCTTCCGCATGTGAAGTAAGATCCCATGCTAGTTGGTGAAAGTCTAAGATTAGTGATCTTGGGTGAAATATGTGAGTAGATAATCTACTTCTAACCCTGATTTAAAGCATACAAATTCAAATAATGGGTTTTTAGTGTTTGATTCTTACTCTATGATATTTGTGATGGTTTAAATAAATATGTGTAGTGATTATTAGTAGTTGAAATGATTTTATAATCATATTATTAGTGATGTATTACCATGTTGAAAGTTTCCATGTGAATTGTTGTGATTTGATAGGTCATGAATGTGTAAATTGAGGCACCATAAAGCCATGTTTCCCTAGTTCATGTTTAAAAGAGTTGAACTATGGTTTGTGTGATCTATGGAAATTATTAAATGATTTATTTGTTTAAATATGAGATGCTTAATTGTTAAAAATAGGGTAATCATTAGTTATGATGATGAAACCTATCAAATCAACTAAATATCACTAGATATTAGATGCCATGGACACTGTAAAATCCTCATAGGATAAGGCTTGTGCTATGGAGAGGAAATGATTTCTCAACTGGAGGTAGTCCAAATCGAGTTAAGTCAGAGAGTACCAATAGGGTGTGGGGGTCTTGACCAGTAGGTTAAACTCCTTACAGTTGTGTGGCACCCAACACCAACTGGGGATGCTAGTGGTGCATGTGTTACATGTTGTAGTGATCAGTGGTTGGTAGGTCCACTGATGCACATTAAGCCTGAGGGCTTTGACTCACCACCTGAGTACCCAGGTTTAGAGGTGGAGTGTGAGATATCATGCCACTCCCATTAGCTGCCGAGAGGCAGACATGGTGATGCCACCTACAGAAGCATTGAGATTAAAGACTTAGGAACCCAAAAATGCTTCTAAGTCTTGTACAGTGAGATCATAGCTTGCTGTGATACTTCCACATGTTGTGATACACCTCATGTGGGTCCACATGCATAATAAATGGATTAAAAATAATGTAAATAGTTAGGTTATCCTTTTATTGCGTTCAATATCTATACAACTGTCATGTTGAGTGAATTACAATCTTTAAACTACAATGCTTACATGATTGCATTTAAGTTCTATTGATTGTAAACATCACAAATATCTTGGTTACGTGTTGATTCTCTACTCAGTGAGCCAGTAGCTCACCAACCTACTGAACATGGAAGCCAAATTTAATCAAGAGTAGCACAAAGGTCTTGAAAGAAGAGTAGTTAGAATAGATAGATGGTATCTTATCCTTCCTCTGGATCCTGGGATTGAGAGTGAGAAAAGAGAGAAGTTTAAAATGTAATGTACATGATGTATATTAAGTGTGAAACTCTTACTTCTATGTAACAGTCAAGTTCTGTTGTATCTTACTATTATGTTTAATCGAGACTCATCATTCAGTAAGTGATATTATAATATATTTTAGAGAAAGAAAAAGTTATGGTGGATTTTCATCAAGTATTTAAAAGTTGATGGTAAGTAATAATCCTTGTTTGGTGGGCCCTAACCTTGATTAGTGGGTTCAGGTCGCATCAAACATGCCTCCACAAACATTCCTATCCACTCCACAACCCCACACCATCACCATACAATTCAATTTCCGCCTCCCTTCGATGCTTGACGTCAGAAAGAGGCTCCCGTTTCCTGTCCTCCTATTGTCACCGCTTGGATCCAAGATTTAGTAATCATGGTGAAGAGGAGGAATATGAAGAAATTGAAGATCTCATTGATTCTATGCAAGTTAATGTTCCACCACATGAGAGAAGGGTCAAGAAGGCGGCTGTCACTTCATCCTCACAACTACCTCCAGGGCCTACTCTAGAAAGGCATTCCACATCTTTGGTGTAACCACATGCTGCACAACAACCCACAAGACAAAGGTTGTTGATTGAGGAAGAAGAAGATGATAATATGCCAATTGATATGGTTCCCTTGAACTTGGAAACAAGTTCAGGGTCACAAAACTATGAAGAGGAAGAAGGAGAAGATACTGAGAATGAGGAGATGGATGATAAGATGGTTGATATTTTTCCAAAGTTGGAGGAATATAGAATGAAGTTCTTGGTAAAGCAGCCAGAGGGAGCTAGATTTGGGAGATAAGCTCCAAAGAAGAATTTTGTGACACCTCTCCACCCCGAGTGCTCTACAAGGAGGGTGATTCCTATGAGATACACCTACACTTCCACCATGCAAGCCCTAGGGATCCACTCTTACATCCATGATTCCTTAACTCCAATTGGGTTGACAAATTACTGAATAAGGTACAAGGGAAGTATGTCGAGACAACCCATGAGTTTTTTGGGTCATTGGGAAGGTACAATATCAAGGTGAGGATGTTATTCGATTTAGACTCAATGACTTCACACATGTACTAAAGTCTTCCCAGTAATACAAAATTTTAGCACCAACACTGCAAATGACATAGAAATTTGATAAGGAAGGTTTGATAGGAATGGAGAATGCAATTACTCAACCATGTGGATGAATTTCACTAGCCAAGACACCTATGTAATGGAAAATAAAGAATAAGCAATATATTCAACCCCGCCTTGAGGTACATTAAAAAGAAATTTTTGGCTAACACTATCTTTGGTCAATATCATAACCAAGGCCGCTGCTCAGAAAAAGACTTTCTTGTGATGTATGTGATGGTAAGTGGTGGTCGTGTAAATTTAGGTGCGATGATGATTGACCATTCGAAGGCAATCCCCTCTAAGAGCAACAATCCTTTCATAATGGGGGAGGGGTAAGGGCACTTGATTGTGATCTTGAGGGCTTCAAAAAGGTAGAAGGACCAAGTTAGTTGATTTGAATTATCTTGCAAGGTCCCAAATGATCTCCATCAAGGATAAAGAGATCATTTACAATATGAACCCTGGGTACAATGGTACTACTTTAGAGCTATCCTATCATTCTACTATTCTTCTTGATGGTATAAAGCCATTGTTTAACCTTCCAATGCTACTTGCCAACTGAGAAAGATAGTTACCTAGGGAGGACTGTAGAGCACTACCAGTTGACTTACCCAAGGGAAAGGTAGAGACAGACACACTAGAGCAACAACATATCCTAGAGAAACCTCGCCACACCAGAAAGAGGCATGAGGAGTTCGATGCACAACTACGTCCAGCAAATGCATATGACATGTCATCCATTATTGTATAGTTGGAGGCAACTCAACAGACTCAAAAATCCATGTGGGTGGACCAGCACCAGATGCATCATCAGATAAACCACATGTATGGATACCAACATGTGCAAGTCTAGAGAAATTTCCAATGGGTGGAGGACTTCTTGGGAGATTGTCCAGGTATCATGAGACATACCTTCCTCCACAAGTGGAATACTAGGGAAACTACTACCAGAACCCTCCAACATATGAGGGATGTCCTCTTGATCTATCACTGCCACAATAATGACAACTACCCTCTCATTCTTAAGCTTTAATTTGATGTTGAGAACAACATTATTCAAAAGTTTGGGGTGGTAGAGTGGTATTCCATTTTTTCTTATCTCATTTTGATTACATATAATTCACCCTGTTCCACTTGTTTTGATTGGTTGATTTTAGAACCACCTTATCTAGTGTAGATCTGTTTTTGCTTGCATACATGCATATCATGTAGTTCAATTTCATGCAATTTTTGCGTAAAGTTTCAATTTTTTTTGCTTTCTATGCCGATCCATCTCATGCATTGCATTTCATGTAGATTTTGGTAATTTTTGTCTGTTGCAGCTAGATTTGCTTATTTTTTACTTTTGATTTGTTTTGATGTGGTCAGATGCAATTTGGCACCATTTTGGGCAATTTTGCCCAAATTTGAATTTTACTTGCCCAATGGTTTGTTTCAACAAAATCTCTATTATTGTGATGTGAAAGATTAGAACATGGGTAATGCAACTCGTGTATGATGTTTTTGGATAAATATATCCCATGTAAGAATTTTGCATGTGCTCCAAGCCTCTAGCAAGTATTCATAATTTTGATAAAAGTGTAGTTTTGCAAGCTTTAAGTGTTTGGGATTACTCATTCCATGTCAAAAGAATGCAATCTACCATATCACTCATTTTATCCATGATTTGTTTGTTTGGTGAATGTTGCATGGATTAGTTTGCTTGAATGAGATCATACAAGAATTTCCATTGCTCATGACCCCTCTTTGACCCGAAATTTCTTCTATCATCTTCTTACCTCTCCGTCTCACTAAAGGATGCTAATAGTGCACATATTAGCCTTGACCACCCTCCAAAAAGATTCGAGTGGTCATATCTATACATCTTCACTCTTGTCAACATTGCCCTTACATATAGGGTGAAAAAGAAAAAGAAATAAGGGATGGCTCTATGTAATATCCTCTCAAGAAAAAAAGGGGTGAGTGCTACTGAACAACTCATTTTCCCTTTCTCTATACCATCGTATAACTACAATGTGTTGTTCATTCTAAATCTCTTGGGCAAGTGTTTCATGCACCCAACAGAGTTAGCAGTTTAGTGAAAAACCCTTCCATGTCCCTTTCTTCTAGTTTTATGCCTAGTAGGGATAGGGTAAATCAACTCTAACCCTCACACCCCTACACATGTCAAGTGTGTCATGAGAGGTGGAATGAAGTGTATGATGTAGCTCTAGCAAGTGAAACAAAAATTCTAACCATTTTAATATAATCCATGTATGTCACAATTTACCTGGAGCTTTATGCAAAATTGCATCACTTCTATGTGTGAATTATATTCCATATTCTAAGCTTTGTGCTTTGTGCTTGATTCACACTTGAAAACAAAAATAAAAATAGAGTAGTGGATTGCATGGCTAATTCCTAATGTGAACTCATTATATCCAATAAACATCATAATGAGCATTTTCCATGCTTCTCTTGAACAAATAGAAAGAGAGGTTAAGTTGGAGCATACTTGAGGACAAGTTTGTTTTATGTTTAAAGTGGTGATGCAACTTTATTTTCGGGCTTCATCTCATGTCTTTTTACATTTAAATCACATCTAGACATGTTAGATTGTAAGTTATTTCCCCTAATAAATGGTTTATATCCCAAATGCACTTATGGACACTCTTAGCATCTTTTTCAGGTACTTGGACCACACCTTGGATGAATAGGAGAGAAGGAAGATGTTTTAGGGTTCCTCCACCCATGGAGGAGTCAAAAGAAGGTCCTAGAGCTTCTGCAACTTACCTCTAGTGGCCAAGGGTTGAGTTAAAGTAGAGGTGTCCATGTATCTCAAAGATTGAAGCTCAAAGTTCATGGGAGGAACCCAACACGGGGCCATGTGACATGGAATGACCATGCTACCAACATCAAAATCACACTACAATAAGAGAATTGACAACGCTACAACAACCTCAACACCAAGGCCATACCAGCCAGAATGACCATGCCAAGAAGACCTCAACATGACCGTTCTAGATATAATGGTCGTGTTGGTCAAAGTCAAGACAACTGTTATAGCAAGAATGACCAAGTCCCCAAATCACCAACCATGACTATGCTACCCAGTACAGTCATGCCTCCTAGCCCCCACCATAATTGTGTTGCTCGACATGGTCATGCTACCAATCATAATTTTCCCATTTTCCACTATAACTTCACCTCCACCCAACACGATCATTTACCCTTAGCATGATCATTCTACACCTTACCTACCACGTCTAGGGCTATCCAACACAGCTGTGCTGCCACCCAAAACCTAGTTTTTTTGGCACTGATTTTCCCATACTACCCCCACTTAACCTAGTGCTATCCTATCACCTATATTGTAAAGAATTGATCTTTTTGATCAAACATTTACAAAATATATCTAAAGTATAAATAAATCTTTATTAGAATCATGCTTTACAACAAAGTCACAAATTCTTACAAGTATGATTACAAAATATGAAATAGATGTTAGTCCTTTCTACTCTTGAATAGGGGACATCTCCTACATGTCTCTTCTATTCCTTCTTCGTATCACCTATCCATGAGTTCCTGGAGGGAACGAAACCACACATGGACCCCAAGAAGGAAAAATATAGGTCAGCTAGGTTGGTATTAAATTCAATTATTGAACTCTTTAAATGAATAAAGAGTTATGAGATCAAATCTAGGTAAGATTTCTTGGTGGAATATGGTAATAACAAAAGGATAATATAGCTATAATATTAATTTCAAAAGAGTACAAAAATGCACAGTAGTAACCAGAATCAATGAAGAGATTTCAAAAATTTATATCAATATATCAAATTATTCAAAATGAAACAATTTATCTGTTAGCATGATCAATGTAATATTTTGTCTTTGCAAGTGGATAGGTGCCTAGTATTCTCTCGTCTATGAGAGAACAACACTTTCACCTATGAGGTAACTAATACTAGGGACCTCCAATTATCCATTATCTACTGCATAGGGTTGGGGGACATGACCCATTGAATCTAGTGAGCCAAAGCTCTTAACCAATATTTTGAGTTTTCATGCCAATATCAAACTCAACTGATATTCTCAACAATATTCAACATTGACTTTAGTCATGATGAACTTCAATAAGAGGGAAAGGCTAATAACAAAATTAGTTCACCACTTTTGCAAAATAATATGAATGAGATTCAAGAGGGAAACAAAATAGCTAAATAACAAATTCAAGAGTTTAGTACATGTTCCAATTGAGAATTTCCAAATCAAGGTTCCCACTAGGATCAAGGATTCCAATTTCTCAAAAATCTTGAAAGAGAGAATATACTATGGTTATTTGATGTTTCTTGGAACCACTCATTAGTTATCTTTAGGTGAACGTAAAATACTATTTCTCCCTTTGTTTGTATCTTAGGTTGTCATATTACCCCATGATTGTCTCTAAGATCAAATACATAAAAAATATAAAACTAATAAAGTATATATGTATACTTTCATATTATTCCAAAAATAAGGATTTTATTCACAACTAAGAGAAAAAAATCATACTTATGTTGGTACCTTGGTCTCAAATATGCATATGAACATAATCATAACTATATCTAGGGTTTAAGATGACTAACTTGTAAGGTAATATTTATTAATATACCCTTAGAAATATTTAGGGTTTAGATTCTTAGAAAGGCTTACATATTTCTTAATAATTAGTTGAAGTTTTAGTTGTCTATATAGTACCATATATATTTGACATGATCTAAGTCTAGGTCTTATTTCTTAAATAAGTGAGTCATTATTATGACTAGGTTTTGATCTCATATCATTCCCATTATTATCCAAAATGATAATAATATCCAATGTATTAGGTCATCCTTAGGCTTAAAATAATAAAAATATATTTAAATACATGTGATTTAGATTATGCATACTAAAATCATACATACAACTATATGTCACATGATAATTCAGGATTCAGATCTAGATTTTTTATATTCTTGTTATTAGTAGACTTGTATAACATTAGGGATGAAGGAGATGAGTCTGATGAATCTATACATGTACGAATATGGCAGGGTAAAACTGATGAGTAGTCTAGATAATGTACTAATAAGTTTAGTACTCATTTACATCTAAGTTTTATCTGATATCTCGTTGTTTTTTAGGCTGTTTCATTATTTACTACAATTAAAACATAATAGTAAATTTTTGACCTATAGAATGAGAGACCAGTTCCGATCTCTATCAATTAGCTTCATGGTTGATCTTGTTCCTGATTTTCATTGAGTTCCTTGAATCTTTGGCCATTAAGCTAGCAGGTTGGGATGGTTTTTAAGGGATGAAGATAACTGATATGTGTGCCCTCATAAAGTTGTTGTAGGTTCAGGTTATGCTGAAATATAAAAGCTTTCAATCATCATCATTTTGGCCATCAAGAACGAGGATCTTATCTTATGGGAGAGGGACCAGGAGGGTGGTGATCGTGGTAGGGTGTTGTAGGCTATGTATAACATCCCTGACCTGGGTTATGTAATAACCCTAGGTGTTTTGCCTAATAAAGTTGATTAGATGCTTGCTCTTATCTTTTGAAAAGTAATTAAGGCTCTTGAGGAACTTATATTTCATTTTCAATCCTTTTTGAATAATGTTGGAACATTATTTTGTTAATTTTGGACTAAAGTGCAAATTACCCAAGTTGAGGGGTTAACTTGAAAATTGCACATGATAATATGTTCCTCTGATGTTGAGACATCATAAGAATGAATATGATGTAGTGGTATGGTTTCCACAAGCTTAGGCATAAAGATAAAGCTTGTAGAGCAATCCTTGTACATTAAAACCTAGTTTTGGTGTAATGTGCAATTTACCCAAAACCTAGGGTTCAATATGCAAAATACCACCTCTAGAGGGTCTCTCATGTTTCTTGGCATCAAGTAAAGCAAATAAAATGAGAGGGGAACCTCATTTGAATTGTTATATAGGAGAGAGAATCTTGACATTAAAAGAATCAAGATTTAAGCATAAATGGAATTTTAATTTAATTTAATGAAAAAAGAAATAAATTAATTAAGGAGCCCTTCAACCAAAATTTGAAGGATGTGTTTGCAATAGTGTTGGACGAGCTTGTGCCTTGTTATGGTACAAAAAGATCTTGGTTGAGTGGAAGCCACTCACATTAATATAATAAAAAGTAATATCCACTAAAAGGTTGGATATTAATATAAAACTCTTTAAGGTGCTTAATTCCTTTTCCATTAATTCTTGGATAATGAATATGTTTTGCAAATAATGAAGGTGGCTTCGTGGCAAAGAAATGGAGGGGAATTTGGTGGATATAATTTCGGAATTTAAGGAAAATATTTCCTTTTTCTCTCTCCTTGAAAATCCTTATACATATCCTTTTTCCAATACACTTAAGGACATTTTCCTTGGAATTTCTTTTCTCACCTTGCTTTGGCCAACCAAGGGAGAGCTCAGGAGTAGGATAAGGATGACCATAACCTATTGGTAAGTTTTGATCATCTTCTACCTCAGATTCATGGTGAAAACCCTAAATCAATGCTTGATTATTGGTTTTCTTCACTCGATTTCCAATCCTAGCCAACTTGTTCATCCAATAGCTCAAGAAGGGACCTTGGGCAGTTGCTGAAACTCCATCCACCATTAGAGCCATGGATCTTGGAATCAGATTTTTATGTGGGTTTTATAACTCAAACCCTTAAACATTAGTATTGCATTCCATTCTTCAATAATCGTTGGTTATTTTCTTCTATTTGGTGTTCTTTTGGTTCATTGTTGAAGCTTTCATGAAGAACGGCAGAAGTGCTTGGTTGAACGGAGAAATATGATTATGACATCATCATAGATTCTTATCCAAAGAAAATTCTAGGTCAAATGGTTTCCATGGTTGCTCAAACGGTTTCAAACCGTTTGAGGGGAAACAGTTTCACCAAACTGCATGAGGGCAAACGGTTTCAGACCGTTTGGAGGTGTTGACCAGGGTTGATCGTTTGGAAATTTTTTGCTAATAATTTTGGTTAATGATTCACCAATTATAATTGATTAGTTCCAATTGGTTCATGAGTTGAAGGTCAATCAATCACCAAAACCTTAATCAGGTTAAGTGCTGATTTCGAATTTGATTAAGTTGGAAACTTGGGTTGATTGACCCAAACGGTTTCAAAACCATTTGGGGATCACCCAAACGGTATCAAGATCATTTGGAGGTCACACAAGACCGTTTGGAGGTCTAGGGTTGAGTATGGTTAGGTGTTTGAAGATCTAAAGATATCAAGTTGAATTGCAATCAAATGCTGATTTGGTGATCAATCCAATGATCCAAACCCTAATTGGATGACATGGATTTAGGTGATGAGATGGGAAATGTAACATCCCTGACCTGGGTTATGACCTAACCCTAGGTTTTTTTCTTAATTATGTAATTAGATACTTGTGATTATCTTTTGGTATGTAATTAAAGCTTCCGAGGAACATATAATTCTAATTCTGCTCTTTTTGAACAATGCTATAATATTGTTTTGTTAATAGGGACTTATGTGCAAATTACCCAATTAAAAGGGGTTAACTTGCAAATTGCACATGTTAAGATGTTCCTTTGGTGTTGAGACATCATAAGAATGAATATGATGAAGTATGATGGATTCTCCAAGTTTGGGCACCAAGATGCAACTTGTGGAGCAATCCTTGTACTTAAAACCCTAGTTTTGGTGTAAAATGCAATTTACCCAAAATATGGGGTGCAAATTATAAAATACACCTTCTAGAGTATCTTTTATGACTCTTGGCATCATTTAGAGTAAGAATTATGAAGAGGGCACTTCAATTGAATAATCAAATAAGAATGATAACCCTTATAAATTAAATAATCAAGTTATAAGCCTAATAACCCTTCTATATGTGCAACTTAGTAAGAAGTTGGCTTTCTTCACCTTTAGACCTTGGGTTTAAGATGAGTTTTGCTTAAGTATGGAAGGGAGAAACGTGTCTTAGAAGAAGGGAAGGACGTAGATGAGAAATGGAGAAACAAGTTGTCCTTATGTTGGAATTTCACCCAAAGTATATATACACCTTTTCTCACTTAGAAAGGATCGTTTCCTTCACTTCCCTTCTTATCCCCTTGCTTAGACCGAATTAGGACAGAGCTCTGGAGATGAGGAGAACGGACAAGCAGTTCTAGGTAAGCTTTGATCATCATCTTGCACGAATTCATGGAGGAAATCATGTTGCAAGGTTGGTTTGCTAGTTTTTCTTACTTAGTTCTTCTTTCTAGCCATCCTTTCCAACCAATTCTTGAAGCAGAAACCTTGGACGACCTATGGAGCTCAAGCCACCATTAAAGCTTCGAAGATTGGAGCTCTAGAGCTGGTTCTAAGGCGGGTTTTATAACTCTAAACCCTTAAACTTTGTTATGCATCTTTCTTTCTTGCAAAAGTAATTTGTCCTTCTTTCCCCCATCCTTCTTTGCTTTCTTGCAACTAAAACCATGAAGAACAGACCTTGATCTGGAGGTAGAAGAAGATGGGCGTGATTACCAATGCTACTTTAGCAAACGGTCTCCCCCCCGGCCAAACGGTTTACAAAACCGTTTGAAGGGCAAACGGTTTCACAAGGTCGGTTGGAGCAAACGGTCTCCAAGACCGTTTGGTTGAGTTTAAAAAGGGTTGAACGTTTGATATTTCTGTTCATAATTATGTTGGTTGATAACCCTCCAAAATTTAGGGATTAACTCCAAATGAATCGTGAGTTGAAGGCTAATCAATTAGGTAAACCTAATTGAATTAAATGCTGATTTTCAACCTGATTAACTTGACCTTTTTGGGAAAACGGTTTCAAAACCGTTTGAGTGAGTTGACCAAGCGTTGAACATTTCTGATTCCTGTTCATGAATATGTTAGTTAATAACCCACCAAATTTGATAGGTTAAATCCCAAGAAATCATGATTTAAAGGCTAATCAATTAGGTAAACCTAATTGGATTAAGTGCTGATTTTCCAACCTGATTAACTTGAACGTTTTGGGAAAACGGTTTCAAAACCATTTGAGGGCGTTGACCAAGGGTTTACCGTTTAATATTCCTGTTCATAATTATGTTGGTTAATAACTCACCAAATTTTATAGGTTAATTCCAAAGGAATCATGAGTTGAAGGGTAATCAATTAGGTAAACCCTAATTGGATTAAGTGCTGACTTTCAACTTGATTGATTTGACTTTTTGGGTTTTCTTGCCCAAACGGTTTCAAAACCGTTTGGGGATCACCCAAACGGTATCAAGACCGTTTGGGGGTCACCCAAGACCGTTTTAAGGTCTAGGGTCAAGTATGGATATGTGTTTGAAGATCCAAAGATGTGGCATGAACCCTAATCGGCTAAGTGCTGATTTTGCAAGTGATGAGTTGATTGTTTTGGGTTGATTGGCCCAAACGGTTTCAAAACCGTTTGGGGATCACCCAAAAGGTCTCAAGACCGTTTGGGGATCGCCCAAGACCGTTTGGAGGTCTGGGGTTAAGTATAGTTGACCAATTGAAGGTCCAAAGGTACACAATTACAAAGCAATCAATTGCTGATTTGATGATCAACTCAATAGCTCAAACCCTAATGATTTTTCACTAGAATCCAAGGGTTGGGTGAGCCAAACGGTCTCAAGACCGTTTTGAACTCATCCAAACGGTCTCAAGACCGTTTGGAGGTCACCCAAGACCGTTTGGAGGTCTAGGGGTGAGTATGGGTAAGAAATTGATGATCCAATGATACTAAGTTGGAGTGTAATCAATTGTTGTTTTGGTGATCAATCCAATGATCCAAACCTTAATTGGTTGACTTGGATTTTGATTATATGATGGGAAAACGGTCTCAAGACCGTTTGGAGGCCATCCAAATGATCCCAAGACCTTTTGGGGTCAGGTCATGTCCCAATTGAATGATGGTTCAATGGGTTCAAATCAATTAAACCCACATTGAAATATGTTGAAGGGTTATTGATTCCAAACCCTAATTCAATTGATTTAAACCCTAATTGATGGTCAATTGAGGGTCAAATCAGTTGAAGGTTGACCTATTAAACTCAATTGAGGTATGAGTATAGGTCCAATTGATGATTGGTTCCATGAATTCAATGATTGAAGTAATCAACATTGGAAACCCTAATTCAATTGGATACCTTATGTAATGGAGGTCCAATGTGATTGAATCTTTGGGAATTAAGATGATGAATGTTCTATTGATCCAATTATGATTAGTAATGACAAACAATGAAGGCACAAAGGTTGAAACCCTAATCGTACCTAAGTGACTAGTACCAAGTAAAGGGAGAATTCTTAATTGTTTATAGGATTAATAGCTTGATACACTATGTTAACCATAGTAGTATGTACTTGATTGAAGGGTTGATGTGACCTAATCAAGTTGAAAGAATGAAAGATTAGAATACATATATATATAAATATGAATCATGTAATGATATTCTGTAGCATGACCGTGTAAGGGAGCACGGCCGTGGTAGCCTTAACTTGCACGACCGTGCAAGGGAGCACGACCGTGGTAGCCTTACTTTGCATGACCGTGCAAGGTGGCACGGCCGTGGTGTCCTATAAAGAAATTGAAAAGTTTTGGTATTGTGCTGACATTGTTATATATATGCATGTCCTTAATTATATAAGTCCTATAGGTTGATATTATGAGGTGATCATAGCCAGGTAAGAGTTATGATGTCATATTCCTTGAAAACAATTATAAGCTTTTAGAGTAATGATATGTGAAAAGTATATACATTGATACAATCAAGGTCATGTTGTTAGATGACTTGATGCTTATATGTCACTTGGTAGCAAGTGTTATGATAATCTGAGGGTTTGAATAACCATGTTCCTGAATCATATGATGAGATGGTTAAGAATTAATATCCATATGATAACTGATGTGAATTAAAATTGATACATTTAGTATTCTTCTTTTATAGTAGTGTTTTAATGATTAATGATTGAGAACATGCTTGATGCTAAAAGAATGCTAAAATGTACCTAAATAATCAAGTATAATCATATCATGTAGAGCCCTGATCATAGATCCATCATTGTCAGAAGCCAAATGATGGTGAAACATGTTTTCCTATGGGAACTCCTGTAACTCATACTTTTGAGTATGTGGGGAATTATGGACGCAAATATCCTTACGTCCTAGTGTAGGAATTGATGTAGATGTATCTTAAATCTATCAACCCTTCACTATATGTTATGCCGGGATGATGTATCACTAATCTCCCGAGGGAATCTTTAATGCCGCTTCGATGAGAGATAAACAAAGAGATCTTTCGATGACGAAGAGAGTACAGAATGCCACTGTGACTCTAATAGCGAAGTGCCAGAATACCCTGGTAAGCTATTGTAGCAGAGACACGAGATGTCCTGCATGTTGATCCTCACACTGACTGAGGAAGATGAGGTCATAAGAATCTGGCTCTTTTGATGACCTATGTATGATACCGATGCG
Source organism: Alisma plantago-aquatica (assembly GCA_963693085.1). Classification (NCBI taxonomy): domain Eukaryota; kingdom Viridiplantae; phylum Streptophyta; class Magnoliopsida; order Alismatales; family Alismataceae; genus Alisma; species Alisma plantago-aquatica. Next base: position 1,021,665,687 of record OY856409.1, on the reverse strand, counting down.
ACTTAGTAGTGATCGGTTGGAGTGTGAGCAGCATACCTCATCTCTGCAGGGCATAATAATGATTGAAAATCATAATCAGCCGCGTAGCATAACTGCTTAGGTTGAACTACGAGAAACAATGATTGATGTTACATTGTTTATAAATGTTCTAGTCAAGTAACTAGTATACATGTTCTTCATATTCCTTATTGAAATAATTGCTTAAGTAAATGTTGTCTTACTTAATACCAAATCTGCGGTTGAATGTCTTAAAGAGTATATTGCTTATGTTAATCCTTTATTGCTATAACAAAGCTTCTGGCGAAGAGTTATAACTCTTGCTGGGACAATTATTTAAAATTGTCTCACCCCCGTGGGATTCAACTTTTTAGGTGGATGTCGAGGACGGAGGAACCAATCCGAGGGTGGGAGGTATCAGCAGCAGCAACACCAGGGGCAACAGTGAATCTCAGGTGGAGATACTGAGTGCCAAGTCTTATAGATAGTATGTCTTATGTCGTCTCTATACTCTCAGGTCCTAGGAGTTAGTAGGTCTGAGGTTTTTGGCTTAGTGCCTCAAGATTTTGTATCTTGCCTTCTTCAGATAATAAGGCAATGGATGTATGTAATCACAAAGATGTAATGTCAAGCTATGATGTAAACTGTTTACCTTGTTTTCTTATAAAAGAGTTATGGTTTAAAGTTCTTTTTCCAAAAAGTTTTAAAATTTAGTGATTTTTCATTATTCCGCTGCTAATAATTCGCTTCCGCATTAGTTAATCTCATTTTCCGCGATGGGTCATCTCAATTTAGTGGTATCAGAGCTCTAGGTTCGCTGAGTCTATAGAGACATAGGACTTAGGATGTCGAGTCTATTCTTAGTGTTTTCCAGTATATCTAATAGTGTCTTCTGCTCCGCAGGAGAAGAAGATAAGTTAAGTATGTCTGGACCACATGAGGAATATGTGGCAGAGAGTAGCGTTGCTGCACCATGAGAAGGTGCAAGGAACCAGGAGATAGAACAACCTGTACCTGAGCCACCCCAGTTCAATCCAACTGACATGGGGAATCCAGCTGTCCAGACCATGTTTGGGCAGTTTATGACTGCCATGACACACATAACAGATAGGATGCCCATGCCTACACCTAGGGCACCTACCCAACCTGAAGGACAAGGAATCGACAAGACGTTCGAACGACTTCGCCGAGTTGGAGCAACCGAGTATTTTGGAACGGCTGATCCCGCAGATGCCGACCTGTGGTTGACCGAACTAGAGAAAGCTTTTAGAATCCTAAACATCCCAGAAGCTGAGAAGGTTAGACATGCTGTCTATCTTCTCAAAGGGAGTGCTGGTCACTGGTGGACCATGGAAGAGCAGAAGAGACCTGGTGTGGAGGTTGCGTGGGAAGTCTTTCGATGGGAATTTATCAATAGATATTTCCCTAAGACGTTCCTGGATGAGAAAATCTCTCAGTTCGAGAGGTTAAGGCAAGGTCTGATGAACATTAGCGAGTACGAAGCTAAGTTCATGGAGTTGCTGCGGTTTTGTCCGCATATGGCTGCTGCATATGAAGAAAGGATCAGGCGGTTCGAGAAAGGGTTGAACGCTGAGTTGACTACTCCCGTGTCTGCCCTAGAGAACCGGGAGAGGTTTGCTACCTTCGTTGAGTCAGTCCGAAGGATAGAGAGGTCCGTAGCATAGAAGAGGCAAACCCATAAGAGATATCCTTAGTTCCAGGGATCTTCATCTAGAGACTTCAAGAAGCCTAGATTTTCTGTGCCTATACCACCACCACCTAGACCTAGTGCTCAGACACAGTGGACACCGAGTAGAGGTAGAGGACGAAGCCTACCGCTACAAGGGGCTCGCTGTTCAGCATCTATGTCAGTTATAGGACCACCCAGACCACAACAACAAGATAGAAGTTGTTATATATGTGGGAAGATGGGGCATCTGATGAAAGACTGCAGAGCTAGACCAACAAGTGTAACCCAACCACAGAGGCAGGGTCAGCAAGGATCGCAGAGAAGACAGTTTCCAGGAGGAGCTAGAGGACGTGGACAAGCGTCCCAAGCTGGATCGTCAGCACCGAATCAACCACAAGCAACAACAAGATTCTATGCAATGAATCCACCTGATGCAGTGATCAACCCTCGGGTTGTGGCATGTCAGATGAAGTTGTTATATTCTGATATGTCTACATCCTGCATTGTATCTGTTTTGATTGATTCGGGTGCTACACACTCCTTTATCACTCGAAGGGTGATTCGTAACTACAATATGACAGTCAGTCATAGAGCAGATAGTCTGTTGCTAGAGACTCCGTTGAGAGGGTCTGCTGTGTTACAGGAGGTATGCTCTTCCTACATCCTTTTCTTTTCTGAACACCGCATTCAAGTGGATCTTATACCACTTGAGATGCAAGGATTTGACATAATCCTTGGGATGGATACCTTGGAAAGGTATAAGGTTGTTTTGGATTGTGAATCCAAGCAAGCTGTGTTTGCTGATGAAAGCGACACATGGATCTTTCAAGGAGAGAGAAAGATTCTACCCACCTGTCTTGTGTCAGCTATGGTTGCTGAGAAGCTGATGAGGCAAGGATGTTACGCATTCTTGGCCCATGTGGTAGATACTACCATGGAAAGTCCTAACCCTATTGAAGTTCCTGTAGTCAGGGAATTTGAAGATGTATTTCCTGAAAAACTTCCAGGTGTACCACCGCCTCGGGAGATTGATTTTGAAATTAATTTGATCCCAGACACACAACCTATAGCACAAACACCATATAGGATGGCGCCTGCTGAAATGGCAGAACTCAAGAAACAGCTGTAGGAGTTGCTTGAGAAGGGTTTTATCTGACCGAGTACTTCGCCCTGGGGTGCTCCAGTGCTCTTTGTTAAAAAGAAAGACGGATCAATGCGGTTGTGCATTGATTACAGAAAACTAAACAAAGTAACAATAAAGAATAAGTATCCTCTGTCGAGGATTGATGATCTTTTTGACCAGTTGCGTGGTAAAACTATCTTCTCAAAGATAGATTTGAGGTCAGGATATCATCAACTCCGTATTAAGGACAGTGACATACCCACGTCTGCCTTTAGAACGAGGTATGGTCACTATGAGTTCACAGTTATGTCGTTTGGACTAACTAATGCACCGGCTGCATTTATGGAACTCATGAATAGAATCTTCCGACCTTTCCTCGATCAGTGTGTTGTTGTCTTTATAGATGACATTCTGATATATAGTAGAGATGCTCAGCAACATGAACAACATCTTCGTCAGGCTCTAACTTTGCTAAGAGAACACAAGCTATATGCTAAGTTTAGCAAGTGTGAGTTCTGGTTACCGGAAATATCTTTCCTTGGACACGTGATATCTGCCTCGGGTATTCATGTTGACCCTAAAAAGGTAGAATCTGTCCTACAATGGGAACAGCCGAAGACACCAATAGAAATCCATAGTTTCTTAGGGTTGGCTGGCTATTACCGAAGGTTCATTAAGAACTTCAGTTCCATAGCCCTACCTTTGACTAAGTTGACCCGGAAGGATGTCCCTTTTGTTTGGAGTGATAAGTGTCAGCAATCCTTCCAGTTGCTGAAGGAGAGGTTGACAAGTGCACATGTACTTGTGTTACCTGAGCAAGGCAAATGATACATAGTTTTCTGTGATGCCTCCAAGAATGGACTTGGATGTGTGTTGATGTAGGATAAACAAGTGATTTCTTTTGCTTCTCGACAACTTAAGAAACACGAGGAGAATTATCCAACACACGATTTAGAACTAGCTGCTGTGGTTCATGCCTTGAAGATCTGGAGACACTATCTCTACAGAGAGACATTCCAGATTTTCACTGATCATAAGAACCTTAAGTATATTTCTCTCAGCATGAACTTAACATGAGGCAACATCGCTGGATGGAGTTAATCAAAGACTACGATTGTACAATTGATTACCATCTAGGGAAGGCCAATGTAGTTGCAGATGCTTTGAGTAGGAAATCAGCAACACCAGCCTTAGATAGGGCACAACTAAACTCTTTAGTATGCTCTAGGAGAGATATGCTTATCTCCTTAAGGAAAGACAATTTACAATTGAAGGTGTCATTGTTAGTCGGGTTGTTAGTTGAGATGCATATAAAACCTACTATGAGAGAGAAGATCAAGGAGGCACAACAAGTTGATGCTGCAGTTCAACAGATCAGATCGGAGTTTGGTGATGAGAAACGAGATGGTTTCCATGACTTTGATGACCAAGTAGTCTGTTATCATGGGAGGATGATAGTGCCAGATGTGGATAACTTGAGAAAGTTAGTCCTGGAAGAAGCTCATTCTTCGATGTATGCTATGCATCCAGGAAGCACCAATATGTATCGAAACTTGAAAGATATGTATTGGTGGCCTAGGATGAAGAAGGATGTTGCTGAATTTGTTATGCGGTGTCCTGTGTGTTAGCAAGTTAAAGCTGAACACCAGAAGCCTGCAAGAATAATGCAACCTTTACCCATACCACAATGGAAGTGGGATCACGTAACCATGGACTTTGTTGTTGGCCTACCTAGGACAATAAAAGGGTATGATTCCATTTGGGTAATAGTTGATAGGTTGACAAAGACAGAGCATTTCTTACCTGTCAAAACAACCTATTCTGCTGAGAGGCTAGCACAATTGTATATTTAGGAGATAGTGCGACTGCACAGAGTTCCAGTCACTATAGTTTTAGACATGGGTCCCCAGTTTATGAGTCATTTTTGGGAACGACTTCATAAAGCTTTAGGCACCCAATTAAGGTTTAGTACGGCCTTTCATCCTCAGACTGATGGACAGTCTGAAAGGACTATACAAACCTTGGAAGACTTGCTAAGGGCATGTGTTCTCCAGTTTACAGGGAGTTGGGATCTGCACCTAAGCTTGATAGAGTTTGCCTACAACAATAGCTATCAACATAGCATTGACATGGCACCTTATGAAGCTTTTTATGGTAGACGTTGTAGATCACCCCTATGTTGGTATGAAACTGGTGAATATCAACTGTTAGGTCCTGATCTTGTGCAGCAGACCACAGAAAAGATCAAAGTAATACAACAACAGATCAAGACTACACAGTATAGGTAGAAATCTTATGCTGACAAGCGTCATAGACCTTTGGAGTTCCAGGTTGGAGATAGAGTGTATCTCAAGGTCTCACCTTGGAATGGAATTCTGAGGTTTGGAAGGAAAGGGAAGTTAGCTCCTAGGTTTATGGGGCCTTATCTAATCATTGAACGGATTGGAAAAGTAGCCTATAAACTAGAGTTACCCCCAGAGTTACAGAGGTTACACCCTGTGTTTCACATTTCTATGCTGAGGAAATGTCACCCTGATACTGAGTCAGTTCTACAACCTATGGAGGTAGAATTGAATGATGACATATCTTATGAGGAAGGACCAGTGTCAAACCTTGATAAAAGAATTAAAAAGTTGAAAAAGAAAGATATAAGTCTTTTTAAAGTCCTCTGGAATCACCGTGGTGTTGAATAAGCCACATGGGAACTAGAGGAAGAGATGAGAAGGAAATACCCTGCTCTTTTCTCATAATATGTTTTGTTGATTTTGGGGACGAAATCCTTGTAAGGGGTGGATAATTTGTAACATCCCTGACCTGGGTTATGAACTAACCCTAGGTATTTTTCTTAATTATGTAATTAGATACTTGTGGTTATCTTTTGGTATGTAATTAAAGCTTCTGAGGAACATATAATTCTATTTCTGCTCTTTTTGAACAATGTTATAATATTGTTTTGTTAATAGGGACTTATGTGCAAATTACCCAATTAAAAGGGATTAACTTGCAAATTGCACATGTTAAGATGTTCCTTTGGTGTTGAGACATCATAAGAATGAATATGATGAAGTGTGATGGATTCTCCAAGTTTGGGCACCAAGATGCAACTTGTGGAGCAATCCTTGTACTTAAAACCCTAGTTTTGGTGTAAAGTGCAATTTACCCAAAATATGGGGTGCAACTTGTAAAATACACATTCGAGAGTATCTTTTATGACTCTTGGCATCATTTAGAGTAAGAATGATGAAGAGGGCACTTCAATTGAATAATCAAATAAGAATGATAACCCTTATAAATTAAATAATCAAGTTATAAGCCTAATAACCCTTCTATATGTGCAACTTAGTAAGAAGTTGGCTTTCTTCACCTTTAGACCTTGGGTTTAAGATGATTTTTGCTTAAGTATGGAAGGGAGAAACGTGTCTTAGAAGAAGGGAAGGACATAGATGAGAAATGGAGAAACAAGTTGTCCTTATGTTGGAATTTCACCCAAAGTATATATACACCTTTTCTCACTTAGCAAGGATCGTTTCCTTCACTTCCCTTCTTATCCCCTTTCTTAGACTGACTTAGGACAGAGCTCTGGAGAAGAGGAGAATGGCCAAGCAGTTCTAGGTAAGCTTTGATCATCATCTTGCTCGAATTCATGGAGGAAATCATGTTGCAAGGTTGGTTTGCTAGTTTTTCTTACTTAGTTCTTCTTTCTAGCCATCCTTTCCAACCAATTCTTGAAGAAGAAATCTTGGAAGACCTATGGATCTCAAGCCACCATTAAAGCTTCGAAGCTTGGAGCTCTAGAGCTGGTTCTAAGGTGGGTTTTATAACTCTAAACCCTTAAACTTTGTTATGCAACTTTCTTTCTTGCAAAAGTAATTTGTCCTTCTTTCCCTCATCCTTCCTTGCTTTCTTGCAACTAAAACCATGAAGAACATACCTTTATCTGGAGGTAGAAGAATATGGGCGTGATTACCAATGCTACTTTAGAAAACGGTCTTGCCCCTCCCCCCCAGGCCAAACGGTTTCACAAGGTCGGTTGGAGCAAATGGTCTACAAGACCGTTTGGTTGAGTTGACCAAGGGTTGACCGTTTGAGATTTATGTTCATAATTATGTTGGTTGATAACCCTCCAAATTTTAGGGATTAACTCCAAAGGAATCGTGAGTTGAAGGCTAATCAATTAGGTAAACCTAATTGAATTAAATGCTGATTTTCAACCTGATTAACTTGACCTTTTTGGGAAAACGGTTTCAAAACCGTTTGAGTGAGTTGACCAAGCGTTGACCATTTGGTATTCATGTTCATAACTATGTTAGTTAATAACCCACCAAATTTTATAGGTTAACTCCCAAGGAATCATGAGTTAAAGGCTAATCAATTAGGTAAACCTAATTGGATTAAGTGCTGATTTCCAACCTGATTAACTTGAACTTTTTGGGAAAACGGTTTCAAAACCATTTTAGGGCGTTGACCAAGGGTTTAACGTTTGATATTCCTGTTCATAATTATGTTGGTTAATAACTCACCAAATTTGATAGGTTAATTCCAAAGGAATCATGAGTTGAAGGCTAATCAATTAGGTAAACCCTAATTGGATTAAGTGCTGACTTTCAACTTGATTGATTTGACTTTTTGGGTTTTCTTGCCCAAACGGTTTCAAAACCGTTTGGGGATCACCCAAATGGTCTCAAGACCGTTTGGGGGCCACCCAAGACCGTTTGAAGGTCTAGGGTCAAGTATGGATATGTGTTTTAAGATCCAAAGATGAAAGATGTGGTATGAACCCTAATCGGCTAAGTGCTGATTTTGCAAGTGATGAGTTGATTGTTTTGGGTTGATTGGCCCAAACGGTTTCAAAACCGTTTGGGGATCACCCAAACGGTCTCAAGACCGTTTGGGGATCACCCAAGACCGTTTGGAGGTCTGGGGTTAAGTATAGTTGACCAATTGAAGGTCCAAAGGTACACAATTACAAAGCAATCAATTGCTGATTTGATGATCAACTCAATAGCTCAAACCCTAATGATTTTTCACTAGAATCCAAGGGTTGGGTGAGCCAAACGGTCTCAAGACCGTTTGGAGGTCCCCCAAGACCGTTTGGAGGTCTAGGGGTGAGTATGGTTAAGCAATTGATGATCCAATGATATGAAGTTGGAGTGTAATCAATTGTTATTTTGGTGATCAATCCAATGATCCAAACCTTAATTGGTTGACTTGGATTTTGATGATATGATGGTAAAACGGTCTCAAGACCGTTTGGAGGTCATCCAAACGATCCCAAGACCGTTTAGGGTCAGGTCATGTCCCAATTGAATGATGGTTCAATGGGTTCAAATCAATTAAACCCACATTGAAATATGTTGAAGGGTTATTGATTCCAAACCCTAATTCAATTGATTTAAACCCTAATTGATGGTCAATTGAGGGTCAAATCAGTTTAAGGTTGACCTATTAAACTCAATTGAGGTATGAGTATAGGTCCAATTGATGATTGGTTCCATGAATTCAATGATTGAAGTAATCAACATTGGAAACCCTAATTCAATTGGATACCTTATGTAATGGAGGTCCAATGTGATTGAATCTTTGGGAATTAAGATGATGAATGTTCTATTGATCCAATGATGATTAGTAATGAAAAACAATGAAGGCACAAAGGTTGAAACCCTAATAGTACCTAAGTGACTAGTACCAATTAAAGGGAGAATTCTTAATTGTTTATAGGATTAATAGCTTGATACACTATGTTAACCATAGTAGTATGTACTTGATTGAAGGGTTGATGTGACCTAATCAAGTTGAAAGAATGAAAGATTAGAATACATATATATATAAATATGAATCATGTAATGATCTTCTGTAGCACGACCGTGTAAGGGAGCACAGCCGTGGTAGCCTTAACTTGCACGACCGTGCAAGGGAGCACGGCCGTGGTAGCCTTACTTTGCATGACCGTGCAAGGTGGCACGGCCGTGGTGTCCTATAAAGAAATTGAAAAGTTTTGGTATTGTGCTGACATTGTTATATATATGCATGTCCTTAATTATATAACTCCTACAGGTTGATATTATGAGGTGATCATAGCCAGGTAAGAGTTATGATGTCATATTCCTTGAAAACAATTATAAGCTTTTAGAGTAATGATATGTGAAAAGTATATACATTGATTCAATCAAGGTCATGTTGTTAGATGACTTGATGCTTATATGTCACTTGGTAGCAAGTGTTATGATAATCTGAGGGTTTGAATAACCATGTTCCTGAATCATATGATGAAATGGTTAAGAATTAATATCCATATGATAACTGATGTGAATTAAAATTGATACATTTAGTATTCTTCTTTTATAGTAGTGTTTTAATGATTAATGATTGAGAACATGCTTGATGCTAAAAGAATGCTAAAATGTACCTAAATAATCAAGTATAATCATATCATGTAGAGCCCTGATCATAGATCCATCATTGTCAGAAGCCAAATGATTGTGAAACAGGTTTTCCTAAGGGAACTCCTGGAACACATACTTTTGAGTATGTGGGGGATTATAGATGCGAATATCCTTACGTCCTAGTGTAGGAATTGATGTAGATGTATCTTAAATCTATCAACCCGTCACTATATGTTTATGTCAGGATGATGTATCACTAATCTCCCGAGGGAATCTTTAATGCCACATCGATGAGAGATAAATAAGAGATCTTTCGATGACGAAGAGAGTACAGGACACCACTGTGACTCTAATAGCGAAGTGCCAGAATACCCTGGTAAGATATTATAGAAGAGACACGAGATGTCCTGCATGTTGATCCTCACACTGACTGAGGAAGATGAGGTCATAAGAATCCGGCTATTTTGATGACTTATGTATGATACCGATGCAACTTAGTAGTGATCGGTTGGAGTATGAGCGGCATACCTCATCTCCGCAGGGCATAATAATGATTGAAAATCATAATCAGCCGCGTAGCATAACTGCTTAGGTTGAACTACGAGAAACAATGATTGATGTTACATTGTTTATAAATGTTCTAGTCAAGTAACTAGTATACATGTTCTTCATATTTCTTATTGAAATAATTGCTTAAGTAAATGTTGTCTTACTTAATACCAAATTTGCGGTTGAATGTCTTAAAGAGTATATTGCTTATGTTAATCCTTTATTGCTATAACAAAGCTTCTGGAGAAGAGTTATAACTCTCGCTGGGACAATTATTTAAAATTGTCTCACCCCCATGGGATTCAACTTTTTAGGTGGACGTCGAGGACAGAGGAACCAATCCGAGGGTGGGCAGTATCAGCAGCAGCAACACCAGGGGCAGCAGTGAATCTCAGGTGGAGATACTGAGTGCCAAGTCTTATAGATAGTATGCCTTATGTCGTCTCTGTACTCTCAGGTCCTAGGAGTCAGTAGGTCTGAGGTTTTTGGCTTAGTGCCTCGAGATTTTGTATCTTGCCTTCTTCAGATAATAAGGCAATGGATGTATGTAATCACAGAGATGTAATGTCAAGCTATGATGTAAACTGTTTACCTTGTTTTCTTATAAAAGAGTTATGGTTTAAAGTTCTTTTTCCAATTTTTTTTAAAATTTAGTGATTTTTCATTATTCCGCTGCTAATAATTCGCTTCCGCATTAGTTAATCTCATTTTCCGCGATGGGTCGTCTCAGGCAAACGGTCTCAAGAACATTTGGAGGTCATCAAAATGACCTCAAGACCGTTTGGGTCCAGGTCATGTACACTTTGGATGGTGGTCTAATAGTTTCAAAGTAATTAGTTTCACAATGATCAACATTGAAGGATCATCGATTCCAAACCCTAATCCAATTGATTCAAACCCTAATTGATGATTAATGGAGGGTCAAATTAGTTGAAGGATGACCTATTTAACCCAATTGAAGTATGGTGTTAGGACCAATTGATGAGTGATAACATGATTTCAATCAATGAAGGAATCAATCTTGGAAAACCTAATTCAATTTGAGTGGTGGAGGCCTTATTTGGTACATGCAGGTTTGAGGAGGTTTGGACCAAATGGTCTCCAGACCGTTTGGGACCAAACGATCCCAAACCGGTTGAGTTCATGCATTTTCAAAATTGTACTTTAGCAAACAATCTCAAGGGTCACCTTTAGTAAACGGTTTCAAGTGTGCACCTTTAGCAAAAGGTTTCAAAGACTACCTTTGGCAAATGGTTTCAACCTCAACTTTACTAAACGGTTTTCAGTATTCAACCAAGACCGTTTGAGGTCTGATTGATCAAGACCGTTTGAGGTCTAAGAGTCTAAGATCATTTGGAAGGTAATCAACCAAATTGTATGAACATTTAAAGTGAATAAAGGTCAATGGTTTAAGTGAACAACTACATGGTGTAAACCAAGGGTGATTATAATAATAGTAACTTTAATGAGACAGGGTGATTAGTACCCTTTGAATAATTAAGCTTTGATGATCATGGTGGTAATGATATAACTCATGGTGTCAATTCTTCTTCAAGTTGAGTTGACTTAGCTTAATCAAGGCTGAAGTAAACATCATCCTATAGAGGATGAGAGAGAAAAGACTTCCTACATGAATGATAATCATGTAGTGGACTTTTAATAAGAATAAATGTCTAATTAGGGCATGATCCTTAATAGTGAGATTATGAAACCCTAATTATGAAGGTTAATGAATCATAACCCTAATTGAGGGCATCGATAGGTGAAACCCTAATATATGATGATGGTAAGATCTTAATTCATGGTAATGACATGAGAAACACTAATTCAGGGTACTTTGATGATCACTCCTAATTGGGGTGAATAGTAAACCCTAAATGTGGACGTTGAATATAAACCTTAAACTAGGGTGATGCAATGTGAATAGTAAACCCTAAATATGGGTGTTGAATATAAACCTTAAACTAGGGTGATGCAGTGTGAATAGTAAACCCTAATTCCAAATAAGGTAAATGAAAATGTGAAACCCTAATTCTGGGTAATACTTTATAGCATGAAGCTCTAAGGTAGGATAATGAAATGATGAGTCATTAATCCTAATTGAGCCAAGGGAATGATTAACCCTAATTGAATTAAAAAGGGAAACCCTAACCCCAGCAAGGGCATAGTGGTATATTCCTTGAATAATGATGTTATAATTGTTTTGTATTATGTTGATATGAAATTGATGTATCTATTATCATCTGTACTAATCATGCATGTTTTATGAGATATTGAACATAGCCAGGTATGAGCTATGATGCTTTGTTTATTGAAAGTACTTTATGAGATTTTTAAGCAATGATATGCTATGTTGCCTAGTGAAAGGTTACAAAAGAGATTGATAGGCTTTAAGAGCCATGTGAAATACCTGCACTGCAATTATCATGTTTACACTGTTAGATGACTTGATGGCATTAAGTTATCTGTTAAAGTGGTAACAAGTGTTTTGATGATCTAAGGGTTTGAACACCCATATTCTTGAATCATGATGATGAGATGATAAGGGATTGAGTTCCCAATGATAATAATGCTATGAAATGAACTTGATAGAAATAGTACTCTTTCCTTATAGCAATTGTTATAAAGGTTTATGTTTGAAAACATACCTGATGCTAAAAGAATGTTGTAATGTACTTAAATAATCAAGTGAAATGATATCATGTAGAGCCCTGACCATAGATCCATCATCGTCAGTAGTTTGGTGATGGTGAAACAGGTTTTCCTAAGGGAAATCCTAGAGGGCATACTTTTGAGTATGTGGGGGTTATGGGCATGAATATCCTTACGCCCTAATGGAGGAATCGATGTGAGATAAATATTAAATCTCTCAATCCTTCATTATATGTATATGCTGGGATGATGTATCACTAATCTCCCGATGATAATGTTAATGCCAAATCGATGTGAGATAAACATGAAATCTCTCGATTGCGAAGAGAGTACAACATGCCACTATAACTCTAATAACAAAGTTGCCAGTATACTCTGGAAAGCTATTTTGGCAGAGACACGAGATGTCCTGCAAGTTGTTCCTCACACTGACTGAGGAGGATGAGGTCATAGAAATCCGACTCTTCTATTGACCTATGTATGGTACCAATTTCGATTTCGCAATGGTCGGTTGGAGTATGAGCAGTATACCTCATCTCCTCAGGGCATAAGTATGTTTGTAAAATGTAATCAGCTGTGTAACATATTTGCTTAGGGTTGAATTATGAGAATTAATGATTGATGATGCATTGTCTATTATGTCCTAGTTGGATAAATAATATACATGTTCTTCATATTCCTTATTGAATAAATGACTTGCTGCTTTATCAAGTTATAATTGAAATGAACTGTATAGAGAATACTGCTCTACTTAGTTTATTCAATGAATTACATGTTGTTGGATATTTATAATTCTACTGCTCAGTGTTATTCTATTATCTGCAATAACAATGCTTCTGGTGGAGAGTTATATCTCTCGCTGGGGCAATTTTCAATTGTCTCACCCCCTGGGATTCAACTTTTTAGGTAGATGCCGAGGAAGAAGAAACCCTTCAGTGGGTGAGTAGCAACAACAGCCACAACAGCAGCAGCAACAACAGTAAGGACAACAGTGATCCTCAGGTGGAGACACTGTCTGTCAAGTCTTGTATATAGAGAGTCCTATGTGTCGTCTCTGTACTCTTAGGTCCTAGGAGTCAGTAGATGGTTTGATGTAGATCTGAGATTTTTGGCTTGATGCCTAAAGATTTTTGTACACTGCTTATGTATAGTTTAACAGGGCAGTCAATGTTATGACTCTCAAGACGAGATGATACAAAAATGTACTGATGAATCAGAATGTAAATAACTTAATTTGGTTCTTTATGAAAGAGTTTTACAGTTTGTGGATCTCATTATAAAAAGTTTTAAATTTTTAGTGATTTTTAGTAATTCCGATGTTAATAATTCGCTTTCGCATTAGTTAATCTTGTTTTCGTGAGTAGATCGTCACACTATGAATTTCAAGTGATGATTGGAGGCATGAGGGGTGAGATAATGGTGGTGACAAGGGGCATAACTACCTGCAATTGTTGCAGGGTAGCAACGTTGTTGCTGGATGAGCTGTAGGTTGGATGATGTCAAGGCATGAAAGACCACAATGTTGTGAATTCGCAGGTGTAGTGGCACCCTGTAGACTCATGATTAGGGTAGGGAGGAACTCATGATTAGGGTAGGGAGGAACACTACTATGTTGCGGGTTTCAGATGAAGACAGATAGACAAAGACATGGTTTTCATCAGAAGCCAACGACAAGGTAGAAGTCATGGTTCTGCAAGTTGTCCTTGGCCATATATAAGAGGTGGTGGCAAAATCTTTATTTCAGGTTGTCCCTATGATGACAGATAAAAGAATGTCAGGGTCATAGTTTGTAGGTGGTAACAAGTGCATTTGCAAGTCTGTCTTGTAGGTGTCCTAGGTTGTGATCTGTTTAGGAGTAATATAGGGTGATGGATCCAGGGTTTTCTAAGAAGAGTTGTAGAGATGGGTGAAGTTATATCATAGTTGGATGATTCCTTGTAGTTTCTAGTCACAGGGAGGTCAAAAATAAGGTAGGACAATGATGCAGTTAAAGGCGATTGCGTCGTTCACTCCATGATATAGAGAAGAATATAATCAAGTTCAAAGCACAAGTAATAGAAGGTGTGTTAAGGCAAGCACTTTTTCTCGAGTGATGGAGGGCTTGCATGATTCAATGTTACCTTGCAATTTTCTAGTTTGTAGATGAGGCGTTGATGATCACACTTAACTAGGATTCATGTATGTAGTCTAGTCACGAGTTGCTAGCAAATTTGATTAAGAGGAACTATTAGAGGAGAGGGAAGGATAAGGCTTTCCCTTGATCTCTACAATGGTTGCTATAGAGTCAGGGTTTATAGGGTTTTCTTGGTTAGGGATGGTCAGGACCCCGGTTGTTCGGGTTACTAGTGAATATATCCTCATTTAAGACCTTGATTCCATTAATTTTGGAAATTTATGTATCTGTAATTAACCATTTATTTAACCTAAATTTTTTTACCATGTATTTAGTTTGTATCAAAATATATGCTAAAAATACTAACACATCCTTTTATGAATCTAAGGTGTCCAACAAATTTACACTATGAATTAATACAAATATAATCATCTCATAATGAATATTATATTTTTTGGGTGATTCTAATCCAAGTATTTATGGTTGAGTTCAATCTTCAATTCCATGTCCCAAATGGGATGAATAGATCAAAGTGAGGTAAATTGCACTTTGGTGCTCAAATTTTAAGACAATTCAAGGAAGTTCAACTATGAATAAAAATTTCGGAAAAGATAAATTCAAATTGAAAGGATCATGTATAACACCTCAATATTAAGCTTAGTACCAGAATTTGGTATATTATATGAAAGTGGCAGCTGTAGCATCAGGTTACCCTCCCCTAGCATTCATTTCTACCTACATTAGCATTAAAGGATTTCCCACCTACTCCCACCTACGTCCACCTCATTTTCACCTTCCTCAACCTCAAAACCCTATTTTTATAGGGTTTTGGCCATATTCCACCATCATCCATGCCATCCATCCATCTTGGGAGAAGAAGGGCGTTCTCCAGCATCTAAGAGGTGAAGAAGGAGGAGTCTTCACCATGTTTCATGGCCTCCTACTCCTCTACTCCTTCTTTCTTCTTTTCTTTCTTTATTTCTAGCTAAGTCCTTTGTGGTTGGATGTTTGGGTAAAAATGTTACTTTGATACCAATGTTGGGGGAAAATAACTTGTAGACTCTATAGATATGTTTTATGATGATTTCATTCTACTTTTATCTTATTTCCAATATTTCTTCTTGTGTTTTGTGCTTGAAAATATAAATTTCTTGTTGTTATATGCTTGAAACCACTTAGGCTCTAGGGAGAGAATGGTTTGTATGTGGCTATCTTAGGTATTTCTCCTAGGTCCAAATAGTGGATCCTTAGCTAGCACCCCACATACATATCTCCTCTCTTTACTCCTATGTGGAAGATCTAAGTAGCTAATGTAGGAATGCTTAGAGCAATTGCCTAGGAATTTCCTAAAAGCTTGATGGTGAGTGATATGAGATGAAACACTCTCTCCTCCACTCTTCATTCCTACCTTTATCTCCCAGTTTACCTAATGAAACTTAAATATATACTTGTTTAATCCTATTGGAATTTCACCTAAGCTCTAGTTCAATTAAGCCTCCTAAGGTTTGATAATGTGTGCAAGGGTGTAGTTCCCCTTCACACACCTCATACCATCTTGGTCAACTAGTAGCTTAGGGCAATTCAATAACATTTGACGTGTTGTTTGGTTTAACAATCTAGAATGAATGGTTAGAATTTGCATGTTATGACCCCCAACTTGGATTATAGTTACATTCCCCTAAATGACCACCTAAATGACCAACACCTTTATAACTTGGTTAAAACCCTAAATTTCTTTCTTGCTAGTTAATGCTCTCTTAGTTGATTTAATTGCCTCCTTAGCTAGTTGCTTGTTCTCAATATCTAGGTGTTTCTAGAGTAGTTAGTGCACTTTTGTACTTGCTTGTGCTAATTCTTTTCAGTCTCTAGATAGTCTTACTCTAGGTTGCTAATCAGGACTGCTTTGCGGGTGTAGTGTTAGAATTAGCCTTAATCTCTAGTTTGCTTAAGTTGCTAATTGCTAGTTAGTGTAGTGTAGCTCTTTCTTTTCTTTTCTTAGTATTAATCACTCTCTTCTTACTTAGTCTCCTTTCTTTTCTCATTAGAACTAATTTTCTAGGGTTAATTTATATTTTGCTTCTTGCTCATTTGATTGCTTGCTTGGACCTTTAGCATAATCAAGCAAACCCCAATTAAACCCTTGAACCCTAGATTCCACTTTAGGAACTCACCTCAAACAAACTTAGCTCTAGTGCCCCCTCTCTCCCTATGGATCCACCCTTATCTTTCTGATTGCCTATACTATAACACAACTTCATGCACTTGTAGGTTAGTATGTTAGCCTAAGTGAATGCGTCAGTGTAGGTCATTATAAATATTGAAAGATCCCGGTCGTGTGTACCTTAGGGTAGATGCATGGGGGGCATGACCCCCTTATGTGCCCCCTCTTGCCACTATTATATATGTGTGTAAAAACACAAACACACACACACACACACACACACACAAACAAACACTCACACAAACACACACACACACACACACACCCACACACATATATATATACACAAATATATATATATATATATATATATATATATATATATATATATATATATATATATATATATATATATATATATATATATATATATGACCCTAAACAACTATGATAGTCTATACATCCAATATATGATTAATGTTGTCACTTCCCTTATATAAGTTATGATGGAGAATGTATAATGCAAGAATGCTATCCCTCTAGAATGTGGAAGTTCAAGGTTAGGCATGATCGGTTGGAGGCAATCAGGGTTCAAAAACTTAGAATACCATCTTGTCCCAAGAGTGCATTCAATGAGGATACTCTATTGATAAAAAAATAATATTCATATGTAACATGTTTAGCTAAAATATAGGTTAAAGTTTTTGATGAATTGAAGATTCGATATATCCAAATTGTAACTGGATTTTTACCTAAATAAGTTCTCTCTTATTCATTAACTAGGCCAAACTCATAATGAGTTAGCAACATATTTGGGAACCTTGTCCGACCATTAAGTACATAGGACCCACTCGAGAAAAGTTGTTAGGAGTAAATCATTAGTTTCTCTCTACAAAATGTATATGCTATAATTACTAGTAGAAGTAGACTCTTATCAAACATCATTTCCCCATTCGATCAAACAATCAAAATATTTTTGTAAAATTTGGGATTTATTTGTCATACCTCTTATATAGTGGCTACTAGACAAGGTGACTTTTCATTAGGGGTGTCAAATATCCTAAAATATTCATAGTTGGACAAACATCATAGTCAAACTACCCAACCAAAACCTGAACTGGAACTAGATGTTTTGCAAGGGTCACACTCTAGAGCTCCATTACTAGTATGAAGAACTAGTTGGAGTCTTCTTTTGTTGTGCAAAATGTAGGAAAAAAAATACTCCTAGGGCTTGGGTCCATCCTAGACCTGCCCAGAAGGGTCATTCATAAAGTGCTAAACCCATAACAAAACATGTATGTGTGATGTTTAAACTTGAATCAAACCCTAAATCTATGATTATTATACATCTTCAGATATAATGAGATACACCTTAAATTAGTATAATGCAAACGTTTTTATATGGTGTATAAATTATGGTTTTAGTGTGAAATGATCAGTAGTTGTTAAGATATACTCATATGTAACCTTATGAAAAGTTGGATTGTCCAAATTTATCGACTCTGAATTCTAACAAGTTTCAATTTAAACATCAATTTTCTAACCTGAAACCTATTTTTCTGGCGCGACCAAATCGCACATGTTAGTCCATCTCAAGCATTCCTACCTTTCGTCCCTTATGAAGGAAACACAATAATGCTATGCCATAATTTGGAGGATACATGACGATACATGACGATGATACTTGAAATGGACCCTCCTTGATCAACAAGATAACCCTACCATTTAACCAAACTCTTAATTCCTCAACACTCTACATTCATGTCTTGTCTATTGGAAGATGTGAGATTAGAAGCTGTAAGCGTTACCCTTGATTCCCCTTGATACTTTATTTACATAAAACTCTCATGTTAAGATTTGAAATTAAGTATCAGGTTAAGGGTTGCCTTCTTACCACCATAGCTAGGATGGTAAAGTGTATCGTACAGCCAAGTATTTGTCGAAAAGGCTATGTAGACGCCATCTCCAACTCTAGCATTGGCGGACCCAAAAAAATCACACTAAGGGGAGGCTAAGCTAAATGAGTCATCATCAAAATCAATTTTTTACTAACCAATATAAACTAGACTATATAGAAAGAATATACATATGTTTTCTCTAAATTTAAATAAAAATTTGAGTAAGTAACAACATGGAGAGAGGTCGGGGAGGAGTGGTTCAAGTGGTTCGACACGATGCCCCCTCATGAAGGGGCCCGAGTTCGAAACCCAGCGACCGCCTCTGAAATGGTACCCGTCATGCAGGCCAGTCAACTGTGCGCTTTATACGGTGCCTGAGTGGGCGGGACGCCTGAGGCCCGATGGTCATCGTTGTTTTCTAAAAAAAATTCTATACTACAGCAGGAAAACTCATAGAATTCACAAAAAATTAAAAACGTCTTCAATTCATATTTTCCTTCTTTATTTACTTATTTATAGAAAAATCTAGATGCTTCACGATAAAATCAGACGCCGTAACGTTTTTTTCTTGATAAAAGATTCAAAAGACCAAAAAATAAACCATATAGATGAATAATATATACATTCTTTTCAAAAATATAAATCAAAATTTAAGTAACAAGTATAAAAAGAACATCGCTGTGGCACATGAGAGTATTTATTATGATTGTTAACGCAACATCAAGCCGTGTGTGTGGAAAAAACTTATTATAGGACCAGTTCTATAATAATATGGTACCATCTAATAGAAATCCGTTGTAATGTATATTATGTGTTTCTGTCTCTTTATTTTTTCAGGAGGGTAAGATTTTAAAGAAGAGAGAGAAGAAGATGTTGTAATGTGATTGATTGTCCTACAAAAAACTGTAGGACCGGTCTTATATTAAGTTTTTTGATGTGTGTGTCTAGTAGGACTAGGATGTAGTCAGATATAGTTACATGAGTTTGCAATGTAAAAACATATATTAAATTAGTACCCTACCAAGTTTCGTGAATGAACCCATACGGCGAGGACTAAACGTCGGAAAAGGAACGAGTAAGAGCATGTCGTTTTCAGACATGAGATCATTGCTAATACAATGCCGATTCTTGTCCATTATGTGTTTGTTAATTTTGTCGATGATGGAATGTGAGATTTGCACAATATGAACGGAAGACCAGCGAAGTGATAGCCTACTGAATTGAAACTGGCTGGGGCCCCAAAGATGCTATTTTTATGTGTTCGACGCAGAATTCAGTTGACTTACTGGTTTCTACGTACAATTTGGAATTTTAATGTTTTGAGTTTCGACAAAAGAACCGGTTAGGCACCGACGCTTCAAGCTTTCGGCTGCATCCCCATACTCTCCTGTCTCCTCCATACCATTTTAGGCACCGTCTTCATCTCCTGCCATTTGTCATGTGGTAGTGCAGGTCAGATGCTACATCTGTCCAAGAGCTGACCGTCGCCGACTTCTGGGGTCCGACCAAGAAATGCCGGCAGACAAGACGGCCCGGCCGAGGGCCGGCGACGCGTGCTGTCTGGCATATATGGCAGGCATGCATCTGCCGCAACATGGAGCGATCATGGCGTTCCCATCTCATCAATCCGCCTGACTTCCAAGACTTATTTAGATCCATTTCCCATTTGGGAATCGTTATCAAGATATATCCCGGGATACATGATGTATACATCCAAGTTGTAGCTCATGGTTGTATTTTTTATGTCTGCCGACTAGCTTTGACTCAACGTTTGTCAACATACCACCCCACGCTTGTCGTCCATTCAATTAAGCAGTGAGACAGTGATTGTCGACGACGGTAAACTACAAAATTTTCCTCGTTTCCTGTTCTCTCAGGTGCCAGCAAAAGTCGGGCATCGTTCCACCGCTCGCCGAAATTCGGTGCATGCGTCGTGCTCGAACGTGCTATCAGGGAGGAAACTGCCCTTGCACGGTTTAATTAATGTATACAATATAGTGCAGGTTTGACTCGAATCGTACCTAATATAGTGAGACGAAGAGATGTCAATCTTGACCCGTCTTGTTAAACTATATTTCCTTGCGATTGTGCGACTGTACATATCATCATTTTTTTAATAAAAAGGTTCTTGGTCTGATTCAACCCCACCAGGCGCAGAAGGGGAAGAGGGTTCACTACCTGCGGCCCTGTCAATCATAGAAGACGAAGAGGATGCTGCATCGCTGAAAATAGGACAAAAGCGCAACAATTACCAAATCAAGTGCTTTAGCGAGGAGAATTTTAGTTTTTTTGTTGAATTTTCTTACCAAGAAAATGTAGACCATTACATACTAGACTTATTGTTCTACAAATCTAATTTGAATATGAACCAAAGTTTCATCACTTGATAGTTCATGCACAATGAAATCTAATTTGAATATGAACCAACATTTTGGGACTTTCTAGGGACAATTTTAGTTTTTTTGTTGAATTTTCTTACCAAGAAAATGTAGACCATTACATACTAGACTTCTTGTTCTACAAATCTAATTTGAATATGAACCAAAGTTTCATCACTTGATAGTTCATGCACAATGAAATCACACATAATTGTATACAAGGAGTATGTATTGTTGACCTAACAATTTCACATTATCTATATTTTAATATTTGACTAAATCATTCCATTCATGTGTATCTACATTGTCTACTTTAGATAAATTTCAGATATTAGGTACATCAAATAGATGAAATTAGAAAACCTCAATTTGCCAAAGAATAAGTCAATTTAACACAATATCAAGAATTGAATAATAGCTAGTTTTTTTTACTAGAATTTTGTTCTAGATCATCTATATTGAATTTATGACTTGTAACCAAGTTTAATGGAGATTTAAACCATTTAAATTGAATATATATACACCTTTAGGGTATTTATCATAAGCCATTATAGGGAGGCCTATCAACTAAGTTTTCCGTTGGGGTAACTCAACCCACAACCTGTTTTAGATTTTTGACATAATCCACTATCAATTGACGTTGCCCATGGGTAACTCGAATGACAATCAACTCTGGCTAGTCAACCAAGTTTCTTATCAGTTAGAAACTAGTTCGAAAAATGATGTTGGCTTGACAATTAAAACCGTCGGGAGTTCCCCAAAAGGTAACTTAGGCAAAAACACTATATTTAAAGTGCTAAAAAGTGTATCTAGATATTTAGAGGGTGCATCCTTCAATAATAGATATGTAAGAGATCCTAAAAATGGCTAGAATTCAATCTAAGTGTCTCTACCTGACTAGTAGGAAGCCTCAACTTTAAAAAGGGACTGTTGGACTTCATTCCAAGTTTTCATTCCATATTTATTTTTCTATAGTTGAGTGATTATCCCTCCAAGAGTTCCTAATCTCCGTAAAGCTTGCTTACTTCTCTACATCTAATTGAGTGGGTTAGGATTACTATAAGAGAGCTACCTCATTTTAATCATGTCAAGGCTCACAACTCATTCCCAATCTCTCTCTAGAAAAGTATTGATTAGAAAATTTGCTTCCTTGAAGACGAAAGCGGTAGATTCAAGGCGGAAGATCTTATGCAAGAATGGGTAAGATCCTACTTAAAATTGAGACTCTTGGTAGGTAGACATGTAAGACCTTGTAATATTTGTTGGCTCCATTATCCAACAAGGAATGTTAGTTTAGCCCTTGATCTAGAAAGGGTGATCGTATGCTGTTGCTCTTATAATGGAATATAAGGAGTGACAATTGGTTGTAAATCCTAGATATTAACACTTCTAGGTAATGGACGTACACCTACTAGTTCAAAGGTTGGAACCACCATAAAGTCTAGTGTTCATTGGTGTTTTCTCAATCTCTCTTTCCCTTGCTTTTCATACTTGAAATATTATCTTGAGAAATATCTTTAAGGCTTATGTGGTTTTAGATCTATCTATCCCTCTAAAGTCTATTGATCTAACAAGTGGTATCAGAGCAAGGATTTCTCAAGTAAACTAATCCCATGAGTAAGAGAATATTGTAAAAAAATCTACTTGGTTTTCTCAACATTAAGGATGGCTTTTCCGTGTGTCTTCCTATCTTTGATGGTACAAAATTCCTCCAGATTGGAAAAGGGGGATACAATTCTATATTCAAGGGATGAGCTTTGACATGTGGAAGATAGGTGGTCTCCCCTACAACACTTCGATTGGTGAGATGATACTTAGGATGATGAAATTATGAAGTAACATCCTCGACTCTTCTCTAACCCCAACCAACTTCAAGCACATTTCATCTTGGGACAAGGCTTGTAAGATTTGGGAAAATCTTTGGATCCCCTATGAAGGTAAGGTGCAAGACAAACAAAGTAAGTTCTACATGCTCACCAAGCACTTTGAAGTCTTAAAGATGGAGAAGAAAGAAAGTGTGGCTAAAATGTACTATAGACTTTACACTCTAGTTTATGTACTTGCTTCTTTGGGACACTCTATAGACCAAGGAATGATTTACTCAAAGATTCTTAGGTCTCTTACTCACATGTAGGACAAGAAAGTGGCTTCTATAGAAGAAACAAGTTCTCCTTCCTCCATTCCTACTTAGGAGCCCATAGGAGATCTACAAGCCTATGTGGTAAGACTTACTCTCAAGATGAAGAAGATAAGGAATCCAAAATGAAGAAGGATGACGTATGTAAATATCAAATTGAATCCCTTGTCCAATAATAAATGATGACCCAATATCCTCCCTCCTTAAGTGAAGATGGCTCTGAAAGTGACTTTGAAGCCCATTACTCCAAGGGAAAGAACTTAAAGGGTAAACCATCCTCCTCCTTTACTCCTAGGTTCTAAGAATCGGGGCATAATGAGAACTACAAGAATGAATGCCCAAAATCCAAGAAACATCACTATAAGAGCAGCCATATGAAGAAGGACTACCACAAGGAGGGTAGATTCAAGAAGAAGAATAAGAAAGATAGAAAGGGCAAAGAAACATCACACACCACTTAGGAAGAGTATTCTCAAGTGATTCAAGCTCCAATGAAGGTGAGTCCACATGGCTCTCATGAAAAGAACAAGTGAGGAAGTGGTTGAGGTAAGTGAGGTAAATCTCAATGAACTTTCCTAAGATACTCTTATTACATTATTCATTCTTTCGATTCCTCTTACTCAAAATACAAGTCTAAAAATAAGAGATCATGAAAAGTTATTGATGACTTGTATATTAGAATAGAAATCATGAACAAAGTGAAAATACTTTGAAAAGTAGCGTTGATTCTTTGTAAGAGAAATTTATAGATCTTGAACTTAAATGTAATGGTATACACATTGAAAAACGGTGTTTATCTTAACAAAATTAATGGAATTAAAGATGAAACTAAAATTATATTGGTTAGCTTGTTTTTATTAGGACAAAAAATGCTAAACTTATTTCCAAAGTTAATGATCTAGAAGCTGGACCTATTTTGCATGCAAAAGAAGTAGCTAGTCTTACTCTTAAAAGAGATTCCTATTTAACTAAAGCCCTCTATTTAGAGGCTGACTTACTACATGCTCAAGATGATATTGATATTTTTTCTTCTACTATTTTTACTCTTAATGCTGATGATCATATGCTTAGGGCTTCATTGTAAAAATTCCTCAAAGGGAAGAAGTCCCTCATTGAAGTCCTAGAACACTCTACTCGACAAGTGGGTAGTAGTGTTTTGGGATATGAGGGAGTAGAAAAGGGAAAGTGTGATGGCTCGATGCCAACCAAGCACCACAAGGCAAGTAATTACGCAGAATAACCATTAGTAGCAGATTAATGAAAATCACTAAAAATTAAAATCATTTTGCAAAGAGATCCATTTCTAGGAAACTCTTAAATATAGAAACAAGGTAATATATACATCATGGTTCACATTGTACATAAATTGTACCATCTTATCTGTAGGATATCATATACTAGTTGCTTTTCCCAAACATATACATAAGCAACATAAAACTTCAAGGCATACAAGACAAAATCTCAGATCATTTATAAAACCATTACGTACTAACTCCCAAGGACCTGAGAGTACAAAGACGACACATAAGACTTCTATCTACAAGACACGAAAGACATCACACTCAACCTGAGCTATTACTGCTGTCCCTGCTGTTGTTGTCCTTCCTCTACAATACAATCTCTACCTCCTTGTACACATCCAGCTAAAAAATTGTGGAACCCATGGGGTGAGACAATTGTCCCATCAAGAGATATAACTCTCTGCCAACAATATTATTATCACAAGTAAACATTATAAAACTAAGTAGAGGATCTTTTATGTAAATAAGCATGTTTAATCACTATATAATTGCAGTGTAAAGCAATAGCAATGTTAAAGTAGTTCAACTATCCATGACAAAGCTATATATCATCTATTTGCTTTATAAGGAATATGAAGAACATGTATAACATCTATCAATCTAAGATGTATAAAAGTAATGAAGCATCAACCAATGTTTCTATATTCGTACCTTAAGCAAATACACTACACGTCTGATTACATGTTCACAATCACACTTATGCCCAAAGGAGATGAGGTATACCACTCATGCTCCAACCGACCACCTCTTAGTCAAAATCGGTACCATACAAGGTCAATGGAAGAGCTGGCTGCCATGACCTCACCCGTCTCGGTCAGTACGAGACCACTGGTAGTGACCACATGTCAAACTGCAACTAGCTTGCCGGGGTATATTGACATCTTTTCTATAGAGCTACAGTCATAACATGCACTCTCTACAGGGAGATATCACATCAATCCCCGATACATTTTCATCAGGGCGATCACACGACAACCCTGACATTCATTGGGGAGATAACACACCAATACCCATCTGGACATAAGGATATGTTTGTCCTTCACCCCCATATATTAAAAAATATGTACTCTGAGTTAAACTCGTTTCATCATTCAGCAAATCCTGCCACTGAATGGATCCATGGCCTGGGCACTACATAATATGGTTCCATTTGATTAATTAAGTGTATTATAGTATTTTTTAGCATCAATCAAGTTACAAACATGGATTATATCAGATGCTACAAAGAAAAGGCGTAATACATTTATCAAGTACTTTCATAATCTTTGGAACGTAGTGAATGCATAACACTTGAGATCTCAGTCCCTTATCACATTACTGGGAATTCTCATCCCTTAACATTATCATCATCATGATTACTAGGTCTGGGTATTCAAACCCTAGTTCATCACTGAACATAGTTACCTTTCATCAGGTAACTATTACCTCTAGGTCCTCAGACCAGGTATACATTATACTTATTGCACACGTATTTCACATGGCTCACAAGGACCATTTAAACTGTATCATATGAAACATCATAGCTCATACCTGGCTATGTTCATCATCTCATGATACCTGCATGGTTAGTCTTTCATGATAGAAACAATTATCAAGTACATATCATTACCATGCAACATAAGAGAAACACAACTTCCCATTAATAAGGTTAGGGTTTTCCTTTTCACCGATTAGGGTTGGGGTTTCTATTTTCACCAATTCGGGTTAGGGTTTCCCTCTTTAGTCGATTAGGGTTTCAAGTTCATATTATCAAGAATCAAAACCCTAATTCATAGCTCTACACATATAGGGGTATCAATATATGCTCATTGAATGATTATCACACAAAGTATGAGTTTCTCTCTCATCCTTTCTAGGATAATGATTACATCATACTTTATTAAGTTGGCTCAATCCTTCTCTCAAGGTACATTGGCTTACAATTATCAAAATGCATTGAACTCTAAACATCTTAATGTATCATTTGACATAACACACTTCATGTGTTACTCAATCAAGTATTTTGGATTGATGTGCTTCCACCATATCGGGCATGAGGTGTGTGTGTGCTTCACACCATATTGGGCAAAGAGGTGTGTGTATTCTTCACACCATATTGTGCAAAGAGGTGTGTGTATGCTTCACACCATATCGGGCAAAGAGGTGTGTGTGTGTGCTTCACACCATATCGGGCAAAGAGGTGTGTGTATGCTCCACACCATATTGGGCAAAGAGGTGTGTATGTGCTTCACACCATATCAGGAAAATATGTGTGTGTATGATTCACACCATATTGGGTAAATAGGTGTGTGTGTGCTTCACACCATATCAGGCAAAGAGGTGTGTGTATGCTTCACACCATATCAGGTTGCTCAAAATTAGGGTTTGCATATCGGGTTAAACCCTTATGTTAGTACCTCTTCAAACCTTCATGGTATCGGCCTATCCTTCACCATGTGATAAGTAACAACCTAGACAACATGTTAGTCTAAACCAAACCAAGTGTACACACCAATAGAGGTGTGGGGTTCCAAGGTATATCGAGTTTCATATTACCATGTCGGGTTTCAACACCATATCGGGTTAGAGGTACTTCAACCCGATATCGGGTTGAGCCATGATGATGTCATCATCATCAAGCTCTAGACTTCATTACTTACTATTATAGTTCATGGAAAACAGTCCTATGTCATTAATAGAACTCATGGATTCATCAATTATACAAGAAAACTCAAAATTGAAAGTAGATCATCAATTATGGCAAGATTGATGGTGAATAATAACATAATTGGGTTCAAGTTATATAACCTGCATCAAGAACAACTTCAAAGCTCCAAGATCCAAAGATTCACGTTCCCAAGGTTGAGAATGAACTTATCATAGATCCAAGACTCGTTCACAACTCCTTCATATGCAAGGAATCACCATAGTTAAGAACTTGGTGAAGAAGAAAAGAAAGAAAGAATTCACAACCCAAGATTCATGCTTCAACCAAGGTTGAAGATGACCATGGCTTCACCTTTAAGCATAATAGCTTGAGATACTTCTTGATCCTAAACTCTATGCATGATATCTAAGAGAGTGATAAGGTTCAAAAATATTCACTAGTAGGTAAAAGGAGTGGTATATATAATTGAGGTTTATGAGAGAGGGTATATAAGAGGTGTCATCATTTTACACTACTAGGTGCCACGTGTCCATGCATGGTTGACATGTGTCCATGAACAAATATTTATAATTACATTAAAAACTCTTGAGGATAATCTAGGGATAAGATTTAAGCCATTAGTTATCTTCTTGAGCAAGATATTTCAACTCCACATCACTTTATTCACAAACCGATACACTTTTTCTAAGGAAAGTTGTAAACCGATATCCATCACCTCCTTGAGGTGCTTAACCCATCATGGAAAAGGCCAAGAGTTTAAAAAACGATATGGGACCTCCTATATGGCTCCTTGGCCAATAGGCACTCCCATATAAGCTCTACAACTCGATACAACTCAATACAACTCAATTAGAGTTTCAATTATACAACTCTTCTTGGTCTTTTCATCACCAAGAATGCTACCACTAAAAGATGATTAAAAAATGGTGCCTTTTCTTTTTATCTCCTCTAGATTATGCCAAGAGATAGTAGGGACACTTTAGAGGTGGTAATTTTCATATCAACCCTACATTTTGGGTAAATTGCAAATTGCACCAAAACTGGTACACAAGGAACACACATTATTCAAGCTCCAACTTGGAACTTAGGCTTTCCACAAGCCACCCCTTAGCATCGTTCTCTCTATTATGATGCTAAAGCACTTGAAGCATGTTCAAATGTGACATATTTAAATATAACCCCTCATCTTGGGTAAATTGCAAATTACTCCCAAATATCATATAATGCACAAATAGTTTGCAAATAAGCTCAAACTTGAAAATTAAACTTTCCTTGAGTCTTAATTATGTTTAAAAAGACTAAAACAAGTTTATAAACAACTTACTTAAGCAGAACGTTCAGGTTTATGGCATAACCCATGTCAGGGATGTTACAGAAAGAGCAAGAAAAAAGTCATAGGGACCTCTAGTACACAATGGCGACTCTTCCAACTCTAAGGCAAGTATGGTTTTTTGACATTGTAAGTGTGAATATTGTAAGTGATATTACATTAATCGTTGCCCTTATAAGAAGAAGGGGACCAACCCAAATATGAAATGGGTCACCAAGCTCACCAGGATCCCAAATTTTGAATTAGACACCAACCTTTCCTTTCCATTAGCCAAAAGAAAAATGGATTGTTGAAGTGGATTCTTTAGGAGCATGATCGGTGATAAGAACCACTTCAACACCTTTACAATAAGAAAAGGGGTTTAGTGATTGGGGACAATAAGAAAGACAAATTAGTAGGTCAGTGTGTAATAGGCGATTCACTGTGCACAATGAATGTACTTGTAACATACTGAAATCTCCTTTGTACCTCTTTGTACTCTTTTCTATAAAGCTTTGACCTTCATTTTCGTTCCTTTTGTCCTTGGTCTTGATTTAATAGAAATTAAGATGGTTATTGGTTAAATATTTCCCATATGTTCTTATTTCAAGGTTTCATGTACAAAAGACTCAGTTAAAAATTAGACAAGGGGTTTAATATGCAATTTCACCTTAAGAAATAAAAAGGGGATAAAATAATTCGTCCTAGAATCTTCTAGTGTTTCCTAGAACATAAGAAATAAGAAGAAAATCCGAATTTTATAAAAGAAAGAAGATAAATATAATAAGTAAAGGAAATATGAGAAAATATGAGTAAAGGAGATAATTACAAAGATTTTGTAACAAATAAGATAATATGAAACCATCATGATAGCTTGATAGTTTAATTCGTTTCCTTGGGTAAAGAGTAACTAAAGGGTCAAGTATTATTTAAAATAAAAATATTAATAACATTATCAAAGGAATATAGGAAATAAGCCAATAAAAAGAAGTAAAATATTTAATGCTCTCAAATCAGGGAAATAACTTCAAATTCGTATTCTAAACATAAAAATAAGCCTCTGTGCAAATTTGCAACTAATTTGGATAATATATGAATAAATAGAAAAATAGGAGAGAGAAAGTGTGTAGAAAGTTCTAATTAATTTAATAAATAAAAATATAATGTCAACTTGTGAAGATAATTGCAAAATCGTGTTTCAAACCATTAAGGAGACTTAAGGGTGAAGTTACATTAATTTTAGATAATGTTATCACTTCTTTTGAGGGAGGAAAGAGAAAATGACATATTAATTATTTCACCTATTAAACTTTCTCAAAATGAAAAACTAACTCCATATTCGGATTCTACGCGTCGAAATAAGTCAGAATATAAATTTTCATAATTTTTGGGCAACGTTTGAGCCTCCAAAATAAGAAAGAGAAAAACATTTAAAATCTAATAGTTTTAATCGACTTTTGCTCAGGGATATTTCCCTGATCTAATACACGATCGAACGGCCCAGATTGCTTGATGGACCCGCGTCCATCGATCCGACGGTGCGCGGTCATCTTCTACCTTGAGTCGGATTAGGCAACAGACTTGGTTTTTCGTTTTCTTAAAATCGCAATAACTTGAGATTTACTCAACGATTTTTCTTGATTTTTGTTGCGTTGGTTTCCTTGCGAGATTTCGCACAGGATTTTCCCAACTTTTGCGAGCTTTAACGCGTATTTGAGAAACGCCCAAAGTAGCCGCCGGCCACTTTCCTTTGCTCCTACCCACATCCTATTCTAGGGTTCCTTGCCTATAAATAACTCCACCCTCGCAACCGCAATCACCTTAGCAACCTGTTCGTACCTCCAATTTGGATTTTCGTCGACGTTTGGACCACCATCGAGCCGCCGTTTGCCCCTGCTCTTGCGGCGCATATTGCTCCCTACTCGCTTCATCTCTGTCCAAATTAAAGGTACTACCAACTTCGTCTTCTCGTTATCTTTCTTTCGACTATCTAAACGCACGTTTTCGTCGAGTATAGCGATTTTGCCCAAATCGGCCGAGCAAGCAGCTCGCGCACGACCAAGCTTGAAGACGATGCGTATTTGACGTTTTTGCCCCTCCGTCCTCTTCTTCTTTCGTTTCTCGCGCGTGGTTTTTTCGTCCTTTCGCCGGTCCGCCCGACCGCACTGCGCGGCTGGTGGCGAGCGACCGCGGGACGCGGGTCGCCGCTGCCGAGCGCTCGTCGCCGCTCGGCCATCCAGCCCTGCCTACGTGGCAGGCTGTGATTGGTCGAGGTTAAATAATTTTTATTAATTAATCCTGTGGTCAAAAATTAAAAATAAATAGTGTTTTGAAATCAGGAAAACGAGATATATTTAATAAAAATATTCTTGAGATCTGGTTTTGAGTTTTTCGAAAAGGTGTTTTTAATATCGATTTAATTAACTTAAAAATCCCTAAAATTAATCCTAAAAATCTATATTTCCAAAATATACAATATTATATGTTATTTTGATCTGGAAAACCTAACTAAGACGATTATGAGGTTTTTGAAGTCTGGATCAAGAGTTTGTACAAAAAGTTAGTAAATTAGGGTTTTCAATCTTTAAGTGAATACATGTAATTCTAATAAATGAATTAAATGATGTATTAGGAAGTTTGGGGTTATAGTTCATGTGAAGACTGGAAAAAGGGAACTTAGGACACCTGTGGCCAAGGTATGTGATTAGTATGTGTTTTTATGAGTCTTGTTGTACATCTACCTATCCGTTGGGAAATACTTAATCCAATACCTAGATTTCTTCTATGAGGTTTAATTTGATCTAAACCATTGAATTTTCTTGAAACCTAAAATATCTTATTTGCCTCAAAAATCAGATATAATATTCTCTTATTTGGGTATTCATACCCCATTGCCATGTTGAATATCTTTTGCTTATTCTTGCCATAAATCTCTTATTAGCATGAAATTAAATGTTCTATTTAAATTTTAAGTAGTGGTACTTATGTACAACCACCCATAGTGGGCATGTATAAAATCGTCCTAGGGGAATGTTTATTATTCTCCCCATTAAAAATTTGTAGGTGATTTGGAAATGTTTATAATTCTTCCCTCACCTAAGGTTAGAGGTTCGGTAGGTGCCTCAACCCTACTTAGTTAGATAGACATATTAATAAACATGCTAAAACCTTTTACTTACTTTGTTAATGGCAAGTTCTCTTATAAAAACCTCATACTCCTTGATATCCCTTTTACACCAAATACTTAGTCTAGTTTACTTGTTACATCTTTTCTTTGCCTTTGAAAGATTATTAGTGTAACACATACTTTTCTTGTTTTCCCTCTTGCTGGGTGCCTTCCCAACCACCCAGGTGTTGGAGCTGTCCAAGGAGAAGGAAGGGCTTGAAGAAAGAATCCTTGCTGTGATCGTTTGCTTGAGAAGAAGGATGGCTAGGTTGCTATAGCTAGATCTTCTATTCTATCTTATCTTTTCTTTTAGAAAGCAATGATGTAATAAACAATAAGGCCATTAGAAGGCTTGATATTTCTTTCTTTCCGCTGCTATTGACATTTTATTATGTATCTGGAATCATGCTTATTTATTCGGATTATTATGCAACCATCCTCAAAAGTCTCAATTTCTGTTAAAATTGTGGATATTTGTATTTCCTTTAAATTTTAGTAGAGAGGTGATCTCGCCTCTTTACAGCATGGTATCAGAGCCTTTGGGCGACTATTAGGGCATGCAGTTGAGGCAAGGGTGTCTAGAAAGGATCAGGGCATGGGGGCTGGCAAGATTTTCCTCCGACCCACTAGCTTGGCATACGGGGACTCCCGTGCCCATATGATCCGGCCTGGCCTGCGCCGATACGAACTGCCCGAAATAGTATGCTTTTAGGCAATAGCATTCTAGTTATCCTTTTCTCATCTCTATTTCTTTTCCCTCTCATCTATGATTCATTACTCCTGAAAATTTAATATGATAACCCTAATTTCAGGAGAGGTGACCTGTTTGACAACTCAAACCAGGAGTCCAACACTGACAACCTCGACACTCCTGTGACTCCTGCTGTTACTCAACCAACCTCTGGTGTACCTGCTTTCACACCTGAGCAAGAACTAGCGATGCTGCGACAACTGTTGTCCTCCACCATGATGGGACAACTCAACACCATTGCTGCGGTTGCCACCAAGCCGAGGGAGTTCACCCTCACTGATTTCATCAAGATGCAGCCACCCTACTTCAAGGGTGAGAGTGAGCCTAACATGGTGGACAAAGCTGATGACTGGGTGTTGGCCCTGGATCGGACCTTCGAGGGTATGGCTTGCCCTCCTCACCAGAAGGTTCGGTTCGCGACGTACGTGCTGGATGGACCTGCGCGTGTCTGGTGGAATGGAGTTGCCCGTACTCGAGACACCTCCTCCATGGAGTGGACTCAGTTCCTGAAGCTGTTCAGAGAGAAGTACATCTCTCCTGCATTCCTGAGGAAGAAGGAGGCTGAGTTTTACAGTCTCAAGCAAGGAAGCATGAGTGTGGCAGACTATGTTCAGAAGTTTCTGCTGCTGGAACGTTACGCCACCGACCTTGGAGCTGACAGGAGAGCAACCTTATTCTTGGAGGGCCTGAACTACCACGTTGGTCGAAGCCTCGTTCCACAGCTGCCACTCACGTTTCAACAGATGGTGGACAAGGCTCTCGCCATCGAGTCTTATCCGGGATTTCAGTCTTCCAGTAGCTTCAACAACAACAAAAGGAAGAATCCAAACCAGCATGAGAACCGTGGTCGTGATCGCTGCAACAGATGCAATCACCACCATCCTCCTGGAAGATGTACCACCAACAATGCACCTGCTCGTGTTGGCAACCGTCCTCCACCGACCTGTCATGAGTGTGGCCAGGTTGGGCACATCCGACCTAACTGCCCTCATTTCCAGCAAGGGCAGAATCCTGCTCAGCAACCACAACAGCCGAGACAGAATCCTCCACCACGAAACAACAACAACAATAATAACAATAACCAGAATCCGAGACGTCCGCCAGCTGAGAGGCGGAATGGGAGAGTGTTTGCTCTCAATGCTGAAGAAGATGGTGAAGGTAATGAAGTGATTGAAGGTACACTACACCTCAATATGCATCCTTTAAAAGCTCTATTTGACTCTGGTTCCTCCAATACCTTCATATCAAGTCAGTTTGCCTCTATGCTTGAAATTGAATCTGAATTCATGGATCATGTGTTAGATGTAAAAACTCCTAGTGGAAAAATCTGCTCCTCTTATCTCCAAACTCCTACCCTGAACCTCTGTATATCTGGGATAATGTTTCCCACAGTTTTTGTTTTGCTTGATATGACTGTCTTTGACATCATCCTGGGCATGGATTGGTTGAAGAAGTTTAAAACTGTTCTGTTCTGTGAGGAATCCAAGGTTAGTCTGTTCCATCCTGATGAAGGAAAAGTGTGTGTCAAGGGCAAGAAGCGAGGAGACCGACAGTTCGTCATCTCTGCCATCAAAGCTGAAAAGCTCGTCACTCAAGGGTGTAGAGCCTTCCTAGCATCCATAGTTCTCGATGCTACACCTCCTTCCCTAGACCATGTTGATGTGGTGAAGGACTTCCCAGATGTCTTTCCTGAGGAGTTACCCGGGTTGCCACCAAATCGCGAGGTGGAATTCTCCATCGAGCTCATACCTAGAACTTCACCGATATCGAAGCCACCTTATCGCTTAGCTCCTGCTGAACTGGCGGAGTTGAAGAAGCAGCTTGAAGAGCTTCTTGACATGGGTTTCATTCGCCCCAGTGTTTCCCCTTGGGGAGCCCCTGTCCTGTTCGTGAAGAAGAAAGATGGCTCTTTGCGGATGTGTATGGACTACCGCATGCTCAACCAGGTGACAGTGAAGAATCGTTATCCGTTGCCACGCATCGACGACTTATTTGATCAGCTGAAGTCAGCCACAGTGTTCTCCAAGATGGATCTGCGGAGTGGCTACTACCAGACGCGGGTAAAGGATGATGATGTTCCGAAGACAGCGTTCAGAACTCGCTATGGGCATTATGAATTCTTGGTCATGCCTTTTGGTTTGACAAATGCCCCTGCTGCGTTTATGGACCTGATGAACCGAGTATTCCGCCCATACCTCGACAAGTTTGTGGTGGTGTTTATTGATGACGTTTTGGTTTATTCCGAGACGTTGGAACAACATCGCGAACACTTGCGGATTGTACTCAACACATTGAGAGAAAATCAATTATATGCAAAATTCTCGAAATGTGAGTTCTGGATAAAGGAAGTGATGTTTCTTAGTCATGTGATTTCTGCCGGCCATATAGCTGTTGATCCTGCAAAGGTAGAAGCTGTGACAAAGTGGGATGCTCCGAGAAACCCGTCTGAAATCGGTAGTTTCCTTGGTCTAGCTGGTTACTATCGGAAGTTTATCAAAGGCTTTTATGAGTTGGCTTTACCTTTGACCAAGCTGACTCAGAAGGAAGTCAAGTTCTCATGGACCCCTGAGTGTGAGGACAGTTTTTAGAAGTTGAAGATGAGTCTGACTTCTGCTCTAGTGCTTGCTTTGCCTGTAGAGGGCATACCCTATGTCATCTACACTGATGCGTCCCGACAAGGCTTAGGGTGTGTTCTGATGCAAGACGGAAAGGTGATCGCCTATGCTTCTCGACAGTTGAAACCTAATGAAGCTAATTGGCCTACGCATGATTTAGAGATGGCTACCATAGTTCATGCTTTGAAGATCTGGCGACACTACCTATATGGAGAAAAGTTTGAAGTCTTTTCTGATCACAAGAGTCTGAGATATCTATTGACTTAGAAGGATCTGAACTTGCGACAACATAGGTGGATGGAATATCTTAAAGATTACAATTTCACCATCACCTATCATCCTGGTAAAGCAAATGTTGTAGCTGATGCTTTAAGTCGCATGAAGGATGCTGTTTGTGCTGCTCTGAGATGTTTTGTGTGGGAAAACCTTGAGCTTGTGGCCAGTTGGAGACCTCAACCTGTCGATTCAATAGATGAAGATAAGTTGTGTGTTCATATGGCTAGTCTGACCGTTACACCAACTTGGATCTCAGAAGTTGTATCTGCACAGTTGGAGAGTTCAGAGCTTGAAGAGGTGAAAGCTTTATCTGAAAAACCGCAATCTGACTTCTCTGTCGGAGTGGATGGTGCTATCCGCTTTAGACAAAGGTTGTGGATACCTGATGTTGGTGATCTGAGACAGAAGGTTCTGAGTGAAGCTCATGGTTCCAAGTACACTATTCACCCTGGCACAACCAAGATGTACAAGGACCTACAGCGAAGTTTCTGGTGGAAGAATATGAAGAATGATATAGCTCTGTTTGTGGCAAAGTGCTTGACATGTCAGCAAGTTAAGATTGAACACCAACGACCTGGTGGTCTTCTTCATCCTCTTGAGATTCCAGAATGGAAGTGGGAGAAGATCACAATGGACTTTGTTACTGGTTTCCCTAAGTCCAAGAGAGGTTATGATGCTGTTTGGGTGGTGATTGATCAGCTTACCAAATCTGCTCATTTCTTGCCTTTCAAAACCACGCATAAGTTGCTGAGATGGCTCAGTTGTATGTGGAGTGGATAGTTCGTCTGCATGGTGTCCCTGCTGTGATAGTTTCTGATCGAGACCCGAAATTTACTTCTCGTTTGTGGGGTCAGATTTAGGAGGAGATGGGTACTGATCTGCGTTTCAGCACTGCCTACCATCCGCAAACTGATGGTCAGTCCGAGAGAACAGTTCAGATTCTGGAGGACTTGCTTCGTGCTTGTGTGATGGATTGGGGTGGTGCCTGGGATCGGTATTTACCATTAGCAGAGTTTGCTTATAACAATAGCTACCAAGCCAGTATTGGTATGCCACCTTTTGAAGCTCTCTATGGTAGACCTTGTCGTTCACCTTTGCACTGGGATGATGTTGGTGAACGTTCCTTAGTGAAGTCTGATGACATGCAGATGATGCTGGAGAAGATACAGTTGATAAAGAAACAGATGAAAGCTGCTCAAGACAGACAGAAGATGTATGCTGATAAGAAGAGGTCTGATGTAAGCTTCTTAGTGGGTGACTATGCTTTTCTAAAGATCAAGCCTATACGTTCTATTGCAAGATCTAAAATAAAAGGCAAGTTGAGTCCTCGCTATGTTGGACCATTTGAGATCTTAGATAAAGTGGGAGATTGTGTATATCGTCTAGCTTTGCCTCCTGCTTATGATAAGATTCACAATGTATTCCATGTTTCTGTGCTGAGGAAGTACGTTAAGGATCCGTCTCATGTGCTCACCATCGAACCTGTGGAGATTAATGAGAATCTGACTTATGAAGAACTACCTGTGAAGATCCTTGACTCTCGAGTAAAGCAGCTGAAGAATAAGGAGATAGAGTTAGTGAAGGTTTTGTGGAGGTATCATGGTTTAGAAGAAACCACTTGGGAGTTGAGAGATGAGATGTTACGTACTCACCCTTCCCTCTTTGTATGAGATTTCGGGGACGAAATCCTTTTTAAGTGGTGGAGTGCTGTAACATACTGAAATCTCCTTTGTACCTCTTTGTACTCTTTTCTATAAAGCTTTGACCTTCATTTTCGTTCCTTTTGTCCTTGGTCTTGATTTAAAAGAAATTAAGATGGTTATTGGTTAAATATTTCCCATATGTTCTTATTTCAAGGTTTCATGTACAAAAGACTCAGTTAAAAATTAGACAAGGGGTTTAATATGCAATTTCACCTTAAGAAATAAAAAGGGGATAAAATAATTCGTCCTAGAATCTTCTAGTGTTTCCTAGAACATAAGAAATAAGAAGAAAATCCGAATTTTATAAAAGAAAGAAGATAAATATAATAAGTAAAGGAAATATGAGAAAATATGAGTAAAGGAGATAATTACAAAGATTTTGTAACAAATAAGATAATCTGAAACCATCATGATAATTTGATAGTTTAGTTCGTTTCCTTGGGTAAAGAGTAACTAAAGGGTCAAGTATTATTTAAAATAAAAATATTAATAACATTATCAAAGGAATATAGGAAATAAGCCAATAAAAAGAAGTAAAATATTTAATGCTCTCAAATCAGGGAAATAACTTCAAATTCGTATTCTAAACATAAAAATAAGCCTCTGTGCAAATTTGCAACTAATTTGGATAATATATGAATAAATAGAAAAATAGGAGAGAGAAAGTGTGTAGAAAGTTCTAATTAATTTAATAAATAAAAAGATAATGTCAACTTGTGAAGATAATTGCAAAATCGTGTTTCAAACCATTAAGGAGACTTAAGGGTGAAGTTACATTAATTTTAGATAATGTTATCACTTCTTTTGAGGGAGGAAAGAGAAAATGACATATTAATTATTTCACCTATTAAACTTTCTCAAAATGAAAAACTAACTCCATATTCGGATTCTACGCGTCGAAATAAGTCAAAATATAAATTTTCATAATTTTTGGGCAACGTTTGAGCCTCCAAAATAAGAACGAGAAAAACATTTAAAATCTAATAGTTTTAATCGACTTTTGCTCAGGGATATTTCCCTGATCTAATACGCGATCGAACGGCCCAGATTGCTTGATGGACCCGCGTCCATCGATCCGACGGTGCGCGGTCATCTTCTACCTTGAGTCGGATTAGGCAACATACTTGGTTTTTCATTTTCTTAAAATCGCAATAACTTGAGATTTACTCAACAATTTTCCTTGATTTTTGTTGCGTTGGTTTCCTTGCGAGATTTTGCACAGGAGTTTCCCAACTTTTGCGAGCTTTAACGCGTATTTGAGAAACGCCCAAAGTAGCCGCCGGCCACTTTCCTTTGCTCCTACCCACATCCTATTCTAGGGTTCCTTGCCTATAAATAACTCCACCCTCGCAACCGCAATCACCTTAGCAACCTGTTCGTACCTCCAATTTGGATTTTCGTCGACGTTTGGACCACCATCGAGCTGCCGTTTGCCCCTGCTCTTGCGGCGCATATTGCTCCCTACTCGCTTCATCTCCGTCCAAATTAAAGGTACTACCAACTTCGTATTCTCGTTATCTTTCTTTCGACTATCTAAACGCACGTTTTCGTCGAGTATAGCGATTTTGCCCAAATCGGCCGAGCAAGCAGCTCGCGCACGACCGAGCTTGAAGACGATGCGTATTTGACGTTTTTGCCCCTCCGTCCTCTTCTTCTTTCGTTTCTCGCGCGTGGTTTTTTCGTCCTTTCGCCGGTCCGCCCGACCGCACCGCGCGGCTGGTGGCGAGCGACCGCGGGACGCGGGTCGCCGCTGCCGAGCGCTCGTCGCCGCTCGGCCATCCAGCCCTACCTACGTGGCAGGTTGTGATTGGTCGAGGTTAAATAATTTTTATTAATTAATCCTGTGGTCAAAAATTAAAAATAAATAGTGTTTTGAAATCAGGAAAATGAGATCTATTTAATAAAAATATTCTTGAGATCTGGTTTTGAGTTTTTCAAAAAGGTGTTTTTAATATCGATTTAATTAACTTAAAAATCCCTAAAATTAATCCTAAAAATCTATATTTCCAAAATATACAATATTATATGTTATTTTGATCAGGAAAACCTAACTAAGACGATTATGAGGTTTTTGAAGTCTGAATCGAGAGTTTGTACAAAAAGTTAGTAAATTAGGGTTTTCAATCTTTAAGTGAATACATGTAATTCTAATAAATGAATTAAATGATGTATTAGGAAGTTTGGGGTTATAGTTCGTGTGAAGACTGGAAAAAGGGAACTTAGGACACCTGTGGCCAAGGAATGTGATTAGTATGTGTTTTTATGAGTCTTGTTGTACATCTACCTATCCATTGGGAAATACTTAATCCAATACCTAGATTTCTTCTATGAGGTTTAATTTGATCTAAACCATTGAATTTTCTTGAAACCTAAAATGTCTTATTTGCCTCAAAAATCAGATATAGTATTCTCTTGTTTGGGTATTCATACCCCATTGCCATGTTGAATATCTTTTGCTTATTCTTGCCATAAATCTCTTATTAGCATGAAATTAAATGTTCTATTTAAATTTGAAGTAGTGGTACTTATGTACAACCACCCATAGAGGGCATGTATAAAATCGCCCTAGGGGAATGTTTATTATTCTCCCCATTAAAAATTTGTAGGTGATTTGGAAATGTTTATAATTCTTCCCTCACCTAAGGTTAGAGGTTCGGTAGGTGTCTCAACCCTACTTAGTTAGATAGACATATTAATAAACATGCTAAAACCTTTTACTTACTTTGTTAATGGCAAGTTCTCTTATAAAAACCTCATACTCCTTGATATCCCTTTTACACCAAATACTTAGTCTAGTTTACTTGTTACATCTTTTCTTTGCCTTTGAAAGATTATTAGTGTAACACATACTTTTCTTGTTTTCCCTCTTGCTGGGTGCCTTCCCAACCACCCAGGTGTTGGAGCTGTCCAAGGAGAAGGAAGGGCTTGAAGAAAGAATCCTTGCTGTGATCGTTTGCTTGAGAAGAAGGATGGCTAGGTTGCTATAGCTAGATCCTCTATTCTATCTTATCTTTTCTTTTAGAAAGCAATGATGTAATAAACAATAAGGCCATTAGAAGGCTTGATATTTCTTTCTTTCCGCTGCTATTGACATTTTATTATGTATCTGGAATCATGCTTATTTATTCGGATTATTATGCAACCATCCTCAAAAGTCTCAATTTCTGTTAAAATTGTGGATGTTTGTATTTCTTTTAAATTTTAGTAGAGAGGTGATCTCGCCTCTTTACAGTACTTATTGTGGATGGCCTACATAACATTTTTGTTTAGTGCTAGACAAAATTGTAATAATGGTTTTATTGTTCTTTTACATCCATAGAATGCTTGCTTCTAGATTCCCACACTTACAATGACATCTATAACGTAAATAGAATTGGTTATTCTTATACTTTTGTTCTTAGTTTTCTTAAGCTTATAATTGGTAAATTCCTTGTAGTCTATAAAAATGATATATCTTTGTGGCACTATAGGCTTGGTCATCTAAATATGGATCAACGAAGAAGTTGAGAAACAAGGAATTAGTCAATGGACTCTCTAAATTAGAATTTGAGAAGGATGATGATGTGACCCAAACCTACTAATCTAGGATTTAGCCCGCCAAGGAAGGATTATATTAACCAATCACATTTAACATTTTACTGAATTGTATTAAATATTTCTTTTTCTTTAATCATATTATAACTTGTTGAACATGAAATTTTCTGAACTAATAACATTAGATTTGAACATAAAAATCATAAATGACAATAAAGTTTGATATTTATGTCAAAGAAAGAGTCATTACAAAGAATACATCAAGTATAACTTACTACAAATTGCTCTCATTCATCACTCTCTCATTCTTAAGATCCAGAGTAAGGATAAGAGACCACCTAACTAATCTAACTATTCCTCTTAAAACCTCAACTATCTTATTCTTGGTGAAGGCTATCTTCTAACTCCTCCCGCGGAACGAAACTGTTGCTTGAAAAATATTTTAGTAGATTGTTTGATCTAGTGGAACAATGCATAGAAAATGATAGGAGATCATGATATTATATATATATGATGTTAATAATATTCATATCTCATGAGGCAACATAAAATGTAATTTGAAGTGTATAACTATTTAACATATCATGAGTTCCAATAATATCTACATAAGTAAACAACTAAACATTCTTAAATTCTTTTAATCCTTTTATTATATTCCCTGGACCACCTGAGTTGTACCACAACATGTAGAAGCACTACAGAAAGATACAATCTCATTGTATAAGACTTAGAGTAGTCACGAGACTCTAAATCCACGTCTGGACACAAAGGCTAATGTTAGCGACCTTATAATTGGACTCCTCTAAACCTGGGTACTCAGGGAAAGAATAAAAATACCCTGGCTTAACTTTCTGCCTTAGTGGTTCCACAAGTGACCAACTAAATGGTATGTAGATTATCTGTACTATACTTGATACCCCTAAAAATTAGGTTAATATTGGTTACCTCACTATTTTAAGGAGTTCATCCTCACTAGACTTAGACTCCAGTACCTGTGTGGTATGGTCTGGCTACCTCATCTCGTTCTCTTCTAGTTGGTAAGAACATTTCCTCCTTTAGGGTGCAGACCTCCCTGATGCATTCTATAGTGTTCATGGTATCCAAAGTCTAACGATTCTTTAGTTTCCATAAGTAATATTTTTCATTTTGCTACTCTAATCTTTTATATGTACTTAATGTTTCCCTCTTTCACTTTTTAAATCTTTATAAAAATAATTTACTAGCTTCAATTAAAGAATCCACTTTAACTGATAAATTAGCATATTAATAACCACTAAATTAATTAATTCATTGAACTTCACATGCATTAGCTAGCAACAACCATCAATCAATCCACAAATTGTAATACAAGTCCTTAACATAGAAATTAGGGCAAACCCAAAAAATCCAGTGGCTCTATTTCCATTATTTTGTTAAAACAAACCCATACGTGATTTAATATTGGAGTAGATTTCATGAATAGACACCATCAATATACCTGGCCATCAATTATCCAATTGAAATCTCATATTCAATCTCAATAGAATGAGATAAGACATAATCAAACAGACTAATATAAATAATTAATGATTCTCGATTTTTTTTTTGTTTAAATGAAGGATTGAAGGTGACTCTCCACTCACTTGTATATGTTCTAGCTTATCAATCATAAACTTGATCTAGATTAGCTTGGATTCTAGCTTATACAATTCAGATTCAAGCTCCAGACCTGAAAAACTTATTCCAAACAACCTATTGATAGTAAAAAGACCCAACAATGCGTGATGGAGGTAGAGGATGATGAAGGAAGGTCAAAAAAATCCTTTTCTCGATGATTAGATAGTTCTAAGCAAAGGAACACTAGGAGAAGAAGAAATCTCTAGTTAAAACTTACTTAGAAATCCAATCTAAGTCGAAATCACCACTTTCCTACACTTTCCTATATCTCCCTCATCGTATTCCTAAGAATCACCTCCATAGTTTCCCTTTTCACCAGCTTAGGGTTTTAGGAGGGTGTAGGATATAAAACCAAAACTATCACACTTTGTTTCATCATATTTCATCAAGAATATATATAGATCAAAGTAGTTTTTTAATTAGTGGAGCAAGATGGTGTTGTAGTGAAACCATCAGAAAGCATGCCTTTGACTGATGCTCTGTTGATTGATAACTCTTTTCTAAGATCCTTTGGCAGATAACAACCAATTTTCACCTTTGGAATATGACCCATTTGCAGATGACTGCTAGTGAAACCTTTGATAGTTGTGACCATGGTCTGCACAACTATCAGTTGGTAGAACCATTAGTGTACGTAATAGTCAATTGATACTAAAAAAGACCATGAACTGAGGGCTCCTTGACCAAACCATCCATAGGAGACTTTCTACCAAACCTTCAGTTGATAGGCAACAAATAATACCGTAAGTTGGTCAATCAATGGTTCTCTTAGATGAAACCTATTAAACAATTAGTTGACAACTAATGGTAAATCTGTTGGTGGATCAAACAATGGTTTCTCTACATGCAAACTACAAAACAATATAACTCCCTTATTTTAACTTTTATTTTGATATCATTCTTGTTGAATTGGATTAATAATAATATTTTTAAATTTATATATAAAAAACATATTAGTATCTCAAATGACTATGTTCTTAATCATTATTTTCTTTAATTATCTTAAATATTGACCTTCATCATAAGTGAGTTATCTCTTCATTAATTAGATTAAAATTTCAACATATAATCAATGCATATCATTTCTAATAAAGAAACAAGTCTAAAATAAAGTAAAATACAGTTAACCAACAAATCATTCAAAGCATTATTAACTCCAAGATTACCTTTAATCCTCTCATTACCATTATAGAAGGGTATATGTTGTAATAATATCCCCTTCTAATAAAAGTTTTTGTCTCAAAATTACTATAAGATAAAGGTATACTTGTTACACATCTCAGATTTGAGTTCCCATGTTGCTTTCTCTACACCCTAATTCCTCCAATGACCTTTTACTGGCAGTATCTCCCTCGATTTGAGCTTTGTATTGTACTATCTAGAGTA
Organism: Alisma plantago-aquatica; assembly: GCA_963693085.1. Classification (NCBI taxonomy): domain Eukaryota; kingdom Viridiplantae; phylum Streptophyta; class Magnoliopsida; order Alismatales; family Alismataceae; genus Alisma; species Alisma plantago-aquatica. The sequence goes on along the minus strand of OY856409.1, from coordinate 1,021,622,262 downwards.
TGTGTAGGGACTTCTACAAAAGAGATATCTTCTCTTTTCTACACTAGTTCTAGGTCTAAAATCTTACCTATACCTGGCTAATGATTCTGTAACATGGATACATGAAACAAAGTAATATAAGTTATCTATATAAGGGGGTAACTATAGTTTGTATACCACTGGTCCAATCCTCTATGCAAATGGATAAGGACCCATGTATCTAGGAGTTAGTTTACCTTGCTTCCCAAACCTTGGCACACCTTTCCATGGTGATACTTTTGAGTTAGCCCCAAGTTTACCCCAAAACGAAGCAATCTACACCATTTCTATGCATAGCTTTTATGTATTTTTTGTACAACTTTCAACGATTGTCTATTTATGACTATCTTTTGTGTTGTTACTTCCACCAACTCTAGACCTAGAATCTACCACTCACCAACCTCATACCAACAAATAGAAGATATATACTTTATCCCATACATAGATTTGTAAAGGGCCACACCTAATATTGGATGGTGACTATTGTTTTAGGGATTTCCATAATAATAAGGTAATCATCCCAACTTCCACTCATCTATAATACACATGTTCTCGACATGTTCTCTATGGTTCAAATTGTCCTCTCTAATTTTCCATATGTATGAGTATGAAAGGCTATTCTAAACTTCAAAATTGTTCCAAAGCACAACATAATTGATTCCAAAATCTATATGTGAACTTAGGATCTCTATCAGATATGAAAGAAACTAGTATTCAATGTAATCAACTATGTCATCCATATAGAATTTGGCTAGCTTATGTGCATCTCAAGTTAAATTCATAGGGAGAAAATGAGTAGATTTAGTCAGCCCATCCATGATCACCCAGATAGAATCATAGCTACATGATGTCCTTGGCAATAATACCACAAAGTCCATTGTGATTTGTTCCTACTTCCATACAAGAATAAGGAGTGGTTGTAGGGTACTTTTTGACCTCTGATGTTCAGTTTTGACTTGCTAACATACACCATACTTAGCTACATATTCATCCACATCTTTCTTCATACTTGACCACAAATACAAGTCTTTGAAGTTGACTAGATTCATATCACACACTACAAGTTCTGCTCCTTCCAGAACCTACTTCTTTAACTCAAAGTAACTTGGAACACACAATCTATCCCATTGATATAATATCCCATCATCTGAATATCTGAACTCTATTCTCTCCCATTTTGTCATATCACGCACGATCTATTTCAATTCATTTTCAGTCTATTGAAGATCCTTAATCTATTCATAGAACATAGGTCTAACATGCATCTATGCTATCAAACCACCTTGTTCTAGTATATCTAATTTTAGGTTTATCTCTCTCGCCTTTACCAATAAATCTTTCCTTTGACATGCCATACAAAACATATCCATAGGTGGTGTGGGCATCCCACTTAGGACATCTGCTACAACATTGGCCGTCTTAGGGACAACTGTAAGATCCAACTATCTCCATTGTCTTTGATTTGAATCCTTTGGTGATATAGCTATACTTTTATGGCCAGTGAAGACCTAACATGACTAACCACAAAGATAATGATGTGATGTTTTTAAGGCATGTATTAATGTTGATAGTTCAAGATCATGTATAGGATAGATGTCTTCATTATTCTTGAGCTATCTTAAATCATAGGCTACCACATTTCCTTCCTACATAAAAACACATCCTAATCCTCTTCTGGATGCATGGCACGACACTAAATGACTCTTGTTTTCTTCATGTAAGATCTAGAGTGACATTGAGTTTAGATTCTATTTCAATTTTTTGAAAGTTTTCTCACATGGTTTACACCAATCAAGGCTACATATTTCCTTGAAAAATGTGTTAGAGATTCTTACAGAACACTAAAGTTTCTTATGAACCTTGTATAATCTTCAACCAACCCTATAAAACTTTTGATCTCATAGGATTTATGGATTGCTCCCAGTGAAGAAATAATTCCACTTTCTTAGGCTCTACACTGACTCCTTCTTCTAATATGATATGTACAAGAAAAAAAAACTCCAGACAACCAAAACTCACCTTTACTAAACTTGGCATATAATTTTTTTTCTCTTAATAACTACATGGCTATGCTTAGATGTTGTTCATGCTATTTTTCATCTCTGGAATATATAGGAATATCATCTATGAACACTACTAAAAACTGATATCACTATGGTTTGAAAACTCTATTCATCATATCTTTTTAACTGTAGGGGCATTTGTCAATCCAAAAGACATAAATATATGCTCATAATTTTCATATCTTGTTTAGAAGGCAAACATAGGTAGATATGATGTGTTTATCCTCTATTAATGATAACATGATCAAAGATCTATCCTTGAAAAGATTGTTTCTCCATGTAACTGATCAAGTATATAATTAATTCTAAGCATTAGGTATTTGTTCTTGATAGTTATCTTATTCAGTTGCCTATAATATAGACACAACCACATAGTCTCATCCTTATTTTTCACAAAGAATATTGGGGTTCTACAGGGTGATGTACTAGGTTGGATGAAACCTTTATCCAATAAATACTGCAATTTGGATTTTCAACTCCTTTAGTTCTACATGTACCGTTCTATAGGCTGGAAAAGCTATTGGGTGACTACTAGGTAGAATTTGTCTCTTAAACTCAACGTCTCTCTCCAGAAGTAAACTTGCTAACTCATCGGGAAAAACATCGTGGAATTCACAAACTATCAGAACATCCTCTATATTAATTGTTCTATTCTTTGCGTTTGCATCTACCATATGTGCTAAAATTGCCTCACATCCTTTTCTCATCATCTTATCAGCCATGGGAGCTAATATTATGTATGTGGGAAAGACTTTCTTATCACTAGGGAAGATACTGGAAAAACATCCTTATTTAAAGATTGCTTCTTTCTTCCAACATTATAATTGAACATGGTATGTCTCAAGCCAATCCATAACCAAAATTATTGACAAAGAATGAATGTCTAAGGCTGGGAGTCAACTGCTACGGTATACCCATTAAAACTCAAAAGACATTCGAGGCATACTTCTACAAAATTGTTGGTTCACATAGTTGTACCCTTAATGAAAATTCATAAGATATATACTAAATCAAAAGCACAATCCACGAACTAATGATATTTATATACGAGAATACATCAGACCGAGATTTATCATGAGCATAATTGAAATATTGCTAAAGAGAAGCATATCACATGTAAAAAATCTGGGAGAGACTACACCTTTTGATTGAGTTATAGAAAAGAAACATCATCTATCTCTCCCTCTACCACATTATCCTCATTGTTCACTACTACATTTAGGTGCTCCCCCTCTAGATCCTGAAGCCACTAAAGAACTTGCTCTTTTAACTAGTGCCTACCTCTGTAGAGTCTAAAAATGTAGCCATGAACTATGTGTTTGTGAGGATGAAATCTTTAGAAAGTCTCCTTAAAGTTTCCCAATTGCCCATACTATTGACATACTTGAAAATTAGTTCCCCAACACTGACAAGGATGTGCTCTGTGAAAAATGTCACATACAACCATATCCTATCTCTACAAACCTATCTCCATTGTTTATGAATTTAAAGGCCTTGATGCCACATAGGTGGTGCATTCCATCTACTAGGGCTAGATCTTTTCCTACTATGAGAAGATACAACATCTCTTGAACCAGATCTCTATGTTCCAGAACAACCAAGACCTCATCCTATCTTGGAAAAGAATCCACCAATCCCTATGTATCCAACACTTCTTTTGTCCACCTCTACCAAAGTCTCAAAATGTTTTTCTATTCTCTATTACTGTTAACTGACTCTTCAATACATCTTGCTACTGCCACAAATTCTCCAAAATTTTTGTATCACTCAATCTGATAGACAAATGTGATAGACGATATGGTATATCTAGTATTTGGTCTCAAAACCTTCTTGAAATCTCTTGCAATTCTCTATGTCATCTAGTACAAGTTGTGGACAAAAAGTAGCCAACCTTGTAAAGTGTGCCTCATATTTTCCAACTATCATATTATCTATAAAATGCTTTGTAGTTGTTTGATATTGTCAATCAGGAAGAATTACTTTATGTGAAATTCATCCAAAAAAGTCCTTCCATGTTATAACTCTATTTATCCTCTTGTCTTCTATTCCACATGACCATAGTTAAGCATCTCCCTTGAGTAGATAAACAACATGGTTGATCTTCTTCTCCTCTGATAATTCCATCAAGTAGAAAAACTTTTTCAGATTTTGAAGCCACACATTAGCCCCAATTGGATCTATTATTCTAAAGAACTCATCCCCACCAAGCTTCTTCACCAACTCATACAATTTTATCAGGTCCCTTTTAGAATATGTAGACCTCCTATCCATTTTATAAATCTCCTCTATCTTCAAAAAGTTATGATACATCATAGAGGGACCATACATATATTCTTCATCTAAAATTGTTACTTGAGGGTTAGGGCCATAATGGATCTTAGATTATTAAACACCATGACCATGTCCTATTCATGCCATCTACATATACATAGCTGAATACATATTTCTTAGAAAATTACAATTCAAAGAGGAAACATCATAATAATATTGGTCTCTTGTTGCTCCTATCCCTAGAATAAGCTCTTCCTAGGCTCAACCTATTTCCCTAATACCAAATAAGTTGATGTGACTCAACCTACTAATCTATATTTAGGCCCACTAAGGAGAGACTAGACTAACCAATCACTTTTAATTTTTTACTAAAATAATCTTAATTTTTTTCTTTTTCTTTAATCATAATGGAAATTGTGGAACATCAAAATAATTGATAACATATGATTTGAAGATAAACACAATATATTAAAAAAGACTTTTATTTTTACATCAAAGAAACAAGATATACATCAAGTACAATTTATTCCTAAATGTTGTCATTCCCCACTCTCTCATTCCCATGATCCAAATGAAGTATAAGATACCATTTGACTTGTCTAAATATTTCTATTAAGATCTTATGTGTCTTATTCTTGGTGAAGCCTATCCTTTAACTCATACTATAAATTGGACCCTTGCCTAAAAATGTTTCAATAGATTGTATGAGCTACTAGTTAGTGTGTATAAAATCAATAGAAAACAATGATGTTTTAGCTATAAGATTTTAATAAAATTTATAACTCATGAGGAAACAAAACATGGAATTTCAAGTCTATAACTACTCGATATAACAAGAGTTCTGATAATACATGTATAAGTAAATAAATAAACTCATTCATAAATTATTTTAATTCTTTCATTATATACCATGTACCCACATGACGTGTACCATAACATGTGGAAACATCACAAAAATCTATGGTCTAACTATACATGTCCTACTATAGAACTAAGACTCTAATTCTAAAATTACTAGCTACCTGGTCTGTAATGGACCTCTTCATGTCTGTCCTCGACAACTAATTCCAATAGTCATAATATGGACTTCTCTAAACTTAGGTACTCAAGTGGACAATCAAAGTGTTCCAAATTAACTACCTTCCTTAGTGGTTACAAAAGGGTTGACCAAGTGAGCAGAAACTAAATTATCTATATACATCGAGTACCACTAGAATCTCCGATTCATGTTGGGTTCCTCACTATCTTAAGGAGTTTATCATCACTGGGATTAGACTCATGTACCCCTATAGTATGCTTTGGACACCTGATCCTGGTCTTTGTCAGTCGGTAAGAATGCATCATGTTTCACAATGCATACCTCCATGGTGGATTCAATAGAGTTCATGGAATCTAAGCTCCAATAGTTCAATACTTTCTTCATGTAATATTTTCATCTTTCTACTCTTACTTTTCTTTGTAATTATGGTTTCCCTCTTTCACTTTCTGAATTTTGAGAATGAATATCACACAAGATTCAATTAACGAGTTCATTTTAACTAATAACTGAGAATACTAGTAACCACTAATTTGAATTATTCATTGAATTCATATGCATTGGCTAGAAATAACCATCCAACAAGCTAAAAAATTGTAATACAACTCATTAATGTAGAAATTATGGAAACACCCGAATTGTGGTGTCTTTAATTCTACTATTTAGTACCTACAAACCCATACTGATTTTGCCTTATAGAAGAATGCTTAAAGAATCACCATCATTATACATAATTGTCAACTAGACAACTAAAATCTCATATTCAATCTCAACAGAATGATATCAATCAAAATAATACAAGAAATTCATGATTATTGGTTTGTTTTCTATATAAATGACAATTTGAAGGTGAGTTTCTACTAACTTGTATGTGTTGTACCTTACTAATTGTGATCATGAGCTATATAATCTCGGATTCCAACTTATACATATTGGATTCAAGCTTCAAAATTCAAAATTTTGTTCCAAACAACCTGTCGATAGGTATACAGACCCTAGCGATGCCTACTGGAGGAAGAAATGAAGAAGAAAGGTAAAATAAAACCTTTGGTTGATGGATCAAAGTTCCAAATATGAAAAAACAAGGAGAAGAAGAAATCTATGGTCAAAACTCACTTATTCAATCAAATCTAATATGCAATGTTCAATTTCTTCCACCTTCTGAGATATTTGTTGTCATCTCTCTAAAAATTGCCTCTGCAATTTCCCTTTTCATTGATCAAAGGTTTTAGGAGGGAGGAGGATCTAAAAAAAGCTCACACTTTGTTTTATCAGATTTCATCAAGTATAAATGCATACCGAAGAGTTTTTTGTGATTGATAGAGCTGGATAGTGTACAGGGGAACCATCTGAAGGCAAGCGTTAAACTGATGCTTTATCGGTTGATAGTCTTTGCTAAGAACTTTTGGTAGACAAACTATCAGTTTTCACCTATGGTAGATGATTCATTGACATATGACTGAATGCCATTAAAACTTTTGATAGTCATGACCATGGTCTGCATGACCTTCGATTGGTAGAATTGTCAGTAATATGCAAATGTGGATTGACACTCACCAAAAGATTGTAGGTTGGTAGATTCTTGAGTGTATCATTTGTAGGCGAATTCCCTCTAAATCGTCAGTTGATAGACAATAGATGATACTATCCGTTGATTAATTGATGGTTACCTTGGGTTAAAACTACTAAACTATTAGTTGACAACCGATGGTGAATCTATTGGTTGATCAAATGATGGTTTCTCTACAAGAAAAATCCAAATCACCATATCTCCTTTATTTTACCTTCAATTTGATTCAATCATTTGACATTGCATTCATGTTGAGTTCTCCAAATTTATAGAACAAAAATAGCAAGATATCACATATGATTATCTTTATAACTATACTCATTATTTATCTTTAAAGTTTGATATTCTCATAAGTGATATATATCTTCATTAACTAGATTCAAACTCTTGACATATAATCAACACATATAATTTCTAATCAATAAACAAGTTTAGATAGACTGAATTAAAACATAACCAACCATTACTAAGGTATAATTAACTTAAATATTACCTTTAATCCCCCCTAATTACCATTAGAGCAAGGAATGGGTTGTAACAGATGAGGAATGCCGATCTGGCACACAAGGAAGGAAAACCAAGTCCTACTTAAAATCCAAAGGAGTCCTTAGCAACAGAAGATCTATCAAGTTTCTTCACATTGATATATTTGGACATATGAGAAATCAAATGCTTTGTGGTGGAAAATATTATTTGGTGATTGTCGATGATTTTTATCATTTTACTTAGAAATTCTTTTTGTTTGCAAGGAGTGATACTCTTGATGTTCTCACTATTTTTCTCAAATTAATTGAATTAGAATTATCTTGCTGAACTGTCTCTATGTGTAGTGACCAGGGGAGACTTTGAAAATGATGTGTTTGATAGATTTTGTGAAGAGTTTTGTTACTTGCACAATTTTTCTTCCCCATGTACACCTCAATAATAGGGGTTGTAGAGAGGAAGAATAGGTCCTTGCAAATTATTTCTAGGATAATGCTCTTGGAGTATGATATTCCCAAGAAGTTCTGGGTGGAAGCCATTCACACTGCTTGTTTTGTGCAAAACCAGGTTTTCATACACCATTTTCTCATGAAAATAGTCCATATGTTATGGCATGGTAGAAATCCTACAATTGACTTGTTTAAGTTTTTTTCATTGATTCTTTATTTTGAACACCAAATATTTTCCCAAAATTTTTAAAAATATTTCAAGGCTTTCTTTCTTGGCTATATCACTACTAGTAGACCTTATAAAATCTTTAACATTGAGATGTCTGAAGAAGAAGAATTAATCTATGTTAAATTTGTTGAGACCAACCCCTCTATTTCAAAGAATGTTGTTTATGATGATGTTCTAGATGAATTGATTCCTAATTTGAAATAACTAGACATTAACATTTGAGTTAAATAGGTAGTTGTGGTTGTTTTCTCACAAGAAGATGAAATGAAGGACACCAGTCCTGCTTTGCAAAAGAACATCCAAAGACGCTCATCATTAGCAACCCCTTTGAATGAGTGTAGACCTAGGATTCCTTCAGCAAAGACGACAACACCTTCATCTCACAAGTTGATCCAAATAATGTCAATGAAGCTGTTTGGATGATGAGTGGATCCTTGTCATGGAAGAGAACTTGAGTAGTTTGAAAAGAACAAAGTGTGGAGTCTAGTGCCATAACTAAATGATAGAAAAATCATTAGAACAACATGGATGTACCAAGATAATCTAGATAAAATTGGAAAAGTGGTAAGAAACAAGGCATGACTATTAGCACAAGGTTATAGTCAATATAAAGGTATTGATTTTGATGAAACCTATGCTAATGTTTATAGATAAGAATCTATTAGAATGCTTATTGACTTTGCTATTCTTAAAAAAATCTTTCTTTATGACATGAATGTTCAAATTGTGATTTTAAATAGAGATTTAGAGGAGGAGGTCTATGTGTCTCAACCTCATGGCTTTGAACATGACAAGCATGTTAATCATGTTATGTATTGCAAAAGGCCCTTTATGGACTCAAGCGATCTCTAGATCTTGGTATGAGAAACTAAGGAACTTTTAATTGATAATGGGTATGCCATGGGAAAATGTGATTCTACTCACTTTTTAGAACACACTTATAGCAATTTCTTGACAATTCAATTTTATGTTTATGAAATTATCTTTGATGGTACTAATCTTGATCTTGACCAGGAGTTTAGTTCCTTCATATTGAGTGAATTTAAGATGATCATGATGGAGATGCTTACTTTCTTCCTTAAATTTCAAATCATTCAAACAAATGATAGGAATTTCATGAACCAATACAAATACAAAATTGAACCCTAGAATAGTTTGGGATGGATAATACATAGTCAATTGATACTACCATGTCCAACAACAAAAAACTTGATAAAGAAAACAAAGATGAAAGGTTAGATGAGAATATTTATAGAGATATGGTTGGTAGCTTATTATATATATCTAACTACTTCTAGATTGGATATATTTTTTAATGTTGTCTTGTGTTCTATATTTTAATCAAGCCCTAGAAAATCTCATCTTGTAGATATTAAGAGGATTTTGAGGTACCTAGATAAAACCTCAAATTTTGGACTGTGATATCCTATGTCAAGGGACTTTACTCTTATGACCTATAGTGATGAAGATTATGTTGGGTTCTTAGTTGATATAAAGCGCACAAGTGGCACCTTTCTTACTCCTTGGACATTATTTGATTTCTTGATTCTCTAAGATGCAAACACAATGGATCTATTAACGTTCAAGGAAACGTGTAGAGCCACTAGTAGTTGTTGTGTCCAGGTCCTTTGGATAAAGAAAATTCTCCAAGACTTAGTTATTTTCTATGATTCTTTTCCAATCTGTTTGGACAATACTAGTGAAATTTACTTGTCTTACAATCATATATTTCTAGTAGAAATAAAGATATATAGGTCCACTGTCATTTCCTTCATGACCACATTGCTAAGAATGATATCTACATTACTCATGTTGAAATGGAAAATCAACCTATGGATATTTTTATGAAATCTCTAGATGGAGAGAAATTAATTTTTATTAGATATAAATTGCTATTACCTTCTATTGGTGATGTTTCTCTATCACCTATGTAGAGTGTTTACATATGCCTCTATCATTTTCAAAACTATATATCATCTACTTTTGTTTACCTTGAGTTTTCCAAGTTTGATCTACTTTTTTTTTCAAATTGGGGATTCAAATGCAAATGAGGTTTCTCTCTCTATTTAAACACTATATAATAGCCAATGATGAATAAAACGAGCCTCTATATATTTTACATACTTACTATGCTTATTTGTTATATTTTCATAGGTCTCTAGGGTCATAGAATTTGTTTTCTAAATTTGTGACAACTGCTATTGACTGAGTTTGTCTTGAGGTAACTCGACCGACAGGTCTACCCTAGTACATAATAACATCTAGTGTCATTCGAGTTACCTAGACCAAAAACTTGACAAACAACACTATGTTGTACTAATAAAGGGTCCCAATTAGTTAATCTTTCTCCATCGCAACTATAGGAACTTAACCGACTTCCCTCATTCTCATTCTTGCTCAAGCCCTAGACCCTTATCTACCCTAACCCTAGCCTCTTGACCCACAAATTGACCTTAATATTGAATCCTTGCCCTGCCTTTATGTCTCATTTCTCTCTATTTTATCTTTGGTTGTTTGGATTGAAACTGATAGGTACAAAAGGAGTGTTGTAATCTACTCCAATGATGCAAGCCCTATTTCTCCATCTACTCAAGATCTCATCTATGATGGGTGTGCTTTCATCAGTAATCAAGCAATCAATATGTATAAGGATCTCCTTGCTAGAACTCCCTTTTCTTTCTTCCCATACGTGGATGTTGGGTTAAGAGATTTACAGGTGAAGAAAATTTTGTCGAATAAATGTCTCAATGCTCTTTGTGTTGAATGTGTCTCTTACTTCAATTATCACTATTGTAAGAAGGAAAGAAATGAGTTGTGTATAGACTTGATATGGAATGACAACAAAATAGCTCCACATGTCGAGACTAAAATTAGTATGATCTTCCATGGTTGTTAGAAACCTCTTGAAAATCTTTAAGGATTCTTTTAACTGCTATCTTTGTGGAAACTCAGTGACATACTCTTGGAAGGGTACATATCCTCAAAAAAATAACTTGCTTTATCTTGAAACCTTCTACAAAAGATTTGAACCAAAGCATACCGATCTTGACATTCACAAATTCCACACAAAACCTGATATTGCATATAGGAGGAGGACAATGCTCCCTTCATCTAATAGAAACTAAGACTCAACTCACTACCTTAATTATTTACTATCCTGTCCATCCAAAAAAAACCAAGACAACATTACCAAGAACACAATAGAGACCATGCAACCTTCTAAGGGGAACCCAAGTCAAGTGGGATCATTACATCCTTCACTGCATAACCTACTTCAACTATGATAAAACCACCTTCTAACCCAATTTTAGCTATCATATTATTAAATTACTAAAAAGTCTCTCCTCACTAATATCAATTTTCTTACAAGTAGGAAAGGTGTATCAATAAGTGAAGCTTGAACCAAGAAATCCTTCTAGAATTCCATTTTCTCCACCCCTCTTGGTGCCTATTCATCCAAGTCATCTCAACATAGACAACCCCCACCTGCACCACCTAGAGCCAGTAGGGAGTCATACTTTGTGTCTAATGAGTCACCCATTATATAAATGATGTATCAAAATTCCTAAAACATGCAGGTTCTAGAACAACTTACCCACGATCTAGCTCAAATAATGTCCAACATGAACCTATCCTTTCTTTCTCCTTATCCATCTACTTTGTGTCTAATGAGTCACCCATTAAACAAATGATGTATCAAAATTCCTAAAACATGCAGGTTCTAGAACAACTTACCCATGATCTTTCTTAAATCATGTCCAACATGAATCTATCCTTTCTTTCTCCTTATCCATCTTACCAACCATCTTTATTGGCTAATGATTATCACACATATCCATATCATTAGTTCTATTCTATATCTCAATATTCTCCTTTTTCTTCCCACTCTACACATGGTTCTATTGGACCTACACCTATGTCCTCTTACCCATCTCCAAACCTGACTTATCCTCTTGCTCTTCCACATGGCCCATCCTCTGCATTTATTGGTGGTTTTGATTGACATACTGAGCCTATCTTTCAGCATGCACATGCTTTAGTATCTACTCACCACAGGACTTGACCTAAGATGAATGCCATATGAGATCAGGAATGCAACCTTTTTCTCCTTCTTGAGGATGTTGACATGGCTACTAAGGAAGATGATGGACATGATGTTGAGAATGGTGAAGATGTTGATGATGAGGCTGAGGATGCAGATGATGCACCTGCTACTACCTCCAGACAAGAGCTAGTCAATGATGAGATCTACAACTCAGATTATGACAACTAGGTATTAGGTATTAGAGTGTCCATGTAATTGTATTTTGTTATCTTAACATGTATTACATGGGGAATTTGTATCTGAGGCTATAATTTCAATATTTTGTTTCATTCTCCATGATTTTTAATTACATCATGAATTTGATATCATCTTTTATAATTATCATTTTACTTACTCATAACTATGTTTCTACTTCTTATTTATGAAAACTTGGAGTATGTACTTGCATATTTTGATGATGACTTGGTGTTACTATCTATCTTTATGGCTTATTTCTATTGCTGTCTATGTTGGTTGGTTATGTAATAATGCTTATGCTTGGTTAAGACCTTCATTGGCTCTTCTACCACCTATCTTTTTGGTATGACAAAGGTAGAGAAAAGGCTAATCTATATATTGAGATAGATCTAAATTGCATATATTTTTAAACTATTGAAAATTTAATGGAATTAGTATATATATGTGTTAGTCTTTTATGAAAGAAATAACCATATACAGAAAGGTAAGAAGAAATTGATGGGGAGCAATTTCTACCTTATATTCATGTAATCCCCTTAAAATCAAAGTTTTTTTCTTGGGAAGCCAGGAGGATATTTATCCATCTCGCCCTCCTCTTGCAAGCCAATAAGGGAAAAATTACAAGGATTAGAACTAATTTTGGGAATAAATCTAGTGGTACTACTACAATTACATATTTCTTCTTCTAAGATGGCTTTAAAACTATCTGGGGATCTTGTGTAATCAAAACACCAACTAGTGTGTTTTTGATGGAAATTTTCCAAGGTGTCAACAACCTTATTGTGAGTCCTGGAATCGAATCTTATAGTCCATTTATTTTTCTCCCTTTTCCTTATTTGTATCCTCTCTATCATCTTGTGAAATCTGTGACTGCATCTTAGGTCTGATTTCAACATTTCAATGAGCACCTTGCAATTAGTTTCTAAAGCTACTATTTGGAAGTTATTTCTGTGAGCAATCTCGAGTGCTAGGTGAATGAACTATTAATTTCCTTAAAATCAAAGTTAAGATATTAACATATCAATCATTTTTAACATGTTTAGGAATTTTTTGTCACCTTTCAAAAGGGGGATAATATTGACCTAACAATTCTATATTGTCCATATTTTGATGATGACTTAACCATTCCATTCACGTGTATATAACATGTCAATTTAGTCTAATTTTGTGTATTAGGTACATCAAAATATGAAATTAGCAAACCCTAGTTTGCCAGAGAACAAGTCAAATTTAACACAATTTGAATGATTAAAGAATAACATGTTTTTCTATTAGATTTGTATTTTAAATCATTTCTATTGAATTTATGACTTGTGACCAAGCGTAATGGATAATTAAATCATTTAAGTTGAATATATATACACTTTTAGGGTATTTGTCATAAGCCGTTACGGGTAGGATTGTCATCCAAGTTTTCCTTTGGGGTAATACAACGTCCTAGGATTTGAGCCCGCACATAAAATGATATTAAAAGGAATGATTGGACTGCCCAATCACCAAGGTGCGCCTCCTTTTTAAGAAGCCCATCACTAAGAACTCCAAAGTTAAGCATGCTCAACTTGGAGTAGTATTAGGATGGGTGACCAGTCATGAAGTTGATCCCGGCTTATGCTTGAGTGAGGACAAAACATGCAATTAAGGAAATGGTGGTCTGTGGGGCTAGTTATCATTCCTGAAACTCTACTAGAGCTTTGGGCAGTGAGCCCAGGTATTACAAATGGTATCAGATCCAAAACCTCTCTAGTAGGTGGGGCCCACATGGGCATGTGGCATGTCAGTCTTGATTCGTGCGGTATAGGAATGTTGGAAATGGTTGTCCATGGTGATGTAGCCACCGTTGCACTGGTGTCCATGATTAAGAGCTAGGTGTTTATGGTCCATTCTGGGTCTACATTGAAATGGGGAAATATTATGAGGTCATATAATTGAGCCTTAGCAAGGACGTCAAGAGGTGGGAGAGATTGAATGTCCCAGGATTTGAGGCCCCAAATAAACAATCTCAAAAGGAATGATTGGATAACCAATATCACCAAGGTGCACCTCCTTCTCAGGAATCCCATCACTAAGAATTCCATAGTTAAGCATGCTGAGCTTGAAGTACTACTAGGATGGATGACCAGTCAGGAAGTTGATCTCATTTTTTGCATGAGTGAGGACAAAGTACATAGATAAGGATGCGGTGGTCTGTGTGCCCAATCATCATTCCTAAAACTCTGCTAGAGCCTTGGTTAATGGGCCTAGGCATTACATATAACTTAATTGACAACCTATTTTAGGCTTTTGACATAATCTACTATCAGTCCAGGTCACCCCTGGGTAACTCGACCAATAGTCGACAATCACTAGCTAGACAATTAGCACTATAAACTGAGTTTCTTATTAGTTATAAACTCAACTAATAAATACATTGACTTGACATTAGCACCATCAGTAGAGTTTCCCAAAAGGTACCTCAACTAAAAACATTGTACTCTGAGGTGCTAAAACTTGTATTTAGCCATTTAGAGGAGTGTAAACTTCAAACATAGAGTCGTTGGAACCCACAAAATGCCTAAAATCCAATATAAGTGTTTCTAATGGATAGTAGGCATGCTCAACTACAAAAAGGGACCCTAGTTTTCCTTCATGTTCCTTTGTTATAGTTGTGACTCCAAGATCCCCTAGTCTCCCTCAAGCTTGATTACTTCTTTATATCCAACTGAGTGAGTTAGGGTTACTACAAGGTAGCAACCTCATTGCACCCTTTCAAAAGCTCTCAACTCCTTTCCAATCTCTCTCTAGCAAATTAGTATTTGAATATGTTCTTCCTTGAAAAAGAAAGTGCTAGATTTAAGGCTAGAGATCGTCTACAAGAGTGAGAAATACCCTACTCAAGGCTGAAGACTTTTGGTAGGTAGATAAGTAAGTCCTTTTAATGATTATTGGTTCCTTTATCCAAAAAGGAATGTTAGTTTATCCCTTGATCTAGAAAAAGGGAGGTTTTATGTTCTAACCCTTATAGTGAAATATATAGAGTGACACATGGTTCAAAATTCTAGAGATTGAGCCCTCTAGGTAGTGGATGTACATGTTCTAGTTTGAAAGTTAGAACCAAAATAAATTGTAATGTTCATTTGTGTTTTCTTGATCTCTTTTTCCCTTTCTTTTCACACTTTCAATATTATATTGGGAAATTCTTGAAGGTCTAGTAAATTTCGTTAAGTGATTTTAATATATTCACCCCTCCTCTAGATCCCATTGATCCAACATGTAAATGCGTGTGTCTATATAAGTCTTATAACTTGATAATACATAAACCATGTTATTTGTCATGGGTTGGTTAATGAGTTTATTTATCTTAATGTAGGTTTTCAATTAAATAATATAAAACTTGATATATCTAAATATACATATAAACTCACACATATTTCTTCTTATTTTGTCCTTCATGATTGATGTTTTTTGTTGTAAACATATTTTTCTTAGTGTGTCACCCTGAATTTTTCTCGATGTAATTATATACACATAAGTTCCCCCAAATGGAACTTGAGACATTTGTTTTGCACATGATAATTCTTGTAACTTTGTTTTTTAGAATAGAATCATAATATATGATATAAAAAAGTGGAGGACATGAAAAAGAAGGAAAATAAAACATTAATCAACATCCCTAGAGTCCTTAGAGTCCATGATCTAGTGAAGATCAAAGACTGCTATTGTTATTTTTTGGATTGTTTGTATGCCATGCAATAACCTCTGGACAACCCAACATTTTCAAATAGCCACATAAGTTTTCTTATATTCATGTGACCTTTCATATGTGCTTAATCATTGAAAATAATATACTTGTACGGTACATATTATATATGTGTATATATGGTTTACGATATTTATATGTATGAAACCAACTCTCTAAAACATATGGATGCCTTCTACTCTGTGAAAAATTCAATGTCTCATCCAATTAGTGTCAGCATACCCTAGAAGGACATGTAGTCTATATTGTTAAGATGTATGTGGAATTGTAGAAAGTAGGCAATATGATATACCAATCTTGATTAGTTAGATTTCTTAACCATTAAACTTAATATGATTGGGTGCATGTAGGTTTATAGACAAGTGTTTCTTATGATGCAAGAAAACAAATGTATTCGTTATATATACAAAGGTTTCATATAATACAATTGGCAGAAGTTTCCTTTCCAAGTAGTTGAGTTGCGGATGACTTATCATAGACAACTCATAGGTTAACTAGATAAAAATGTTAGAACAATAGACACTTATTTGAAACAATGCTCAAGGTTAATGGTCATTTTTAGTTCAAAGATATCATCCACTACTACAGAACCTACCTTTAGTGTCGGTTATTTAAGGCCTTTAGTGTCGGTTTCTAAGCGACACCTATGTGGGCGACACTAAAAGCTCACCCATTACGCGTCGGTTCCAAAACCGACGCCCAAACTCTTCGCGCGCCACCGAAATCGCACCTATTTCCTGTGGCGCGAAGGTATAGGCGTCGATTATTAGATAAGAAACCGGCACCATATACCTTCACGCCACATAAAGGGCGCCATCTTACCCACTATCATCGTCGGTTATTAGATAATAAACCGACGCCATATACCTTCACACCACAGAAAGGGCGCCATCTTGGCCACTATCAGCGTCGGTTATTAGATAATAAACCGACGCCATATACCTTCGCGCCACAGGAAACATGTGTCGGTTATTTATATAAAACCGACACTATAACTTTGTGTGTCGGTGTTATACAAATAACCGACGCCTATTGTTTTTTTCTTTTTCTGTTAGTCTGCAGACCTGCTGTGGCTGGTCGTAGGATGAGAAACCTACAGTTAACTGCAGGTTTTATGACATCCATTGATATCAGCCAACAACAGGCCACAAACCTACAAATTTAACAACAAAAATATTCACACATGCATTTAGCAATACAACATGCAGTTCCATTTTATTTTCACACATTTAGAAACATTCATGTAGCTAGCAATCTGTAGTTCCATTCATTCACATTCACACATGTAGAAACATTCATATAGCAACCAACACTTTCATTCATTTTCACTCAGACACATGTAGAAACATCTAGACATGTAGAAACATTCACACATATATTATAATTCAGAAATTTATTTACAAAATATCATTCTTTAGTCATTATTCGCTATCAACATCCCAATTATATTTTAAAACCCCCACTATTTGTATGGCTGTTGCCCATTCTTCTCTTACTTCATTTAATTCTCCCATCGTATAGGGAGCATGTACATCTGGTAAGTCCGTTCCTGTAGAGGAGTCAGCTTTAAACACCTGTAAAGAGAATGATGTATATATATAATTAATGAGCTATAAATAAGATTGATATATTTCATATTATCTAATGAGACTATATAATACCTGAGCAATACAATCGATGTCCATACAATATGCCATACTAACACATATAAGTACATAACAACATCATCGTCGAATTTACATACAACACTAGCTTAGTACATATATAGTGGGACTAAGGTGACGATCCCACCTGCTAAAACAGGTTACCGACAACTACATGTTACGACTGGGAGGTCGTGATTCAGCAATCATATGCATTAGCAGGAGGACAAACAGATCCACCTGCTAATGCATACGGTTGCTGAATCACGACTTCCCACTCGTAACATGTAGTTTTCGGTAACCTGTTTTAGCAGGTGGGATCGTCACCTTAGTCCCACTATATATGTACTAAGCTAGTGTTGTATGTAAATTCGGCGCTGCTGTTGTTATGCACTATATATGTGTTAGTCTGTCATGTTGTTATATGAATCTGAAGCACTTGTGTGTGCTGCACTTTATGTATTGTATCTGTATCCTGCTTCTCTTCATTGGGGCTTATTTTGCTGTTTCATGGCTTGCTGCCTATATATCTATATAACCTTTGGCGAACGCCTGCATATCCTCTTGGACCCATTGTGTGGTTGTAACATGTAGTTGTCGTTGAGCATCGCTGATAGCCTAGTTAGTTAGCACATTGATTTGGTTAGTAACAATAAAGGTTAATCTTGAATAGGTGAATACATAAAAATGTATATTAATTAAATTGGGAGTGGCGCTTAATACCTTGAATTCATCTATTTTTCTTTGGGTAACAAACTCCTCCCAGTCTTTGGGGTCCAAATTGTTCCATTGCTGTGTGGCTTCCTTCTTCCTATATTTATTTTTCAAAGAGAATACAAACAAAAATTATTAGTGTAGAGTTAGTGAAATACTGATCAATGTCTTGAATTGGAATCAATCAAGAACCTATTCTCAGCATCGCGTATGTAATCTTGGGTGAGATTGGTCCTATAGTTCTTTAGCACCCTCCCACAATGTTTAGCATTTGTATTAACTAGAAGATAATGAAACATCAAATCAGAAAATGATATTGATATTAAAAAAGTAAACATTTAGCTTCAATAAAAAAATATAAACATGCATGCCTCTAAAATTGTGATCTTTTATCAATTAACAATCCTTCATTGTGATCTCCGCGCACATATAAGTCATCATTAGCTTCAATATTTTGTGGAGTTGGCAACCCAACTGAGAATGGACTGGAGTCATCATATTTATCATAGTACTCTTCTTCATCTATAGGATCTTTAATGAACTGTCTTTTACCATGAAGAACAACCGACCATTTATCATTTGCAGGATCATCGATATAAAATACTTGTTTCGCCTGTGATGCCAATATGAATGGTTCAGCCTTCTCGCCAATCTTTTCAAAGTTCACTAAAGTGAAACCCAATTCATCCACTATAAATCCTTTGGTGTTATCAACCCAATTACATTTGAAGAGCGGAATTCTGAAATCTATGTAGTCAAATTCCCATATCTCTTCAATGACACCGTAATATGACATTTTAGCTTCACGTGGACTCTTATCCTTTGCACTTGCAAAAAATATAGTCGATGCTTGAAGGGTGACCCCACTGTTTTGGACGACACTCTTATCATCTTGGCGCTTGGTGTAATATATGAATCCATTAATGTCATACCCTTCATAAGACATAACAATCAACTTTGGTTTAAAGGCGAGGCATTTAATAGTTTCAGTAATATCATCTGGTGTTTGAGATAGTTGATGTAAGACTTTATCTTCAAACCACTTAATAAAAGTCTTGTTATGCTCTCTAGCAAGACACATTGTATTGGCTCGAGGATATTGTCTTTTGATGAAATTGGTATGTTCCTCGATATAAACGTTCACTTCGTCCATGTTGTGTAAAATATACAAATGACCTTGTTCCAACTGCTCACGGCTGATTACTTTCACACGTGATCCCAAAATTCCTTTGCCAAATAGCTCGTCAATATTCTTGTCATTATCAGGAGTGTCATTACCATTGAGAAAGTCATTGTAGAAATCCATAACCTCTCTCGCCACATAACCTTCAATAATACTCCCTTCAGGCCGATAACGATTTCGAACATCACCTTTAAAAATGCTCATGTATCGTTCAAAGGGATACATCCAATGCAAGAAAACCGGTCCCAAGATTTTCACTTCCCTAGTCAAGTGGACAACAAGATGTACCATGATATCAAAGAACGAAGGAGGGAAATACATCTCAAGCTGACATAGGGTAACAACCACTTCTCTTTGCAAATTATCGAGAGTCTCAGGGTCAATAACTTTTCTACAGAGACTGTTGAAAAAGAAACAAAGTCTGGTGATTGCAAACCTTACATGCTTCGGCAATATAGATCGAATTGCCACGTGCAATATTTGTTGCATTAGAGTGTGACAATCATGAGATTTGAGACCTATCATTTTCAGATCTTTCATTGATACCAATCTACAGATGTTGGATGAGTAACCATGTGGCACCTTAACATTTACCAAGCATTCACAAAAAGCTTTCTTCTCCTTTCTAGACAACGTGTAACAAGCGGGAGGTAAGTATGTTCTTTTATTACCCATTTCACGTAATTCTATTAATTCTGACCTTATTCCCATTTCACGTAGGTCCAGTCTGGATTTTATCCCATCTTTAGTCTTACCTGGTATATTTAACAGAGTACCAATGATGCTATCACAAACATTTTTCTCAACGTGCATTACATCGATACAATGTCTGACTGTCGAAGAACTCCAATAAGGAAGATCCCAAAATATTGACTGTTTATTGAATGAAGAATTGTCACTCCATGTAGTACATTGTGATCTCTTACCAAATTCATTGACAAAGTCTTTTACTCTTTCATAAACAACCTCCCCTGGTATAGGTTTAGGTGCACTGCGTTCCTCATTCAATCCATTGAATGCTTTGCGCTTCCTACGATACGGATGGAATTTTGGAAGAAACCTTCAATGACCGAGATATACATTCTTACCGCCATGTTTTAGTCTTGTTGAATCAGTGTTCTCTTCACATATAGGACATGCTTTAGCTCCTTTGACACTATATCCAGACAAATTCC
This sequence comes from Alisma plantago-aquatica, assembly GCA_963693085.1. Taxonomy (NCBI): domain Eukaryota; kingdom Viridiplantae; phylum Streptophyta; class Magnoliopsida; order Alismatales; family Alismataceae; genus Alisma; species Alisma plantago-aquatica. Next base: position 1,021,601,410 of record OY856409.1, on the reverse strand, counting down.
CATATGCTGGAAAGTCATTAATAGTGCAAAACATGTATATATTAGGGAACCTATCTTCAGGTTGTTTCCTATATTCCTCGGCAAATCTAATGAACTGGTCAAGACCAGAAATAAACTCTGGGGTGCAGCGATTGCGAATGGACATCCATGATCTATCCATTCTATGATCAAAGAGAAAACAAGTATATATCAGGACAAGATTAGGGTCTAGGGTTAACAAATACATGTGATGTCATTATTATATATAATAAATGTGTACCACCTATCCATTCTTGAACACCTAATCTCACTAGTAAGTGTATAATGTGTATTGGGTTTTCAAGAAAATTTCGGCAGCATTTCCTCGCTGTTCTCCAAGTACATATGTACTTAGAGAACAAACGGGGAAATGCTGCCGAAATTTTCTTGAAAACCCAATACACATTATACACTTACATCCTAAGCGAGATTAGGTGTTCAAGAAAAGTTTATCATTTACATTCCAAGCATGTCACATGTGTGCATTATAGTTCATCATAAGCAAGATATAAGTAAGTATGTCATATTAAAATAGACTATACAATATGAGAAAATAGTAGTGTAATCATGCAAATGGGAACATTCATGGGAACACACACTTCAATTATAAGCATTCATGTAGAAACTTTTAGTTCCATTCATTAATCTCTTTTTACATACACACACAGGGGTGTACCCCTAAACAGTAACTAAACAAAGGGGTTGGTGTACCCCTAAACATGCGCATAATTAAAAAAACTATTAATACAGACAAGTCTAGATAGATAGACAACTAAATACTACACCAACATGGTCTCGCATTAGTAACTTCTTTTTGATGATGAAGCTGTGTCACGAAGCTCCTCACTGTATTTAGACGAATTTGAACTGACAGGGGCCTCAGATTCAAATTCCTCATAGATGATATCCGATGCCGTGCGCTCATACCGCAAAAGATGATCGGGGGTCTCACAGTTGATGTTGGTTATCCAAACTTTGATGGAATTATGATCAACTGGACGGAGAAAAAGCCTATTGGAACGGACCACATGCATCTCTCCAATCCAATCACGCCAACCGAATTTTGATACAAGATTTCCCGCCAAATCATACTCAACCTCGATAACATGTGAATAATTACCAAAAGTTAGGGTCACTTTACCAGGAATGTAGTGTCTTCCTTTTAGAAAACGCCAATGTTTGCGTATGACCAATTGGTTTAAGGAATGATCATCTAGGATGATGTCTAATTGTTCTTCAATAGGGAACGTTAACATTGACATAGAGGCCCAGTTCATAGTGACTGTTATGGGTGGACAGAGACTGCACAATATTAGTATTAACAAAGTGTAAGTACATATAACGATGTTATATATTTTCAGAAAAAGTTGTATAACATCAGTTAACCTTTTATTGCTTGTCATAACCAACTTTATTGTGGTAGATATGATAGCTTGAAAAGAAGTCTACATATGTACTTAGAGAACAAACGAGGAAATGCTACCGAAATTTTCTCGAAAACCCAATACACATTATACACTTACATCCTAAGTGAGATTAGGTGTTCAAGAACAGTCCCAAACCGGGGACTATCCAAGATTTACTCATAATGAGTAAATCTTGGACGGGTTTCTAGGTGCTTACTAAAATAGAACCATTATATGGAACTAATCCTACATTATACACATACTTTTCCTGAGTAAGATAATGTGCACTTCATGGAATTATTAAGATCTGAATATATATAAGTTGTTTCTACCTACTTTGATGGGATATTATAACATTCGAGTCTTCCATTTAAGGTATTAGATGCATATATGGCAGTCCATTGTGTTGAGATAAGAATCCCATGTGATACACACGATTGAGAATTTTCACGATACTAGGAAAATACACAACTAGATATTCATTTAGGTGTTAGACATTCATTTAGGTGTTCCTGATAACTCACAGGTATGCACAACTATATATAAAACAATAGACTTGTCACACATAAAACACCCTATACAACTATAAAATAAAAAAGTATTAAGATATGCATGATACAATAATTATTTTGCATCACATTACAGCAGACTTATCATTGATACCTTACTAAATTATTTCTACATTTACATATCATCACTTGATCAAAATGACATGTATTGTATAGACAATATAGGATTCAACTCATTAGAAGCACAAAATCAGTACCTAAATCCTAAACACAAATAAGTAAATAACTTAAAAAAAAAACGCCCAACAGCTGCTTGGGCGTGCCTGGGCACCGCCCAAGCAGCCGCCGGTGCAGAGGAAGAAGGAAGAAGGCAGGGCGGGCGGGCATACCTTGAGGGCAGAGGAGAGCAGCGGCCGGAGCACAACAACCACCGGCGGAGGCGGAGGCAAAGAGAGGAGAAGCGCCAGTGAGGACACGGAGCAGCGGCGGCGAGGGCACGGAGCAGCGGCGAGGGCACGGAGCAGCGGCGAGGGCACGGAGCAGGAGCACATACGGCCGCCGGTGAGCACAGAGGGCAGGAGCATGACTGCCGGTGAGCACTGAGCAGTGGCGAGGGCAGGAGCAGGAGCACGGAGCGGCGGTGGAGGAGCAACGACCGGCGGGGGCGAGCAAGAAATCGCTGGACCTAACTGAAATTGGGAATGAAACTGGGAAAGGGGAAGAGAAGCTCGCGCTGGTGAGCTATTAAGTTGACAATAAGCGTCAGTTATTCTAATAAACCGACAAATAAACCAACTGTGTCGGTTCTATTCCAAAAATCGGCACCTATACTATATTATAGTCGTCGGTTTTTAACTAAAGGTCAACCGACACCTATTCCTGTCTCGCGAATACCCTTTAGTCGTCGGTTATTTATTTATGAACCGACGACATATGTCAAATTTTGGAGGTAATTTTTTCGCTGGAATTTTGGTTTTGGCGGTTGATTTTAGGTGTCGGTTTTTTTTAATTAACCGACACCTAATAAAAGCGGTACCCATGTCTAGTCGACCTTCACAGATTGTATGTCGGTTTATGTTATAAACCGACACTGTAGAGTTTAGGTGTCCGTTTATGTATACAACCGATACCTTGAAAAGTGACTTTATAAGTCATTTCTGTAGTATTGATCATAAGTATTGCATAGTTTATAGAAAATAAAGATATAAATTCCATGTCAATAATGATCATTTAGTCTTATTTTATAACAAAGGTATGATTCTCAAGTCATATGTCTCCTTAAATCAAAATTAATGTTATATATCAATTTACATCAAAGAACAACAATCGAATGCTGTAATTTTTAATTGAAAAATACAAGATCACTGGTTAGAAACATGAGTAGTCTTGCTAGAAATTTACAACTGTTCTCAATAACAATCACAATATGATCTACAAGAATATAGTTTCCCACTTGAGGCCATCTAAACAATGTAAAAGGCTACAAAGAATGTCATTCGAAGTATTGTACATGTATTAAAAAAACCATATTCCTCATTGTTACAAACATGGATCCTAAAGTCAGATCAAATCTAAGAACATGGAGGGCTTTGAGATTATTGGGTTTATAAACCAACTATTTAAATAAAACTGAAGATGAAATATTTTTACATTGTCCAAAGTATTGTTTCATAAACAAGTTGGTAGAGATTTATGTAGTTGTCCCTCATACGCTGAAGATGATTGGGAACCTAGAGAAACTAGAGAGATTAGGGTTACACATGGGTCGTGATCTTTCCATATCATGATTATCAAATGATGTTCTAAATCTTATAATTAATTAATGATGAGTTTCAATAGTAGTGAGGTGATCAAGTCTATACTAAAACTTCATAGCATATTGGGATAAAGAGAGGCATTCTCTCCTCCCATCCCATGCCCGTGACAGAGGCCAAACATCTGGGAGGTTGGTAAACCAAGGCGACAACTGGGATTCAAACTTGGATCCCTTTGTGATGAGACACTGTGCTCGACCACTTGAACTAATCCTTGTCAACTCTTCATAGAATATTGAGAACAATTGGGAATAATAAGGTCAAATCCAAAATGATTTTAGTGGTCAAACTATAAAAAAGAGAGATCATAAAAGGTATAAAGCTTTGGTAAAATCCAATTCTTAATTCAGAGGCAACTTTTTGAAGACTAAAGGAAACTTAGTGATCATGAAGTTTGTCTCCACTATCACAAGAATATACTAAAAAAATTGTATTTTACCTAATGGAATTAGTCTAAGCAGATAAAGATCCTCATCTCATATATATTCATTATAATGGTAACTATTGGTATAACCCCACCAAATTTAATAAGAATAGAGAGTTATGAGACCCTAATCACAAGTATTTACATGAATTCTTGATACATATTTATTGTATCCTTGACATGCTATTATTGTTTTAATGATTAGATGATAACTAGGATTTTTCAAAAAATCAAATTCTTACAAATTAAAATTATTATGATGATAAAACTTGACAATTTTCCAAGTTACTTATGTTACTTAATATTTAGGTATATACAATGGTTTTTTTTAATATTAAAAATAAAATGAAATAAATATTGCATAATTTTTTATAATGTTTGTATGTTAAAATTAAGAATTATTTTTGGGTTGGATTGGATCAATTAATGTGGAGACACACTTCAACACCTATGGTATGAATTAAGTTTTGTTGATGAAAATAAAGAGGGAAAGAGAAAGATAAAAGAAATCTTAATTTCATAATAACTTATGAATTAAATTGTTTTTATCATAAGGAAACACAAAATCACAAATCTTAGGTTCATATTTACCATTTTTTTAAATTTAGTCCAGGGAAGTTTAGTTGACCAAATAACTAATTTGGACAACTCTAGGCTTTGTATAGGTATCCTGAAGAAGTGTACATCACTTATAAAAGGTCTATGATAGTAAGAGGAATTTTATTTGATCCCTCCATAGAAATAGTATCTAACTTCATAAAGTGGACGACAAACTTTATCACTTCAATAGACTTTTGACAGGCAAGTCTAGTTTACTAGGAAAATTTCAATGAAGTTATGAAAGTGGGAAGGGGTGGAAATGTAATTTCTAAATCACCTTAAACTCATATCTAGATCCAAAATAAGAAAAAACCAAATACTTAGTTTCAACATGGCTAGAAATTTGGTAGGGGATACGAAAGGTGTTATTTGGTGAAGAAATATTGGAAAACTAATGAGGAGTTGTTTCTATATAAGTTATAAAGTTATGATACATAACAAATTCATTGTTTATTTTACAATATGCTTCCTCTCCCATGAAAATATCAAGTTAAGGAAACCAACCATTAAATCATTCCCCTTATAATTTCATTTTTGTTTACATCTTAATTTGCATCCATTAGGAGTTGAAGGATGATTTAAAAAGGTAGTTGAAGTAACTTTAGTGGAGTTTGGATTTTGATATATATTATTATTTACATGATGTTGGTTTGATTTCTTATTTAAGGTTGTTATTTATAGGTGTGTGGATTCTAGCATTTACTAGACTTGATTTAAAATGAATTGAATCTTTTTGGTGAAGTAAGGAGGTATATTATTCATAACACACTCCTCTGGCAAGCAAAAACTAGGTTAATCTACATTCAATGGTCAAGCTATCAAGATTAGATATAGTCATACTACTAACATTACATTGATTGGAAATAAGGAAAACATATATTTTGTAAGACTTATACTCATATATTTTCCTAGGTATTTTTAGGTGAGTCTATTCCATCCTATTACCAACTTTGTTCCAGTCTCTACTAGAAAAGATAATATTACTAACACACTTCCTATTTTTTGTATCTTAATGATCCAGTGTGCATTATTTAAATTTTTCACAAGATCTTGATCAATAAAACTTGTGGTACTTTTACAATAATATCCCACAATATCCTTTTACTACTTGTACTTCCCAACAAAGTCTGACATACCAAGAACATAAGATTCAGTTACATTTTTGGTATCAATTCTACCACCAAAACAACCAAGCAACCTTCCGATCATCACCAACCACCATATTCATCACATCACCTTTCTTCTCCATCTCAGCATGAACATTTGATTCTCACAACCCTCCTAGTTGGAGGTAGACACTATGCCTTACTTGGCATTCTCCTCCTAACCTCAAAACAACCCCAAACATTGAGGCCATGTTGCACCACCTTATCAGTGAAGAAATTTTTATGTGTGCATAGTTTAATGAAGTTTTCCAAAACCTCATAATTTCTATGGCTCCAAACATAACCATAATTTATCAATAAAAAATTAACCTTCTTGTCCCAACAAGTTATTAAGAAAAAATAACCTTCTTGGCTCATGCAAATTGTTCTTGAACCACTAATTCACATGAATCACCCTAAATAAATGATTAAGATCATCACTATGAAACACTCCTTCCCATACTTCTCTAGCATGGGAATTATAAATACCAATTTTCGTAACTAAATCTATTTTTGAGATACTTTGCATAATTATGCTTGATTTGAATTTTCAATTCCTAAACATATCTTTCTACTTGTTAGATATCTTTAATTGGGTGTGAAGTTGCAAATATGGTTCACTTTGATCAAATAACCCCTACTTGAGACCCCCCTCCCCCAATAACTAATTGGACCTAACTATGGATTTTGTGCTTTGGAATCACATAAAGAGGTGTCATTTTATTTTTAGTAAATATTTTAGCCATCTTAGACTCATGAATAAAGGGGTATTTTTCAGATCTAATGTTATGGAATTAAACTTATCTTCAAAATTTTAAGGGAAAAGAATTGTGGGTTGGGATATATAAAATACAAAATAAAATGAAAATTTTATGTGAAAAGGAATTACTCTCCAATTTTAGTTAGTGGTTAAATACTTGTTAACCTGGATCACACGTCTGGTCTTCTTCTTCCTCCACATAGCTATCACAACCATAGGTCCATGACAATCTACATCTCTTATCTCTCTACCCTCATCCCCTCTTTTCCATCCCCTTGAGTTTGATTGGCCCACTGTAACTACCCCTCCCCTTATTATCCCCAATTAAGGTGAACCGAAACGGAAAGGGCCATTATCATATTTACTGGATCGATTTTAGCAATTAACCAGAAATACTTATAAATTTCATTCAATGGAAAATAGTTTGATACAAAAAGATCGATAAACTCTCTAATAAGTAATTACATGATATGGGAAACTATTGTTTGTAACTGGAAATAAAAACTATCTAACTAAATCCTTCACGATAACTTTAAGTATCTTTTCTTTTTGATGCCTTCTTTATTGGAGTTCTGTTTTGCATATTAGTAGCAGATTAACAGAAAATGCCGTGAAACAAAACAAACAAGTTATAGTGGTATGTGGGGGAAAGAAAATATTTGCATGTAGGTGTAATAATATAATCAACCATAGCAACAATTATGATTATAAAATTTAACAACCAATTTTCTTGTTTTAACCTCACCACATTTATCCTCTTTTTCTCAATGGTGTCCCCTCTCTAAGGGGAGCCTCTTTATGGAAAACCCTGATTTTAGGGTTTGGTCCTTGTAGTGGACATCTCACAACCTACCCTCACCCGAGCTAGGTTTTATTCATAGGCTTGCCTTTCTGGGCTTGGCCTATGGTGATCTTCCTTTCCGACCCTGATCACTAGTCATCCCCATGATGACATTATTCACCCCATGCTCTTTAACTCACCAGAGATGATACATGGTTTAAGCAGGTTACATTTATATAATGTGATGTCCATGATGAATTTATAGATTGCAAGAAGTAAATAAACATGCAAGAATTTATTTGCTATCCAAATAAAAAAACTCCATAAAACCTTAGAAGTCAGTTAAGGAGATTAGTAATAGATGTACCACATCCCTTTCTCAAATGTAACTTAAAAGTCCAAGTAAACTGATGCAGTTGAGAATAAGTAAGCAATCACCCTAAAATTAACGCACAACAACCAAGTATCACTATTTGTCCATAATAAAACATTAAGACCAAGTTGGGTTCCAAGTTAGAGTTTGGGGTCATCTTAGGGTTTCATTAGGGTTTTGGTTTTCTAAACCCTAATTATCACTTTTAATGCCTTTTTGATTTACGAACCCTAATTTTAGCATTAGATGTATTCTTAATCTCAAATTAAGTCCAAGATGCCCTCTTTATCCAAAAAGAGTAAACTTCAACCATAAAAGTCATTTAAGCAAGTTACATTCATTAAAACCAAAAAACATGGTTTACAAGCTTTTAATACACTAAAGTTAGTAATTTTAGGAAATTTAAAATTAGAAGCAGATTTTGGTATTAAAACTATTTTTATTTGGAACCTTGTAGTTTTCTAATCAATTTTCCTATATAGTATGTTACAATTTGGTACTTCTACTAATTACTATAATTTTTAGAAGATAAAACATATTTTAGCTAATCACAAGCCACGACCCACGAGATGAACCCGAGTCCCAACCTTGCCAACTAAGGTGGGTCAAGCCAATGGGCACACACCATCTCGGTGGTCTGAACTTGCATGGACGCTCATTCAGTCAGGGTGAAAAGAGGGGAAAAGGACCGAAGAGTCATTACTTGGAAAGAGTAGGTGTGGGGGGTAGATTGGACTTTTCACCCCCAGACTGTCTTCAACCATAGATCCTTCTCTCATGCGAGAAGGTGGTAAACTCATGTGTTACATGTGGGTAGACATATGTTACAAATTTATCTCCACTTGCTTGGTCTTAATGCTTCACTCGTATGATTAGCTACAATCTTGTGATGTTTGGTTGTTGGTTTCTCAAAAGGGTAACACTAACCTTATGTATGTGTCTTGGGGTTACATGAATGCATGATAATGTTGGAATGTTAAAGCTAATGATCATATATTTATATTTGCGATTGTTTGTTTGACATGTTGAGAGAGAGAGACACCCTTATAATCTAGATCTATATTAAGCTCGAGAGAGAAGGGAATAGACACATGTGATGATTACTTCTAATCTTGCTAAGGGTATAGAAAGGGTGTGAGTATTGCATGTTATTGATAGATCTTAGGTGAAACCCAATCCAAATTCCCTTCCATATCATGTTACCACATGCTTGTTTGATTTTGTTATCTTATTTTATTCTTTATCTTTCTTTTAATTGTTTGTTTTTTTGGTTGATGTCGTTCTATTCCTTAGGGAACAACATCTTTATATACCATCTTGGTTGGTGTAACTAAGATATGATTCTACATTCTCAGCACTTACAACCCTTGTCCATGTGGATCGACCCAAATTACTACATTGGACCTGGTATAATAGTTGTGGGGGCCTAAGAGTCAGGTTAAAAATTTAAGAGTCTGACTACTCCAGATCCGCTCCTTTTAGATGTGCGATTTAGGCCAGTCAGCTCATGTGTAAGAACTATAGATTCTCAAACTTATAATTTTCTGGGATGCCAAGTGCGTATGTTTTTACCAGCTCGACAATCTTTGTGGAACTTGAGAAGCATTTTATTCTATGACACTATTAGTAGTTTTATGATAAGCTGTATGTTATGGGCTGAAAATGGCATCTGAGTTGTTGTAGAAAATGGTTGTCCCATTGACAATATCAAAAGATAGTAGTGCCCAATGACCATCATGCAAAATAGGAATAAATATCCACCTTGGGACATTGTATTGGAGATGATTGGTCTGGCGTTGCAGTTCTCCAGATTAATTCTTGATAATGATGTCCCCTGTTATTTTGTAAAAGACCATGTATACATCTAAGATGTCATTTTCCAGAAGTACTTGACATGCTACCATGATGTTTACAATCATGTAACCTCTTGTTGTTAAGATGTTACGAAGGTTTGCTTGTAGTATTTTTAGATTCTCCCTTTCAAATATAATAGAAAAGTCACCTTCCCTTGGTTGTAATGTGTCCAACAGAAAGGTAAATTCCTCAATGGATATCCCATAGCATGTGAGTTTTTTGAAGTTTTCAAAGGTGGGCATAATGAATTTTGTTGGTCCAGGTCCTTCTACTGGTTGATCATTTGGTTCTTCTCCTTTAGTGTGTACCTTGACCTCTTAATCAAAATTGTCTTCTAGAATTTCCTCCGTGATGATCTTAGTGATGGATTGGACATGGGGTTTTGTCTCTTGAAGCTGTTCTATTGACATTTCAATTTCCCAAGGTATTGTTCTCTCTTCACGTTTAGGAATGGTTATAGGGATTGTAGGTGTGACAACATTTGTTTCCGATTTAGCAAAGGGATGGGGGTGGGGGAGAGGGTGGTTGTCCATTGTTTTCTTGAGGTACTTGCTTTTCTGATGCCTCGTCAGATCTGTTCAGTTGTTCTCTCCAGGGGATTTTTGTAGGAAAGAGGATTATGGGTACATCCTCCTTGGTATGTCTTCCATATGCACGTCATAGAAAAATTGTCTATCATGTATTACTTCCATAACATATTTGCCTCTTAATGCATGGATGTCCTCATTTACAATTTGTTCCAGACAACCCTATTGATGGCATCTATCATCCTTAGTGTGATGATTGCACTGTCTACTGAGTTATGTTTTTCCTACGACATGCAACAATCGATGGAAATCTTCTTCCAGTTCAGGTGGTACCATCCACAAACTCCTTGTATTAGCTTCTTCAAGTTAGTTGGTACCTCTTGGATAGTTCTGTGTTCTGGTTTTTCGAAGACCATTTTCCCGCATGGTAGGTCTTTTGTGCTGAAGTAATGTGTAATTACTCTCCTTGTTGAAAGATCCTCCAATATCAGGAGCCAATGGTTTAATGCCTTGAAAGGTAGAGTTATAAAGTTTATACTTTTAGTTCTATCCAGGGTGTCTTAGAATTCTTTTACATATAGTGTTCTCCTTGTACAGTTGAGCTTCCAAGTATGAAGTTGCACTCAAAATGGGGCTGACTTTATCTCTATACATGAAATCCTCTATTATTTTTCCGCACAAGACCTTGAAGAAGGCCCTACTTATAATTGCTTTCTTTTTAAATGCAACACACATATTTTTCCTCATCAGTGTATATTGTTTATTGTTGTATATAATGTCTTGTACAGACTTGTCATCATTCAAGATGTAAACTAGGATGTGTATGTCTCGTATTAACATTCCTGATACCGAGGTCATGTCCATTTCCACCATCTTGCATGGCAGTGGAGGTGGTGCTGCTAGGCTTTAGGACTCTCTAAAGATAGAATTTGTAGGCTGGTTTAGGAACACTGGTTTGTCCATATTTGAAGGGATTCTCCCTTTAGAAATTGGTTCATCTAAAAATATCTCATTCATAAAGCTCTCACAATCAGGTAGAAGAAATGGAGCCTTGAAAAGAGGATCCAGTCCATCCATGACGTCTTCAGTTGTTTTTGTTACCTCCCCCTTTGCTTTAGATGATTTTTCTTTGATGTCATTTCCTTCAACTACTTCTTCATTTTCTGTGAGAGTTGTCAATTCTATTATCTGTTGTGTACCCTAATTCTTCATTCCTTTGGGTCCTTTTTTCCTATTTTTTGTGGAATGCTCTGGCACGGCTGGGGAAGTAGCAAGATCATCATCCCCAGTGGGCATTCCCTTGCTCTTGACAGTCTCCCTTGACTCTTCTTCCTCTAGTGGAAAAGTGCACTCAGATGTGGTGGCTTCATTCAGTGACACCCCCTGCCTTGGTTGCACAATGACCAACAACATGCCATCCTTGAGATGTACATCTGTATCGACGATAAAGGATGGCTTAGTGGTGGCCGTCTACTACCTTTTAATAGATGTCCCATTACCAGTGGAGATGGCTTCCTTTCTCTTTGCACTTCCTCTCATAGTTGTAGGTTCTCATGGTGCAGGTAATCACACTCCTTTCTTAGGATGACAAGTTTGTTCATCACTCTCTCTAGTTCCTACATAACTTGTACTTGATTTGCAGCCAATTGCTGCATTTGTAATGGCAGGCTGAGAACCAGATGTATGTCTACCATTAATTTAAGTACGTACATAGTTTGTGCAAATAGATTTGTAGTTATGTTAAAAAAAATCAAGGTAGAGGTTGAGTCAATCTCACAAAGTTCATCAATCTATTACCCTATCCCTTGAAATTTGCTTACAATAGGCACCCATCATTGTTGCTTTGGTCTACCGACGAAGATCACTTCATGACCTACTTCATCTGCCTTGGCAGATTCTCCGTGTTCTCCTATCGGGTGCCTACTGTGCTCTGGTTGTGGATGCTCCCTTTCTGGAGTATTTTCTTGCCACTCTCTTCCTATATATGCATTAAATGATTCATTCACCTTACTTACAACCTATGCTTCTTCATTATCATGGAAGTGTGGGATAGTATTTATCTTTGGTTGTGGTTCATTTTTAGGGATGATTTTTTTACTGCTGCTTTACCATGGACGATTGCCTTCGGGTTTGGAACAACTACCTCTGGTAAAGTGGCAATGGTAGGACTCTTCAAAACTTCTTTCTCTATTTCTTCCAGATATATAACTTTGGGTGCATGGGTTTTCTTCACCAGTCTTTCAGGGATGCACACGATTACTCTTTTTCTTGTTGTTTGTTTTGTGGCCTCCTCCTTCAACTATTTCTTTCTCTGTTCAAATACTCTATCGGTGCTTGCACCTTGCTCAGATATCAACCTTATGATTTCTTCTTCTTCAAAGAATAGTTTTTCACAATCGTAGTTTCTCAATTTTGGGAGGGGTAGCATGTATTTTGTCCTATAAAACCTATAGGAATAGTTCTATTTTGACCTTGCCAGGACATTTGTAGAGGTAAGGTATTTTGTGTCCACCAAATCATTTTCTTCAGACTTAGGAAGTGTTTCAACTTTTCAGGGTACCCTAATCAGTGCACAATGTATGTGATTAGTCCTCCCTTAGAGAAATCATGGGGACCCTCTGGTCCCATTGCATCTGCCACCTTTCTATAAGGATTTTGCCTATGTTTATGGTTTTTCCCTCCATTAAGTTCCATAATATGTGGAGGTCTAGTATGGTCACGTTTCCCATTTCTGATCTGAAATCCAGAGAGTTCGTGAACATCTTGTGCTCTACCCTCATAAAGTTGAAGTGCATCATGACAACCTTTCACTAACATGAACTGTACCTAGAGTCTCATTAAAGTTTCTTCGAAGTTTTATCAGAACGAAACCCCTTGCATTCTTATCTCCGCATGGTAAGTTGGCTCATTTAGCTTGCTCGTCAGAGTCGGTGAAGATTGGTTCAACCATCTTTCTATAAGCTTGTATTCTTTTTTGATGATATGGACTTTAAATTTATATCCCCCTCCTCACTCTGCTATTTTGCCAGTTGCTATTGGAAACTTCTTGATAGAGGACATGAATTCTTGGGTGAGATCGTCATAAGAAGGCATTTTGTTGAAGAAAATTTTATAGATCCCCAACTGCTCCAAAATACATTTCACCATGTCATATATTCCTAGATTCTCTAGGGTCTCAACATCACCAAACCTGGTGGCCTTGTAGTTCTTCCTCTGGAACATATCACACCATATTTCACTATGTTCCTTATCCCTTGCTAAAAATGATTATCAGGTTGTTCTCTACTGCCCATTGTTGACCGTTGTTGAGGAATTACTGTATTCATTCATGTTTACTATATGGTTCCTTGTACAATTGAACTTTCTCTAGATTTCTCAACCACCTTCTTGGGTCTTTCATGATCTGGGTTGGGTGCAACCCTTTTCTTTAGGTTCTACAATTCCTCCGATGGTGTGTACACAAAGTTCTCTATCCCTGTTTGTTCCTCATCATCTTCTGACTCCTTAGGTATGGGCTCAACTATCATCTTGAGTATGTCTTCCTCTAATCAGGCTCTGATGCTTTCCTTCATGGATTCTCCATGTATCTTTTGGTGAGCCTCCCACTCATCCTTTAACTTCTCAGTCTTTTTCAGCTCCTCCAGAGTCACTGATGCTTTAAGTCTCCTGGTTTATTCAGACTCATGGATTTCTTGGTTCCTGTCCTGCTTTCCTACCGTCTTGTGCTTGTAGATACTTAGTATCTCTAGAAATATCAATTGGATAAACAATGATAGAGTTTCGTTAGACGAATTATCAACAGTGGCCGAATAACATGCCATGGTTTTGAAATGTTTGTGGAATCGATGGATGTAAATCAATGGTTATGTAGTTGTTCAACAACTGATGGTGGTAGTAATTGATGGATGTAAACCTATGGTTGTGAAAAGGGGGGATCAATGGTATATTAAACTTTTTCAAACCATCAACTGATGGTGCAGGTAGCTGGACACCATTCGATGGTCAGGTCCAATAGCTGATGGGTGAGTCAATGGGAGAATGGGGAAGCAAAAAGAGACTCTGGTTATGGCATTCCAAGCTAACAATTGATGATTAACAATCAATGGTTGGTTAGTTCGGGACACCAACTGATGGTGTTGGTGCACCGGTGACAAATGGTGGTTGTCTATGATAAGGTTTGAAAACAAAGGTTCCACAACCGATGGTTAGATCTACTCATATGATAGAACCAGATGAAGGTCAATGATTGATGCTTAGGGAACCTATGGTGAAGGTACTCACAAAGATTTGAAGGTGGAAATCGATGGTTGGGGAATATGAAGCGACAATCGATGGTTATGACTCTGATAACAGATGGTCTGGAATACAAAGAGATGCATAACGGTGGGCGAGATGTGATGGTTTTGAGATTGTTGGAAATATTGTAGAAGTAAAAGACTTAGAGTTTAGGGTTACCGCTTTCGCTATGCTAGAATTTTGCCCTCTGGTTGACACTGACTCAGTACGTCTCCATCCCAGATTTCTCTGTCTTGGAGATCCTTTTCTCCTATGCTTCAGTCGATGGTCTGGAGGTGGAAGATAGTGTCTTCCGGTGGCTTCCTTCGGGCGTTAGGTCTCTTCAAGTGCTTCAACTCTAGAGTGCTCTTAGCAGCTAGGGTTTGTCAAATCCAATGATTAGTCTTGGGGTTTTATTTGCCTCCCCTTTTATAGGTTTCCATCATTTAGTAACCACCGAATGTTGAGACCCAATGGTATAGTACTTAATGACCAACCAATGGTGACTCTAGGTGTATATCATCTAGTGGTCTTCAGGTTGATCAATTGATGGCTTCACGAGGCTCCTCATTTGATAGCAGGTCAGAAAGCAACACTAGATGGTTTGACGATCCGTGACATCTGATGACTATTTTGAACGCAATAACCAATGATTACTTATCAACTAATGGTTGATCAGTTAATCAAGTGATGGATAGTCTTGACATGTCATCCAATTGGTAAGGCAAAAAGATAACATCTGATGGTTACACTATGTGCAACACTTGATGGGTTTACTGATGAATGAAATGGATTCAATATCTGATGGCATGATTAGCTGATGGTTGCACTCAATGAGGATGTGATTGCAGAGGTTCCCTAAAAGGATAAATGGTTGTTATAAATGACTCCTTTAATGAAAAATTGGGATCCAAAATTTTCTTAAATTTATTCTATGTGCACTGAATATTGCTAGCCAAAGCAAGAATTACTAAGAATTAAGATGGGAATTTAAAAAAAGATTAGAGAATTATATTAACTGAAAATTATAGCATAAGGAAACTAAGGATAGAAATTTTAGATTATCGAAAATAAAGAGAAGTGAAATACTCAAAAATTTAATGAAGGAGGGAAATCCTCAGGTTGCCTCCCAAGAATAGTCTTTAACTTGACTCTTTTCTTGTTTTGTTCTTTAGGGTTGCTTTGGTGGTGCATGTTGGGGCTCTTCTAACTGGTGTTCTAAACTCCTCACAAAGGCTTCATCCTCATAGTTACTTTTAACTATGTGACCATTCATCTTGAATGTACCTATCTTTTCACTAGTGATTTCCATCATTGCAGATGGGTAAATCTTCACAACTGTAAAGGGGCCATACCACCTAGACCTGATCTTACCAGGAACAAATTTGATACTAGAATTGAATAAGAGTACCTTATCTCCCTCTAAAACATCCTTGCTTTTTAGGTGGGCATCATGCCACACCTTGGTTCTCTTCTTGTAGATTCGGGAATTTTCATAGGCATGCAACCATAACTCTTCTAACTCTTACATCATCGAGCTTCATAAACTAGTCCTTCCGAGTCCAGTTAACTATTTTCTCTAAGATTTTATTGATTTGTCAGTTCAATACTTCTACTTGTCCCGACATTTGTGGGTGGTAGGGTGTCTCTACCTTGTGCCTTACTCCATATTTCTTCAACAAGGCTTCAAATTGTCTCTCCCTAAAGTGGGATCCCCTATCACTTATGATGGTGTGTGGGACACCAAATCTGGGAAAAATAGTTTTCTCAAACAGTCTGATTACCACTTTGGAGTCACAAGTAGGGGTTGCAATAGCCTCTACCCATTTTGATACATTGTATATAGTGACGAGAATACATTGATTTCCCCTTGAAGATGGGAATGGTCCCATATAGTCAATTCCCCAAACATAAAAAATTTCCACATCTATCCATTAGATAAGTGCATTTCATTCCTCTTTGAAATATTTCCCGTTTGTTGGCATTCATCACATGCCTTAACATATGCTTGAGCATCCTCAAATAGGGTGGGCCAATAAAATCCCAAATGTAGTACTTTTGTTGCTATCATTTCTCCTCCTAGATGTCCTCTACTGGATGCAGAATGGCATTCCCAAAGGATTTGGGGGAATTCTTCTTCTAGAATGCACCTTCGATACATGTTGTCAGCACATCTTTTGAAAAATAGTGGGTCATCCCCATAGTAGTTTTTCAGATATGAGAATAATTGCTTCTTCTGATTGTATGTGATGTCGGGTAGCAACTGTTGGCAAGCTAAATAGTTACATTTATCAACAAACTAGGGTAGGTTGGGTTCAATGGACTTGGCCATCATCACAACATCATCAACACAGTTGTCTTTGACTAATAATAGGTTTTCTTCAATAAATACTATCCTTTACAAGTGGTCGACAACCACATTTTGTGTCCCCTTTCAATAATTTCATGATCAAATTCTTGCAGTAGCGGAGCCCACCTCACAAGTCTGGGCTTGGTATCCTTCTTCAGTATCATATACTTAATGGCAACATGGTCCACATATACCTTCACTTTTGTTCTACCAAATGGGATATGTAATTTATCAAAGGCAAACACTATCTCTAACATTTCTTTTGAGGTTATTGTGTAGTTGACCTGAGCATCATCCAATGTCTTTCTGACATAGCATATTGCGTGGTGTTTCTTGTTCTTCCTTTGTCCTAGAACAACACCAATGGCACAATCAATAGCATCACACATAATTTCAAATGGCAACTCCCAATCTGGAGCTTGAAAGATTGGAGTTATTGTCAAATCATCCTTTAATGTGTTGAAAGCCTCATGCCATTCATCAGTGAATTTAAACTCAATGTCCTTTACTAGAGGTTCGATAGATGTTTCACAATTTTTGAAAAATCATTAATGAACTGCATGTAGTACCCAGTGTGTCCCAGAAAACTTCTCACTCTAGTCGCTGATTTAGGAGGCATGAGCTTAGATATTTCTTCAATCTTGCTAAGGTCGACTTCGATTCCTCTTTTTAGAGATTTTGTGTCACAAAACAATACCTTCACATACCATGAAATGGCACTTTTCCCAATTCAGAACTAATTGCTTTTCTTCACACCTTTGTAGGATCTTGGACAAGTTTGTGAAATATTGGTCAAAATTGATGCCATATACAAAAAACTCATCCATGAAGACTTCCGCTATGTCCTCCAAGTGGCGAGTCTTTTCCTAACTTCTTTATATCCAATGTTGAAGGGTATAGTAAATGCACTAGGATCCTTCTTTTTTGTTAGCATCTTGGCTTGAATGAAGTCACTGGACATTTTATCTAGTTGTACAGTTTCAATATGGTCTCATGTTCTTGTTTTCTTAATCAAATCCTTGAAGAATTTGGCATACGTGGGCATTTCTTCGATAGCGTCTAAAATCAAAACATTCAGGTGCAACTTATTCATAGCCTCCCTAAACTTCTCATATCTATTCTTTAGATTAACCTTGATCAATTTGTAAGGGCAATGGACCCTTGGAGAATATGGATTCTTATTGGAAAATACTTCTTCTGCTGGGTCTGACTCCCTATCCTTTACAACATTCTTTCCCTTGATTTTCTCTTTAGGCTTGTCCTTCTTAACAAACTCTTCATCCTTAGACACTTCTTCTACAACAACTAGTTCAGACTGTGACTCTACATTTGCTCTTTTCTCAGGGGTATTTTTGTTGTTAGGATTTTCTAGAGTTCTTTCAAAACAAAGGGCGGCCATCTTTACATTCTCAATATTAGATGTGATCTTTCCATGAGGATTCTTGATTAGTTCAGACAGTTGTGCCCGCTGTTGGTCAATTTGTCTTTGATGTGTCTGCATATGAGCCATTTGGGTCCGCATAGAGGTCAAGACACTTGAGTTGGTTATAGCACTTTTAGTTAACTGGTCATTCACTGAGGCTTGACTTTTTGTGAATTCAAACAACTGAGACATCATATCAGGTTGGTTGCTACTCTTATCTTGGCCTCGATCTTGATTTTTCCAGTTTGTGTTCTTGTTTTGACCTTGACCTTGCTGTTGTCTTTGGTAACCATTTCTATTTTTCTATAGTTGTTGGTACTGGTGGACGTGGTTGGTCCTCCCGCTCTCCCAAATCATGGTGGTGTTTTAGACAAACCACTTAGTTGGTGCGAGTTTTCAGTAGCGTCTTTGGTTTCCATAATTGAAACTAGGGTGATCCGGTCTCTTACAATCAACATAAGAAAAATTCTCAGTCACTTCCTCTTCTTTTATTTCATCATTATCCTCTAATTAAGTGTAGTTACATTTATCGACATCATGTCCTCTTTCACCACAGGTGACACATTTCATGACCTTCTTGGTCCTGGCTTTCCCTTTGCCTCCAAATCTTTCAACTATTTAACATCCAAGGCAATCTTTTGGATTTAGCCTGTTACAGTCTCTAGGGCCTTTGACTCGACATTTGGACCATATGAGATCGTCCTCTTGGATGAAACCCTATCACTTCTCTAATAGTCCATGCCTTCTTTCAGTGCAACCATGTTATTGATGATCTTCGTGGTCTTCTTTGGCTTTTTTCCAAGGAAATCACTTCCTGCAACAACATTCAACGAAGTCCTTTCTATAGATGTTAACCCATTGTAGAATGTGGTCATAAGAAAACCCTTGTCATAGTTGTTATGAGGACAATCCCTAAGATATTCTTGAAACCACTCCCATGCTTCATAAAGATTCTCCCTAGGCTTTTGCAGGAACCTAGTGATCTTGTGCCTATTCTTGATGGTTTTCTCAATAGGATTAAACTCTGTGATGAAGGCATCAGCAAATGGTGCTCATCAATTAATGGACGTATGAGGTAAGATAAGATACTAATATAATGCTTTATCTCTTAAAAGAGAAGATGAATCCCTTACAGTGTATCACCTTCTAAGGCACCCTCTTCATCTTAATTGTGTCACATATTTTCTTGAAGGCATCTAAATGGTGATAAGGGTTCTCATCTCTGGAATTGGATTTGAAAGTATTGTTTTGAATCATGACAATGACTCCAATTTTTAGCCCAAAATTCACCGAATTGAACCTTGGAATGATACTAGGGCATCTAGATTCGTTAGCCCTTCTCGCGGCCAAATCCCTAAGGGATTGACCTTCTTCCTCCTTTGTCATCATCGTTGTCTTCTTCGTTGTTGTTGTTGTTATTATTTTTCCTTCCACTCCTCCTTGTCCTTAGATGACAACCTTCATCACATCGTCGTTCCTCATAACCCTCATCACTTGGTGGTGGAGGAGGTATCTCACCAGGTAGGATGTCACCTATAGGTTGTTTAGGGTTGTAATCCTCCCATTCAGATTCCTGGTTCATTGGGGTATCTCAACCTTTGCATTCCGGTTGCCTTTGGCATGTTGTCCTCCTCTATGAGGCATCATGATGATGACAAGGTGGGTCATTGCTCTTGTAGTCTACTTCTTCCTAAGTTACCTAAAATAGTTCGCACAATCAAGTTAAAAACTTGACGTGTTTGAATGAAGTATTCTAGGTAGCTACTAAATAGCGGATTAAAAACAATGTGCTATCAAGTATATCACTAGAATTGAGACATGGGTGTGTGGTGAGTAGACTCATGTTATCAATAGTACTGATTGCCTTGTCCCCGACAATGATGCCAAAAAGTTGACCGACCTATACAAAACATCCAAAAAGGAGCAAATCTAGAGCAGTGAGACTCTTACATTTATAACCCAACACTCAGGACCTCACAACTATTATACGGGGTTTGATGTAGTAATTTGGGTTGAACCACAAGGACAAGTAATGGTGAGTGCTAAGAATGCAAAATCTTGGCTCAGTTACACCAACCAAGTAGGTAGATTAAGATGGTGTTCCTTAAGGAACGATGTTACTTCAACCCAGTAAAACAAGTAAAGGAAAGAAAGAAAACAAAGCAAGAGAAAAAAAGCAAGCAAATGTGATGTAAAAAATATGGATGTAACTTGGATTGGTTTTCACCACTTAAGGTCTGTCACCAACATTCTATACTCACACCCTTTGTATACCTTTAATAAGATTACAAGCAATCATCATATATGTCTATTCCCTCCTCTCTTGAGTTTAGGATAGATCTAGATTATAAGGTTGTCTTTCTCTTGAGATGTCAATCAAACAATCACAAACATATACATATGTCCATTACCTTAGGCATTCCAACATTCTCATGCATTCATGAACTCCATAACACTTATATAGAGTTAGAACTACTCTTTCAAGGCACTAACAATCAAACATCACATGATGGTAGCTAATTATGCAAGCGAAGCATTAAACAAAAGTATATGGAGATAACCATTGCTAAGAGCACATATATATTCAAATGGATGGAAGTATATACATGTTGGGATAGCCTTTGTGGTTAATCCCAACCCAAGCTATGAGTTTAGCCACTCATGTTAATGAGTGACATTGTAGATTTACAAGAGAACAATGACATAAAGCACTACTAGGAGGAGGGAGAGTAAGAATGGACAAGATAGAACTACTAGAAGAGGGGGAATGGGAGATACACCAACTATGGATGAACATTGACCACAACCAATGGTCCAATTCTCCTTCTCCATAGTCATCATGATGATGATGAAGAGCTATAATCAGTCCTCCATTTGTTGACGGAGTGCTTCAGATAGGGAATGGATGGATAGAGTAGGGTTTAGTGGACTCTCATCCTCCCTTCCTACCAATTGATGTCAGAAATAGGCAATGATGAGATTCTTCTCCAACATCACCTACACATACTTAATTGTATGTTATCACTTAGGTTGGAAGTAGCCATCATACTGTACCAACCATATTATTGTTCTCCTTTGATTTAATATACATTCTTGTAATTTTTTTCCTTACTCTTGTTTTAATGCATCACTCACATGGTTAGCTACTTTTTGTGATGTTTGATTTAGATAATGTCAAAGAAAGAATTTTAGGCAAATCAAATGGTTGGAATTGTTAGAATCCATGAGTGTGATAGATCACTAAATTAACAGTCATATTTTTTGTTCCTTAATCATTTGCTTGCCATTTCAAGAGAGAGACATCCTTTGACATAAATTTACCTTAATCTTGAGAGAATGACAATGTTACATACTGTTGATTACTACTTGTAGAATGTTGTTTTAGGATATAAAATGGAAGGGAACATTACATGGTTAATGAGCAAGCTTCATTGGTGAAACTTGCTCCAATGCTCCACTTATCATAATCTTAATTGTCTCTTCCTGCCTTAGTAACTTATATTTTCTTCCTTGTTAATTAATCTATTTCTTTTCCAAACACTCAACCCAAAATTTCTTTAGTTTCTTATGTAATTTCCTCCCTTATCCTTGTACTAAAACCCATTTACTACAAAAAATGACATATTTTGTTGCAATTGTCTCTTTGAGTCAGGAATAAATTTGAAGTCTGATGCGTTTTGACTGGGAACATGCCTGTACTTTTTACCCACATTTGCAGTTGATCAATTTATGGGATATACCAGATGTCGGTTCATCCATGTGGTCAGAGTCAATGAAATCGATCCTATATCATCTTGCATGGTGATCAATGACTTGAGAATTGATGGTAATTTGAGTACTTGTGAAATCATAGGGCTTCAACTTATGGATATTGAGATGTTTGGTTGATGGCCCTTGTGCAATTACTAGGTCAATTGTTAGATCCATCAACCTCATGATCAATTACTAATGAATTGTGTAGGTGCCTGAGTGGTTAATCATATCAATGTTAAAGATTGATGGTTGTGCTTGTTCATGATCCCTTGATTGGAAATATGAATCTATGTGCATTGCTTGATGCCAATCAAATGCAAAAACTCAATTAGTAGCACTCAATTGGTGTTCATAAATTGATGGGTGATTTGTGATAGTGACCAATCACTATAACTCAATTGAGTAGCCCCCAACTGATAGAGGTTGATAGATAATTTTGGTGCTAGATCCCAATGTAATCCATTTTCCTAAAATTCAAGGATTGACTAATCAGAAGAGTGTTCAACAAACTTAGCTTGACAAGGGAGAATATCAAAAAATGATGCCCATACCTTTTGTTAATTCTTTCTTTTTTGTGAAAGCCAGGAGATAATATTATTCATCATATTCTCCTTTTCCAGGATTAAAACTATGAATGACATTAGGTATTGCTATAGGATTAGTATTGGTAGTACGACTACCATTATATTGGACTTTAGAATTATAAATATGCCTAATGATTGGCGGAGGATTACCATAAGGCATATCATTCACTTGGGTTTTCAAGTGATGTTTTGCAAGGCCTTCAACTATGATATTTCCTTCATGATATACATGAGATATCTATTTTGGGTTTTATGGAGAAAACATGCACGGAGGAAGCAGCAATTTGTTTTCCACGCAACTCGAAACATGATCTCGTCGACAACAGCGTATTCAAAAAGTGTGTTCTCGGGATATACCTAATCGCAGAGCAAGTCCGATGATGTTCCACTGCATGATGGTGTACAGCGCTGTTGGCCTACACACACGATACTTCTCTCTCATTCACTGAGTGTGTCGTGGGAAGCTCCGACGACACTCCTTTCGTGGGGTGATGTATGTCTCTCATAGCGCGTATGGATGGTCATTGACGTCCTACAAACACAGGCGTCTCAGCGTCTGCATCTCTACTTTGTCCACGCGGATGGATTAGAACTCTATGTCGCGCTTCCTAAGCTAGCAGGAAGGAGTAGTCTCTGTGTGGCGACGTGCTAGCGTCACGGTGCTCTCCTTTCCCTCCCGAGGATGGTGATGGCTAGGGTTTACATACGTGAGCGTAAACTGAAAAGCCTCTCTCAATATCTTACAAAGATATCGGCCGTCAAGCCCCTTTAAATAGGAGACGAAAGGAGGCACGATTTCCTAAACCGATCGATATATAGAAAGACTGCATTAATTAAAACACTCATGGATTAATTAGAATATTCTAGAATTAATTAATTAACTAAATAATCATATTAATTGATTAATTAATATCTGACTCCATGCAATCACGTGGGATGGCTCTATGGGCATATATATCAACAATCTACACTTCCCCGTGTTGTTTCTTCATAACTCGTACCTGCCTTTATGATCTACATAGGAAGGATATTCTTCAGGCTTCTCTAAGAGGACCTTTACTTCTATACTTCTATTAGTATCTATATGTATAAGTTGCATTCCTTCCGCACGCTTGGCCTCCAGATCTAGAAAAATGACAAACGACTTCAAGTTCTTCTTCCACAACATTTGCTTTAAATGCACTTCTCACCACTCCATAAATCCATTCCCTTTTAGTTTCTGCCAATAATAGGAACAATTGTACTCCCTTTCTTCATTGTTGCGTCATTCTTAAATTTTATCCACCCCTCAATAGGTGGTTTCCATCTGTCTTCCCTTTCAATTCCCTAACTCCTCATGCGATATGTCATTCAATCCATCATGATTGAATAAGTTTGGTCTTAACATGATTGTGATTGACATATTGTTCCACCAATGTCTCCTTCTGCTCAAATACTACCTTATTGTGGTGATTTCACATAGTCCAACACTCCATGGTGAATTAACACATGTGTTGAGTGCCCTTCCTTAAATTTAATGTTATCCAGAAAATAGTATTTAGTTCTTCACTATCCATAGTGAAGTCAAAGTTTTCAATTTCCCTCCACACTTTTTTCAAAGTAGATACAACCTCTGATAGAATGCCTAACAGTTTGTGGTGATACATGACTGCAACAGGTAGCATAATCTTTAAAGTATCTCATCTTCCTTCTAATGTTTGTCATAATAGTATTTGATCCTAAAAGTCAAAAAAAAGTTTTGAACTTGACTGGAAGTTTATGCTTCCAAATTCTTATTCAAGGGCCATTTTTTGTTTGATTCTCATTATCGTCCGTATGATCAAAGGCAAAATTGATTTAAAACTTGCCATCTGTATTTAAAGTCCATGTCCATTAATCATGGCCTCTTTGTTGCACTAGAACAGGTAAGGACATAATCTTATCCACTACGAGAGAAGGTAGATAATGATCTAGGAAGCTCTTATCCCACGATCCACTTAAATCTACTAAAGATTCAACCTTTAGATCTTTCAACTTTTCATTAGGTGTCCTAGTGAAATAATCTTCCACCTTTCCTTATCTTGGGACCCAATTATCTTCCAATACCATGGTGCCCCTGCCATCCTTTACGATTCACAGACACAAATTATCCATCATTATCTTTCCTTTCATTTGGGATCACCAGAATGGAGGGATACAAGATCCTTTCTGACCTCTAAAGATTTGTATTACTTGAAGATTCTTGAGCCACATAGTATATTATTATTTGATTTTATATCCCATGTATTATAAACATGATAGCTGCATTCAAGTTTTGCATCAATTTTAAGCCCAAGCCTCCTTCATCAAATGGTTTCATAACAATTCTCCAATTAACTAAAGAAATGGGATGTTAAAAATGGCCTCCTTCCCATAGAAATCTCTTGAGGATGTCAAATAATTCATAAACATATAGAAAATTGGATCTTGTCATAAAAAAGTATATGTTCCAATTTTTGGTCGTGAGGCTTTGAGCTTCACATGTTTTCATTTATTGGCCTAAATATCATAGTAAATTTGCTGTCTCAACCTATCAAGGAACAAGATTGAAAAGTAGGATACAAAGGGTCCATTTTCTAGAGACCTCTACTAGCTATAAAGGGTTTTGACTTTGCACCATTTTGGATGATTGAGGTGCCCCCCTCCCCATTGACTGAGTTCATAATATATTTGTTGTTGTTCTCTAGTAACCTGATATGCTTTAGAGTATGATCAAGAAAGCCCCAGGATATTTGGTCATTAGATTTGTCAAGACAAATTTTAATGGTCATCATCTTTGCACTTTGTTTCCTACTCATGTTGCTTATCAACTCTTGAACAAGCACTACATTATTAGTAATTTTTCTTCCAGGAAAGAAGTTACTTTTTCTCTTGAGACACCAATTTTGGCAGCAAGATTTTTAGAATTTAAACAATAACCTTGGAAGTCATATTGGGACTGAAGTTATCAAGGGATATGTGCCTCACTTTGTCACACACCTACAGTCTCAATACCTTGAGAATTAGGACTATTGACTAGCTGCACAATTCTTAAGAGAGTGGAATCTCATGCAATTCTTTTGTGAAAGTGCTACAAATAGAATTACAAATAGTTTTCTATTTTCTGTAGAAAATTCAAAAAGTACCCTATCAGGCCCTACCGCCTTGTTTGCGTCAATGCTCCATAGGACATTACAAGTTTAATCTTTTGACAAATCATTAACAATAGTGGCTAGTTGGTTATCGGTATGAGCCTCAAAGTGCCCAAGACAATTACATTGTGGGTTATTACTTCCTCCACTAGGCATCGTCAAATCTTACTAAGATTGTTAAACATTAACTGTGTCATCTCATTCTAATCCATGACACGTTCCTCCACTACATTTTTCAAAATTGTGACTGGATTACCTCTCTTCCTTTGATTGACAAAGGCCTGATAAATTTTGTATTATTATTATCACCATAATTCAACCAACTAATATGTTTGCATTTTTCTGAGTCTCCTCCTCTTTTAAGGCCCTATCAAGTTTGGCTTGCATATCAATGCACAACCATTTGGCATTTTATATGTTGTTATGTAGTATTGATTTGTAATTGGTTATTTCTTATTAGTATATCCTTATTAGCTCTTTTGTTTCTAGCATGTTCTATATCCCTTCTCATGAGTTCCTTTTATGCATGATTATGGTATCATTAAGATTTAGAACATCATTTTAGTGGTTTTTATTGAGCATGCTTGCGAACTCTTTATCATTATTCCAAGAAGATTTAGTTAGATAACAATGCTTGTTCCCAACAAACATCTTTAATTTAACAAGGATATGATAGGCATCTAAGGATAACGAGGCAAGTGTTCCACCACAATATTTGAAAGTATCTATACGAAATTTGTTGTTAGCACAACTCTATCAGGCCATTCTTAATGATACCTATGTTTATATGTGTGTCTCATCCCTAAGAACCCAATACCAGTCATGCCCACATCCATAAATATGTTATTGATCATACTAACCCCATTAGGGTTGTAGACATTTCTTGAGGTTTTCTCAAAGTTTTCGTAGTTGTGTTGAAACCATTAAGGACAATCCACATAACAACAAACCTTTTTCCCAAGATTACCAAATTATTGCACAAAATGTTTCTAGTAGTATGTGGAGGTTGGGATGGACGATCACGACATAGAATGTAGTATAACTTCTACAATTGAGAAATTGCGTATGACTTGTAATGGTGTCAAATGACACTCACTGATTCTTGAACACCCAAATTCTATGGGTGGACCCTGGGATTCAACCCTATGTGTGTTCTTGAAGTGTATATTTTTTGTGGTTTAGTTGGACATTAAGAACATGTGAGAGGTTCAAGAATCACATAAACCTTGAATCTATAAGGAGACACAACATCTCTATGGGCACAACATGGATCATCAATAACGATTCATCAGGAATTATAGAAAAAAAATCTTACATTAGTCATGAAAACAACATAGGAGCAACCTGATGCCCTTTAAGCCTGAATACAATATGAGATATTGACATTTTTCTAATTCTCCTTATTTACTTATTCAACATCTATTGGAGTGGGTATGTCTTCCTCCATGTGATGTCTCAAACTCTTCTTCCTTTTCTCATATGGTGGCTTCACCCTAGCATAGTTCAATTTTATCTTTAAAATCTCTCCTTGATCTTAAGACTAGTGGGTAGGTTGTGATGTGCTTTCTTGTGTTACAGTCAACACATGAAATACAAGAATTTCCTCCTCAATAGTGTTTAGATTGGCTTGCTTCAGTTCTGTGAGTGCTTTCTATGACTCTTCATTCGCTTCTGGGTCTAGAATAGTATGTACTTATATCAGTTCTTCATGAGCTAGATACTTATGCCCCTAATTGACATTTAAGTTCCCCATATTGGTGATGTTTTCCAATATAGTTATTTCTAGTTCTTTTGTATTGATGTTTTGCTTTTCCTTCCGCACTTTATCCTTTTTATGTCACTTCTACTTGAGTAATCTATTCTTTATGTGATTGTCTGGTTTGTCTCTTTGCCTACTTACTGCACCTCATTTTCTAGGGTGACAAACTTATTGTTGTTGTGTGGTATGTAAGGAGAATTGTATTATGTATTCAAATTCTTTTGGTTATGCGTTGCATGATCCACTTTTCTCTTTTGGCCTTGCCACTGGCCTTCCTTCTCCATTACATTTCATTCTTTATTAGAGTCTGAGATCTAGTCTGTTCCCTCATGGTGCTCTCCATGGTCTTGTTTGTTCATACAATATTTTTTGTGTCTCATTCTCCTACAGATAGTGCATATTTGTAGCATGACCCATATTCCGTAGCATAGTCCATTCTATTGATACGTGATTTTGACCATGTGTCTCTAGTATTATAAATTTTGGACACTATTCATGTAAATGTGCTTGTTTTGTGACTTGTGGTATTATTTTCAATATTAATGAGTCTCCCGCGACCATCCATATATATCCAAACATAGTAGACACATTCCTGTTAAGTGGGAGGGATAGAACTCATACCCATGAAACCACACATTTAGGTCTCTCTTCGTGCAACACCCAATTAGTTTTCATGGATCTCCCATCATAGTTGTTTCTTGATCCATTTTGCATGAGTGATGGACAACATAATGTCTTAGTTTCAATTCATTCATGTTGAGAAAACCTATAGGTTTCGAAAGAAAATTGATCAGCTCCTACATTTTCATAAAGACCATTGCTTCCGCATATTTCTATGGCCATTCTAAATTTTCTCTGGCTTTAGGTTCAATCGAGTTTTTCATTCATCCCTCAACCTTGCCATGGCGACATTTGCACCAACAAGATGACTTTCATAAACACTTTTTGGAAGAAAGTAGCTTTATCTTTTTGGAAATTCTTGGCCACCACTATATTACTAAACAAGAATAGATTCTCTCCTACCAAAGAATACACACACACACACATATATATATATAATATATATATATATATCTATATATCTATATCTATATATATGTATATATATACATACATACATATACATACATACATACATATATATACATTATATATATATATATATACTTATATATACATACATACATACATATATATATATTTATATACATACATATATATATATATATATATATATATATATATATATATATATATATATATATATATATATATATATATATATATATATACCATTCATTCACGACTAGCATCTTAGTTATCTGTGCATCTGTTTTGTAATAAAAAGATACATATTTGTAATGAGACAAACATTGTTTGTAATGAGATGACCAAATTTGTAATACAAACACTAATTTTGTATTACACGTTTGATTATAGTAAAAATAATATTTACGAGAGAAGTTTACGCTGTAATATAAAACAAATGTTTGTATTAAAATTTTGTCATCTCATTATAAACGTTGTCTGTCTCATTACAAACATGTTCCTTTCTATTACAAAATAGATCCACAGGTAACTAAAGTTAGTTACCCACCTGTGTAGTGAATATATACCCAATCAAAGGCCCTCAAGTAGCCAAATGTACGATGAAGAACAAAAGAAAAATGAAAGACACTCGTTGTGCCAAGTGTACGACTCAAATTTAAGAGTTATCACAACACAAGCATAATGTAAGAAGGGGGTGTCTATATAAACCCTCTAGTAGTATGTAAGAGGCACATCGAATAGAGCAAGTGTCGATAGTACGTATAAGTGTCTCTTCTATATTGTTACCACTATGTAATAGTATCGATCCTATAAAAGAAAGAAGAGTGATAGCTCTTAAGTTTCTATCTAGAAATTCCCATTTCATGAAGAATGCACACTAAACCTCTTCGCTGAGGAAGCTAAGCTTAGTGAAAGAGAATTTTGTTTGTACTACTAAAGTGTAGAAAGTAAGTGTGTGACCTTTTACACTGTCTCTCCATAAAATCTTTAGTATTCAAGAATTCATCTCTCCCACATTTTATCCCAGAGTCCAGTTAGTCTATCCATCTATCAAGCAAAACATGAGCAAGGATTTCTGGACGCAAGGCTATAGGATAAAAGTGTGGAGTTCGAGATCCAGAACGTCTATGTCTAAGGATTGCCTCTCTTAGAAATCGTTGAGAGATGATTGACTAATACTAAAGAATGTCAGAAGCAAGGTGGTAAACACAGGTACACAAACTCTATTTTCTTGTTATAGTACTCAGAACATAATTCTTTAGTAACTAAGAATTTAGCTTCTTAAAGCAAAAATGAGGCAATCAAAAATGAATATGCTTAAAAACTTTCGTAAATGAGATATAGTAGGTATCTGAAATGTTCAAGTAGGTATCAGTAAATGGTATCAGAGCCATGTTTTGATCTCAAAAATATATCTAGTTTCTTTAAAACAAATGTTTAAAAACAAAAAGAAGAAAATTATATAAATCAAGAATATTATTTAGATAATGATATATATGAAGCCTTAGATATTGAATTCAAAGTAAATATATATTAAGATGTATAATAAATTAGAGGTACAAGTACATGAGAATAATTCGAAATTTTTTCAAAGAATTCAAGAAATGATAGTATAATTGCAAGGAATGATTGAATATCTTATAGAAAAACAACATAGAGAATGTATGCCTAAAATAAATTTATTCAATATGAGTGGAAATGAAATAAGCTTATGTCCACTTCATATAGAATAAACAGATGATTTAAAAATCTAACAATTAGAAAATAGATACTTAGATGCTAGCGTAGAAGAATTAGATAGTTTAAGCCAAGAAATAGTTGGACTTTCTGAGAAAGCTAGATTTTTAAATATTAAACCTATATAAGGAGAAACATCCAGTAGTCAAAAGACATCACCTACACCTACGACAACTCTTACTACAAAAACAAACAAAAATGAAACTCCAGAACAACAAGGTTTAAGATATTGGTTTGAGCCAAGTTTTAGAAGAAAACCCACAGATAGAAATAGATATGGGGGAATAAATTGGGCGTCAGAGAGGAGACCTAAAAATATAACATACGAAACCCAAGTAGACTATATGACTCAAGAATACATCGGACCATATGGAATATACTTAAACCTTAATTGTGTAAGAAACATAGATGAAGCATAACAAGATGGGTAAAATCCACCTATTTAGTTGTTACATTACAATGTTATGATATAGATACAACAATAAGATTTTGTCATCTAACTTTTTAAGGAATAGTGTTAGATTGGTGGCAAGGATTAACAAAAAATGACAAAGAAGATGTTAAAGGAACCACGACAACTTTAGCACAAGTAGTAAATAATTATGAAAATGAATTACGAAGAGAATTGTTAGGAGAAAATTGGAATACAATTTACTAGATGACTACATATGTAAACAATCTATTAATATTATTATCTCTAATATTTACACTTATCTTTGAATAAATGTTAAAGGTAAATTTTTGATGACTTAGATTTCCTTGTAATATTCCTAATTTTGCATCTTTTCTATCATTTATTCTATTGTCCATTAATACAATATTAATTGGAGAGTCTATTCCTTCTCTAAAGGTTGCTTTAATCATCATTTGTATTGCACCTATATGTATCCATCCTATTTTGGATTTTTCTTTTATTTTTTCCATTCTTCTCATTAAGTCTTCTTTTCGAAGTAAGGGTATGTTTATTTTATTTTTAGTGTATTCAATTTGCATATTCATTTCTCAATTAGTAATTCCATAATATAGGATATGTTTTCTTTGAGTAATCTTATCAAGGAATGATTTTGTAAACCCATATGAATTTTCTAGTTTTAGCTCAGAACTTCATATTTTATTGAATAATCTTCTATCTATCAATACATCTTGCAAGAAGTTTCCTACTTCTTCTTGGTATTCTTCTATTATTTCTTATTCAGTCAAATTCAGAATCTGAGAAATAATAGATTAATCTGTTTGATTGCACATCATCAGTTGCTTGAACAAATTCAATAATATTTTTTATTTATGATAGTTCTTCTTCAATTATTTCTTCAAATTGTTTTTGATTAATTTTATTTGATCTTTTATTTGGACATTTGTTTGCATAATGTCCTTTTTCTTTGCATATAAAACATGTGCATTCTTTCAAGTTTTTGTTTTTATTAACACTTTTTCTTCTATAATATTTCTTTTTGGGTTTTAGTTTGAAACCAAATCTTTTCTTCTTTTTAAATCTGTATTTATTTGATTTATTATATCTTCTAGATTCACATCCTATTGAGACAGGGTGAGTTAACGTTGAACAACATAGGCCTTGGTTTACTACTTCATTTCTTTTTCTATTTAGTGTAGCTTTTGCACACCATTCTTCTAATTTCATTCTTAAGAATTCAATATGTCCTCTAAGAGTATCTGCTCTTTGTCCTATGTATTGAGGATATAATTGCATTGCTTTGAATCCCCAGGGGTCAAGAATTGTTGCATAAAATAGGTTTAACAAACTTCTATTTGTCATATTTTCTTTATATGTTCTATCAAATGTTTTATAAAAATATTCTTGAAATTTGCATATGTAGTCATATATTAGACACATATCACATAACTTCAAGTTGTATAGAAGAAAAGTAAATCTTTGTTATTCTTTTTATTTTTCTACATCTTTATTTGTATTCCAAGTTTCTCCTAAGAATTCTCTTTGTAATTCATTTTCATAATTATTTACTACCTGTGCTAAAGTTGTTGCGGTTCCTTAAACAACTTCTTTGCCATTTTCTATTAATCCTTACCACCAATCTAACAATATTCCTTGAAAGGTTAGATGGCAAAATCTTACTACTGTATCTATATCATAACTTTGTGCTATAATAGCTAAATAGGTGGCTTTTTCCCATCTTGTTATGGCTTCATCTATGTTTCTTACACAATTGAGGTTTACGTATTCCATTTGGTCCGATGTATTCTTGAGTCATATAGTCTACTGGGGTTTCGTATGTTATATTTTTAGGTCTCCTGTCTGACGTCCAATTTATTCCCTCATATATATTTCTATCTATGGGTTTTCTTCTAAAACTTGGCTCAAACCAATATCTTGAACCTTGTTGTTCTGGAGTTTCATTTCTATTTGATTGTGTAGTAGGAGTTGTAGTAGGTATAGGTGCTATCACTTGACTGCTGGTGTAACAACCCTGACCTGGGTTATGAATTAACCCTAGATTGTTTTGCTTAAAAAGATTAAGAAGATTCTTAATCTTATCTTGTGAAAAGTAATTAGGGCTCATGAGAAACTTATGTTTCAATTTTGGTCCTGTTTGAACAATGTTGAAGCAATGTTTGCTTATTTTGGACCAAAGTGCAAATTACCCAAGTTGAGGGGTTAAATTGCAAATGTTGCATGGTAAGATGTTCCTCTGATGTTGAGACATCATAAGAATGAATATGATGTAGTGGTATGGCTTTCACAAGCTCGGGCACCAATATTAAGCTTGTAAAGCAGTGTTGTGCATTAAAACCTAGTTTTGGTGAAAAGTGCAATTTACCCAAAACCTAGGGTTCAATATGCAAATTACCACTTCAATAAGGTCCCTAATGTTTCTTGGAAACATTTAGAACAAATAAAATGAGATGGGTGCCTCATTTGAATTAAGTTGGAGGAGAGAGAATCTTGATATTAAAATAATCAAGATTAATGCCTAATTGAAACCCTAATTTGATTTAGGGCAAAAATGAATAAAAATAATTGAAGGGCTTTCAACCAAAATGTTTTGGGTTGATTTTGAATAAGGATGAACGTTCCTTTGCCAAGATAAGGAACGAAAATATCCTAAGTAGGTGAAATTCCACTCACCTTATTATAAGAAAAAGAAAACCCACTCACATATGGATATTAATATAATAAGCATTAAGGTGCTTAATTTGATTTTCTTTAAATCAAGGATAATGAAGGAGAATTAAAGGCAAAGGAAGGTGCCTCGTCCTTAATGGATTTGAGGGGGAAGAGGCGGCCATATTTTTGGAATTTAATGCATTTTAATAATGCATTTTTCTCTCATCAATTTCCTTATAAAAGTGCCTTTTTCAAGCCAAATGAAAGGCTATTTCGGATTTTATTCTTTCCCTTGCTTGCAAAACCGACCAAGGAGATAGGGAGGAGCAGGGAGCACGTCCCCAACCTGTGGGTGATCCCTTGACCTTCGTTCTCCTTGATTTCATGGTGGAAATCGAAAATAAATTATGGATTCCTTCTTATTTCGATCTCCTCTTCAACCCTAGCCAACTTTTGCAATCAAAAGCTTGAGGACGAGCCTAGGGGGAGTTGCAAGAGCTTCATACACCATTAATGGCGTGATCTTGGAGCTTTGGAGCTCAATTGGAGGCGGGTTTTATAACTCAAACCCTTAAACATTGCTATTGCATCAATTCTCTATGCTTTGTTGATTGATTTCTTCAATTTGATGCACTCTTGTTTCTTGCTGCAATTTCCATCAAGAACGGTTGCTGTTCTTAGTTGTTCGAAGGAAGGGGATGATGACATAATCCTAGATTCTTATACAAAGAAAATTACCAAGCAAAACCGTTTTGATAGCTACTCCAAATCGTTTTAATTTGATTGGCTATGCGGTTTCAGCAAACCGTTTAAGGGCAAACGGTTTGAGACCGTTTGGGAGAAAACGGTCTCAAGACCGTTTGAGATGGTTGACCAAGCGTTGAACGTTTGGGAATTTTGTTCCTAATTATGTAGGCTGATAATCCTCCAAATTTGAGGGATTAACTCCAAAGGAATCGAGAGTTGAAGGCCAATCAATTAGGCAATCGAATTGAATTATGTGCTGATTTTTCAACCTGATCAACTTGACATGCTTGGGCAAACGGTCTCAAGACCGTTTGAGTGCGTTGACCAAGCATTTAACGTATGAGAGTTTTGTTCATAATGATGTTGGTTAATGACCCTCCAAATTTGAGGGGTTAATTACAAAGGGATCATGAGTTGAAGACTAATCAACCAGGCAAACCCTAATTGAAAATAGTGCTGAAATTCCAATGAGTTAAGTTGAGATTTTGGGTTGGTTAGCCCAAA
Source organism: Alisma plantago-aquatica (assembly GCA_963693085.1). Classification (NCBI taxonomy): domain Eukaryota; kingdom Viridiplantae; phylum Streptophyta; class Magnoliopsida; order Alismatales; family Alismataceae; genus Alisma; species Alisma plantago-aquatica. Next base: position 1,021,566,786 of record OY856409.1, on the reverse strand, counting down.
CGGTCTCAAGACCGTTTGTGGATCACCCAAACGGTCTCAAGACCGTTTGGGGATCACCCCAAGACCGTTTGGAGGTCTGGGGTCAAGTATAGTTGACCAATTGAAGGTCCAAAGGTACCAAATCATACTGCAACTAAATGCTGATTTGTTGATCAACTCGATAGACCAATCCATGATGAATTTTCACTAGAGTCCAAAGGTTGGACGGGCAAACGGTCTCAAGACCGTTTGGAGGTCATCCAAACGGTCTCAAGACCGTTTGGTGGTCACCCAAGACCGTTTGGAGGTCTAGGGATGAGTATAGTTCAGTGGTTTAAGGTCTAAAGATATCAAGTTGATCTGCAATAGATTGCTGATTTGGTGAGCACTTCAATGAACCAAACCCTAATTAGATTGCTTGGATTGGAGTGATATGATGGTCAAACGGTCCCAAGACCGTTTGGAGGTCATCCAAATGGTCTCAAGACCGTTTGGTGGTCACCCAAGACCGTTTGGAGGTCTAGGGTTGAGTATGGTTAGGCGTTTGAAAGTCTAAAGGTACCAAGCTGTTATACAATGCAATGCTGATTTGGTGATCAATCCAATGATCCAAACCTTAATTGGATGGCTTGTATTTGAGTGATATGATGGGCAAACGGTCTCAAGACCGTTTGGAGGTCATCCAAACGACCTCAAGACCGTTTGGGGTCAGGTCATACCCAACTTGGATGATGGTTCAATGGTTTCAAAGCAACTAGTCTTACATTGATTAGTGTTGTTGAATCATCGATTCCAAACCCTAATTCAATTGAATCAAACCCTAATTGATGACCAATTGAGGGTTAATTAAGGGTCAAATAAGTTGAAGGTTGACCTATTTAAACTCAATTGAAGTATGGGTATAGGTCCAATTGATGATTGGTTCCATGAATCCAATAATTGAAGGAATCAACATTGGAAACCCTAATTCAATTGGATACCTTATGTCATTAAAGGTCCAATGGATCAAACCTTTTTGAAAACCTAATGTGATTAGGTGGGAGATACCTTTAATGGTACTAGTCATTAATGCATAACAAATTCATGGATCCAATACATGATGTAAACCCTAATTGAGGCCGATTTCATGTATAACCCTATTAAGAGGTTGCCTACATGTGAAATCACTAATTAGGATGAATAGTAAACCCTAATTCCTTTGGATACCTTATGTAATGGAGGTCCAATGTGATGATGAATGTACTATTGATCCAATGATGGTTAGTAATGTTAACCAATGAAGGAACAAAGGTTAAAACCCTAATAGTATCTAAGTGATTAGTGTCAATTAAGGGATGAACCCTAATTGCTGATAAGATCAATGACTTGGTACACTATGTAAATCATAGTTGTATGTACTTGATTGAAGGGTTGATATGACCTAATCAAGTTAAGAAGCTGATAGCATGAATTCATACATGAATATGAATCATGTGGTGTATAAGGGTTATGATCCTTAATCAAAGAGATCATGAAACCCTAAACATGAACATAAACCCTAATTGACAGGGTTATTGAATTCAACCCTAGTTGAGGGTGATTCCATGTGAAACCCTAGTTGAGGGTGATTCCATGTGAAACCCTAGTTGAGGGTGATTCAAAGTGAAACCCTAGTTGAGGGTGATTCCATGTGAAACCCTAGTTGAGGGTGATTCCATGTGAAACCCTAGTTGAGGGTGATTCAATGTGAAACCCTAGTTGAGGGTGATTCCATGTGAAACCCTAGTTGAGGGTGATTCCAAGTGAAACCCTAATTGAGGGTGCATCCATGTGGAACCCTAGTTGAGGGTGATTTCATGAGAAACCCTAATTGGGAATGCATCCCTAATTGCTTATAGGACCAATGACTTGGTACCCTATGTTAATCATAGTTGTATGCATATGATTGAAGGGTTGATGTGACCTAATCAAGTTGAAAGGATCAAATAATAGAATTCATATATAAATATGATTCATGTGATGATCCTATGTAGCACGACCGTGCAAGGAAGCACGGTCGTGGCGACTTTACTCAGCACGACCGTGCAAGGTAGCACGGCCGTGGTAGCTTTACTTTGCACGACCGTGCAAGGTAGCACGGCCGTGGTGGTCTATGCTTGACTTAGAGCTGAATTGAAAGTGACCTAACATGGTCGTTTTGTTAATTCTCAACTTAAGGATGAGAGAGATACTCATACCTTGTGATGATAATCATTTAATGATAATTGATGAGAATAAATAAGTATGAGTGAATACTTATGGTATAAATGTTGGCTCCTAGATGTGGGGAGCAATGAACTAGGGTTGACCATTGATAATATGATCTTGAAAACCTAAATGGTTAATAATGGAAAACCCTATTCTTAATGAAGGGTAATGATATGTGAGAGAAAGCCCTAATTGATGGAAAACCCTAACCCTGGTAAGGGAATAGTGGTGTAACCCTGTATTGCATGATGTGTTGTAAACCTGATAAGTCTATTATCATGTGTGACAATCATGCAGGTTTCATGAGTTGATGATCATAGCCAGGTATGAGCTATGATGTTTATTTGATAAGAATTGATTGGCCATATGTGCCATTATGTTTTTGTTACTGAGAAAGAAGTAACAAGATGAGTTGGGCTTGTAAGCCTTTGTTTTAAGTTGTTGCCTAGTGAGAGGTGACAAGATGTGAATGGCCTTGTGCGCCATGTGAATAAAGTTGTTGCCTAGTGAGAGGTGACAAGATGTGAATGGCCTTGTGCGCCATGTGAATAAAGTTGTTGCCTAGTGAGAGGTGACAAGATGTGAATGGTTTTGTGAGCCATGTGAATAAAGTTGTTGCCTAGTGAAAGGTGACAAGATGTACAATGTTCTGATGAGCCATGTGTGATGGAAACCCAAATCCTGATAAAGGATTAAGGGTAATACCCTTGAATTATTAATACATTGTTTTTGCATGGTATTGATAGATAATTGATGTACAACTATTATATGTGCTAACCATGCAGGTATTATGAGATGATGAGCATAGCCAGGTATGAGCTATGATGTATTATTAGTTTGAATTGTTAATTGGGCCTTGTGTGCCATAATATACCTTGTTCCCGGTAAGAGGTGGCAAGAGAATTAATGTGCATCAAGTGCCATGATGGATGCTTGTGTAGCAAGTATCATATTTACCTTGGTCAAATGACCTAAAGGTGTTAGTTACCTGAGAAAGAGGTAATAGTGCTCAAGTGATGAACAAAGGGTTTGAATACCCATGATTTCATGGTTATGGTATTGAAATTGAGAATGGATGAGAAGCCCCAGTGTTGAAATGAGGGATTAAGATCCCAACACCTTGTGAAAAGAGTATGGCTACAGGCCATGACTCCACAATGATAATGCCAGGCTTTAGTCATATGATCTAAGCCTGAAGAGAGTTAATGCAGTGATAATGATTCTGTAGTTTGAATAGATGTTATACATGTTCTTCATATTCATTAAAGGAATAGTAACATGTTTATTCTATCAAGTTACAGTTGCAATGGTTTTGATATAGAATAATGATTTAATCTGTTAGACATCAAAATATCTGCTGTCAAATAAATATGATTTCCCTATTCACATTTATCTTATTAAGTTGCAATAATAATGTTTCTGGCGGAGAGTTATATCTCTCGCTGGGGCAATTTTTATAATTGTCTCACCCCCGTGGGAACCACATTTTTAGGTGGACGCGGACGAGGAGACAGGAATCCTTCAGGAGGTGAAGGACATCAGCAGTAGCAGGGACAACAGTAAAGTCTCAGGTGGAGACATTGACTGTCATGTCATGTTCAGATGTATATAGAAGTCCTATGTGTCGTCTCTGTACTCTCAGGTCCTTGGAGTAGTAGTTAATGATTTCGAGATTTTGGCTTAGTGCCTCGAGGGTTTTATACTACCTGTGTACAGTTAAGACAGAGTAGTTAATGTTTGTATTCCTCGAGAAGCAAAAGTACATGAGATGTATATATATGAACCATGATGTAATGTTTTACTTTGGTTCTGAATGAAAGAGTTTTCCTATGAATGGATCCCTTAGCAAAAAGTTTTAATTTTTAGTGATTTTCGCTAATCCGCTGCTTGATGAACGCATCCACATTAGTTAATCTTGTTTTCGTGAGACGGTCGTCACAGTTGGATTCTTCTCCTTCTATAGTAGCTTTCCTAGAAAGTCTAACTATTTCTTGACTTAAGCTGTCTAATTCTTCCGTGCTAGCATCTAAGTATCTATTTTCTAATTGTTCGATTTTTAAATCTTTTGTTTCTTCTATCTAAAGTGGACATAAGCTTATTTCATTTCCACTCATATCGAATAAATTTATTTTAGGCATACATTCTCTATTTTGTTTTTTCTATAAGATATTCAATCGTTCTTTGCAATTCTACTATCATTTCTTGAATTCTTTGATTTTTTTTTCAAATTATTCTCATGTACTTTTACCTCTAATTTATTATACATCTTAATCTATATTGACTTCGAATTCAATATATAAGGCTTCATATATATCATTATCTGAATAATATTCTTGATTTATATGATTTTCTTATTTTCATTTTTTAAACATTTGTTTTAAAGAAATTAGATATATTTTTGAGATCAAAACATGGCTTTGATACCATTTATGGATACCTACTTGAACATTTTGGATACCTAATATTTCTCATTTAAGAATGTTTTTAAGCACATTCATTTTTTATTTCCCCATTTTTGCTTTAGGAAACTAAATTCTTAGTTACTAAAGAATTGTGTTTTGAGTACTATAACAAGAAAATAGAGTTTGTGTACCTGTGTTGCCCACCTTGCTTCTGACCTTCTTTAGTATCTGTTGATCCTCTCTCAATGATTTCTAAGAGAGGCAATCCTTAGACATAGACATTCTGGATCTCAAACTCCTCACTTTTATCCTATAGCCTTGCGTCCAAAAATCCTTGCTCTTGTTTTGCTTGATAGATGGATGGACTAACTGGCCTCTGGGATAACATGTGGGAGAGATGAATTATTGACTACTAAATATTTTATGGAGAGAGGGTGTAAAAGGTCACATACTTACTTTCTACACTATAGTAGTACAAACAAAATTGTCTTTCACTAAGCTTAGCTTCCTCAACGAAGAGGTTTAGTGTAGATTCTTTATGAAATGGGAATTTCTATATAGAAACTTAAGAGCTATCACTCTTCTTTATTTCATAGGATCGATACTATTACAGAGTGGTAGCAATATAGAAGAGACACTTATACTTACTATCAACACTTTCTCTATTCGATGTGCCTCTTACATACTACTAGAGGGTTTATATAGACACCCCATCTTACATTATGCTTGCGTTGTGATAACTCTTAAATTTTAGTCATACACTTGGCACAACGATTGTCTTTTATTTTTCTTTTGTTCTTCATCATACATTTGGCTACTTGAGGACTTTTTATTCTTTATTGCTTGTTGACGTCATGGTTGACATTTTGTTCTTCATTATTGCTTGTAGTCATCGTAGATGACATCATCGGCTACTAGTACTGCTTCTAGTATCTTGTTCCATTTTGTCTAGACATGCATAGAAATTCTTTCCTTCATGTATACTTAGATGACAAAATATTTGCTGACATCTGCGACTGGATCTTATATGTCCATTCTCTATCTTTTTTAGAAATCTTACTCAATTGATTTTCGTCACTGTATTGGATCTTCTTGTTGTTGAAATAATAATCATGTTATCTGAAGCTTTGTGTAGCCAACATTTATTAATTTTCTAATATCTGACAATGGACCTTTAGTCCCAATGCTCTTCTTACTTTGACAAATTCTTCATCTATCTTTTCTCTTTCAAATGTCTGACGAATGTCTTCAATGTCTTTAATGTAGTCTGGAGAAGATACTCCTATCTGAATGCAATGAATAAGATTGAACTTCTTTAATTTTTCCTAGTCTTCTACTGCTAAGAATACTTTAATATACAACTCACTGGTAGGTTTTACCTGTGGACTATTATTCTTGAATTTTTTGACTGCTTTTATTATATCTTGGGGAAGTCCCTGAATTTCTCTAAAATCATTATTCAGATATATGAGATTTACTGCTCCTATTATGAAACAATCTCTGATTATTCTTGGATCAGCTCCTTGGTTAAAGTTAACTCTAGGATAAATTCTTGTGTGATCTGGATAGCAAGTTTATGAAGTTTTCAAATTATACAAAATATCAAGTAGAGATTTGTACTCATTTTCACATTTGCTGAAAATGCAATAAGATTTAACTGTAGATCACTTTCCTGCTCAATTTGAGATACCCTAATTTTAAAAATCTTTTTGGGCATCAGTTTAATATTATCCACTGTTAAGCATGATTCTTTATCCAAAGAGATACTATTTTCCGATGTGAGGCTAGAGCTATTTTCTGAAGAGATATTTTCTTCGGTAAATAGACTAGTTTTGGCAGTTTGAAAACTGCTTCTGGCCATTAGGCTATGATCTTTCTCCAAGGAGATTGTATTTTTTGTTGGGAGGCTAGTTTTTGCACTTTTAAAGCTGCTATCTCTTGCCTTTTGTCTTGCATTTTCATCAGTAGTTTTTAGGCTACTGATTGTATCTGAAATTTCAAGTGATATATCTATTGGTCTTTTAACTTTGATTTTATCTTTCTTTGCTGCTTCCAAAGCTATTTGTCTTCTGAAGATGTCCAAGCCTGCTAAAATCCCTGCAATATCTTGTTTATTTTCTTCAATACTGTTAAGAATGCTATCTTGCTTTTTTATTAATTTGATCATATCTTTAAAATTTTCTTGTTGTATTCTACAAATAAGTTGTAGTCTTTCTAAAAATTCTACAAGTTTCTTATCAATTTACTCCATTGTATTCTCTAGAAAGGAAATATGCAATAAAGTTAGTTTCTTCTTTGATAACCTCGATATCATAAATATATTCTATAGAAAATATTTGCCATCTGCTTAATCATTTATATTCGGGTGTGGATGGTAATTAATTTTTTTTAAAGCTTTTACTTGGGTATTATCTACCCTTGCTAGAATTATTTAGGTAATAGAAAATAGGCAAATTTCTTAATTCTTTTTTTAAGCGCTAATAATTCTTTTTCATTGGAATGATATTTTTTTCCCAGTATTTGTAAATGTTCTTGAACTGTATATACATATTTTTTCTAGTTGTCCATCTTTTTTCTTTAGAACCGCACCCAAAATTCTTCTGAAGCATCTATTTCTATTATTAAATCGTCTGCTTTAAAGGAAGATCTAGTCTTGGTAAAATTTTACATTTTTCTTTTATAAATATAACATGGTTTATAAGTTCTTCTATCATAATAAAGATAGAATTATTTTTTAATAATTTTTGTAGAGGATTTCTAAGTTTTACTAGGTTTTCTATGAATTGTTTTGCATTATTTAAACATCCCAAAAACAGTTGAAGTTGTTTTTATCGTCAAGTTTATCTGGAAACTTAGTGATTTTTTCTAGGATATGTTCTTGTAATTATATTCCACTAGAATCTAATATTAGTCCTAAGAATTCTATTTTAGGTTTACAAAGTTCTGTCTTCTTTTTAGATAAAACTATTCCTGCTTTTTAGCAAAGAAGAAAGAATATATTCACATGTTTAAGATGTTTTTCTTCATTATAATATAGTATTCGGGAAAACATTGTTTTCTAACTATACAAGTGGGTGCTACACTATCTAAGAATGCATGAAAATATTTTGTTTTATATTCTTCATAGACTACTCCTACAGTTATATATATACTATGTCTACTAGTCATTTGGTTCTTTTTTCAAGAATATATATATATGTATATATATGTATGTATGTATATATGTATGGGTGCTCATTCAATGCCCGTGCAGGTAGCTACCCGCTCCTAATTTGGTTACTTTTTTGAGTTTTCTTACTTTTGACATCTAGAGGGTTACTTTGACTAGTCAACTTGCAATTACCTAAGCAAATATAGTTTATCATCTCATGGTATGTACCATGGTGGATACACAACTAAAAGGTATAGATATAAAATTCTCCCTAGATTATTATATAGTTTAAACACCATATAAATATATTTCAAATTGGTGATTACATATAGGAGTCTTGAGTATTTTTTTGAGTCTTAGGGAGACCCCACTAGTCCTGAGTAGTTGGTAATTACAATGTGCTCAGGGGGATTCGAACCCGAGTCCCCCAGGGAGGACATGCCGGACCGAACCACCTGAGCCACACTGGCTGGGTAGAGCCTTGAGTATTACATTAGTTATGTAGTTAGGATACAATATGCCACTCTATTGTATGTTCATGGAAATCTACAATTATGGATACGACACATGAGTAGATACTAGGGGGTCTGTATGTGATAATCTAATTTGTCAACTTTGATTTTTCAAATTTAAAGCTATAATAATGGGGATATTGGAGTCCTTGGATTTATGCTATATTCTATGAAGAGCTAGAAATGGTATGTATTACTTTAACTTTTTAGTTAATTATGTTAAATTGATTATTAATTTCATTCAAAATATTAAAAGTGCACAAACAATTGATAAAAAGAAGTATCATACAAGACATTAATTGAAAAATCAGTATAATTGTATTAATTACATCACATTTACATGTCACATGATTAAAAAAATATAAAATCTTGCCGAGGTGAACAACTGACTACCTCATTTGAAGTCCAAAGACAAAGAGTCATGGGTACTCAAACCATCAACTCCTGCATGAATTTAGTTCTTGAATTAACCTCGAAATTGGATATAATAGTATACCCAAGAAAAATTAGAAGATAGAGAAATATCATTAAATGATGGTAAGTGCTAAAATTTGGGTAGAATAAATAAAAGTATTAGGAAGAAATCTTTTATAAAACAAGGAATAAATAGGATAGAATTAAGTAAGAGAATACAAAAGGAAATAATATTTATAATTCAAGATGCAATTATGATTTTGAGGAATATGAAAAGATATTTATTCTTTCAGTCATACAACTTTCCATCAAAATAAATCCATAGTGCATAAATTGCAATCAAGCAATACATATGTGAACATGTCGTTTCATGATTGATATAAGAAGAGAAAATGTTGCAGAAGGAAGAAATAAGGAGGGCAAAAAGATTAGTCATACCTACTGTGGATCTCAGATAGAACATATAGAAATCATGATCGAGTTTTCTTATATCTAGGTGTCGTTACAATGGCAAATTGTGGCCAAGCAGAGAAAATATAGGTCTCCCGAAGGGATAAGACTTTTGAAGGAGAAATAATGCATTAATGTAGGGTCTATGCATCTAATTGTGCAACAAAAAATTGGGGACAAGTAGAGTAAACCCTAAACCCTTGGAAGAAAATTTAGACTATAATGTTAAAATCTATTACGATACAAGTAATAAAATGCTCATCCATTATTGATTAATAGTCAAAAACACTTGTTTACCAAAAATCTAGTATGTCACAAGAGTCAAAATGATCATATTATAACACCTATTGGAAGAATGTATATGATCTTTGGTAAAGTGGGGTTGGCATGTGAAACTTCAACCTATTGATTCTCATTTGAACATTACTACAGATGCCCTAGATGGACTACATGACATGAACAAGTAGATGGAGTCCACCTACATAAATCCATCCTCAGTCTTATCCCAGATAGTTACTATTGAAACTGTCTAAATCGGTAGCAATACTCCCACAATATCTAATGAGTTAATATTGTAACAATGTTTAGTTTAATTTTTTTCTAGTAAGACAATAGAGAGATGAGTACGAATACTTCATGAACAATTACATTAAAAGAAGCCATGATATAAAAATGTTCCTTTTCCAAAACACATTCTACATAGGTTATGAGGAAAAGTCACATAATGTCATAATGTATTATATTGAAAAAATAATAAACTGAATTGTAATTCCATAACACACTTTATTTCCTAGATGATTATATCATAAATTATGTAACTATTAGAACTATGATATAAAATATGTTGGTGATATTGCAGACATACATATACATAAATAGAAGGGATCTCCATAGATTTGCACATAACACTACCACACTTCACCTATTTCATGTCCATCATCCTATTTTTATCTCTAAGCTAATCACTATTCTTAGAATAATGATACCAAAAAAAGATGAGCTTGTGAACCTAAAAAGCCATTAAAAGTACGTAGTATATAATTTATTGGAATAATGCATATGCACCATTATATATACATTTAATCAATAAACCAAACTACATCATATATCATTTTCCATTATATAAAATATTTTTGGCAGTACAACTTGCAAGTGACATAATTATATGCATGACCATAACACCAACATGTAAAGAACATTTATCTCGCATACATAATACAAACTGATACCAAAAAATTAGTTTAGATTCTTTAATCTAATGTGTAATAAAAAGCAAAAGGTATCACTTAGACTATACACCATCCAATAACATAACCAATCTATGAAATGTCATTTATAAAATAATTCAGCAAAAATGTGTATGCCTGTGTTCAATCCAATTGCACACAAGTACACATAAAAGGATAATTCCATGTACCTTGTGTTACAACCCCTATGTAGCGTACTAGAGTCAATCCAGACTTTACTTACCAACTGGTCATAGTCAAATAACCACATACTATACATTCATTATTATGCATGGACACCAATAGGTTTCATGTTCAATTTACATAATCCTTAACTTGACCCATCTTTCCAAGGTTAATTTTACTAATCATAATAATCAATTAGGTCAAAAGTACATATTCTAGCATTTTAATATCATATGCACATACTAAATAATTAACCTACGCTTCAATTATGATAGAGTTTTGTCAGATGGATAGGTCATAAACATGTAACTTTTAAGAATATAAATGAATCATGGCCTTTAAAGTTCATAAAATTGTTTCATATATCAAAATAAGCACAATATAAATTTATTGATATTTTTTGGGAATTAATCTTTCCACTAAAATTAAATTAGGGCTTGTAGCTATAATAATATTTGATCACACTAATCATGATTAAAATGGAGTTCTATCATGATCAAATTTGTCGCATGTGTTTTACGTTGAATAAGGTCACAATTGGTAATTTCTTGGGATATATTAGACAAAATTTATGGATTAGAACAATTTAATTTTATTTGAAACTATATATATTTTTTCCATAAGTCTTTGTTCATTTAAATCTTTATAACCAATGATCTGAGGATGCAGCATACTAAAATCTCACATCCTAATATGTGAAACCCTAATTTTGTAAATTAGGTACCAATGGCCATAGATCTTAAGATAAACCCAAACAAGATATAAGACATACTCTAACATGGACATATAATAGTTGTGGTTGACCTTATGTCTCTCATTTGTCTTAGAGGATCATTGTGACTCATATAATGTATATGACATCCTTTTCACCCTTGACCTTAATAGGACAGAAATAACTAGTACTTATTACATAGACAATTTACATTGACAATTGGACCTTTTCATAATAAATACATCCTATAATGTAAGAGACTACACACATACCCTTACCAATGGACTAATAAGGTGTGAAATCACACATATGTCACGATACTCATTTATGTAATCTAAATATTCCTATGAATAGATAAACCATATCTAAATCATTAACTTGTGACAATAAACATCTTAGTGTACATAAAAGATAATCATGTGTATCAATAAATAACTAGTTGTTCTCAGCTAGATTGAACTACCATTAGTTGGTTATAAATTGAAAGCTTGGTATAAATATTGAAGATAGCCAGAATTATGTTTATTAAGGATACTAAGTAATGTTAAGATAAAATTAAAAATAAATCCATGCCCAAGATAATAGAAATGGAAAGAGATGGAAATAAGTTTTATGGAGAGTAGGTAATGTTAGGATAGTCATAAAGAAATTTGATGCCTACATAATAATCATAGATATTAATTTAATGAGAAAATTGGAAATAGAATCCTTTAACGCTAACAAATTAGATAACTAAATATATAACTCACAAATAAAAACTTCAGAAAAATATTAATAATAGTTGGATATAAGTAATAAAGAAAGTGTTTAATACCTAGATAAACCTAAACCAATCTCAGGTTATTAAATAATAATATTAATTGAAATAATATATATGAGTTTGCTTTTACATAGGAAATTACTTAATAACTTGATGTTTGAGATCAAAAGAAAACACTATTGGTATTTAGATGCTCTAATCAGTCTAGGTGACAAGTTTCTATTACTTAGATAATCTTAGACAATAAAAATAGGACTAAAAACACACTTAAAATGCATACATATTATGGTTATTTAATCGATGGAAATGTCTATAAAGTGTCATGTTTAAATGATAGTCACACATTTTAGTGTTTTCATTCTAGGACACTTAAATGCAAAGGTCCATGCTTATTCTATAATTTTTTTTGAAGATATGATGGTATTTGACCCATCAACTACCTCTTGTCCCCACTTTCCTTCCAAACAGTGTAGAGGTTACATTCACTCTTCTATATCTCTCTTGCATGTGATACCCTAAACCTTTCTTCTTTATCTTTATTAGACCTTTCTAAACACAATGAACTTAAATTGTTTAGGGTTTGGTGATCTATACCCCCATCTAACTTGACTCACTTCTTGTCCTTGTTTTCTCCTCCTTTGGTGTCTCTAGTCTTCTTGAAATCTCAAACATGTATAAATCATTCTAAAGCCTTTGTGTTGCATCTAGCAATTGTTTTTCATTAGTTGTTTTACCCTCAATCTTCCTTTACCTACTCTCACGACCTCCATCTTTTGGTTGTACACCCTCCAAATTTGGAAACCTGGTCCATCCATTGTGGTGCTAGTAGAAGGTGTGCGAATACTCCTTCTCATCCCATAAATGGTTTTTGTCTAGTAACTTCATCTACATCAGGGTAACTTGCATTATTCTCTTTTTCCTCTATTATTCTGTGATTGAACCATTCTCGAGCCTTTATTTATCTTCTTGTCATATTTCATGATGACTTGGTTTTCCTTTTAGGATTCAAGTTATATTCCTTGGTTTCTATTTGGTTTAGTATTGTATCTTCCTCCTAGCTTAGTAATGGAGAAGGAGATTCCTTTGTCTCCTGACAACCACCATGACACTTCTTAAGGAAGGCAGATCATTCTATGTTTGGGGAACTTAGAAGAATCAATCTTAGGATCTAAGGAGGATGGTCTACAAAGATGATTATTTTTGGAGCTTTTCAAGCTATAGTTATCAAAATATGAGGAAGATATTACCATTTTGTGATTTCTCTATGGTATCTTTCTACTTATTTGCATGTGTCAAAATATCATGGGCTTTTTGGTCTTTCTTGTAAGGCCCCTAAACTTTCTTAATGAGTTGAATAAGCTTAATTATCATAATTGAATTTATATAACCCTAATATAACCTTGTGATATGCTTTTAAATCATAATACAAGCTTAAGTTTCAAATTTGGTCCAATTTGGACACAGTTTGAGCAAGTTATGCAATTTTATGCACATTTTGGACTTTTCTACAATTTACCCAATTGAGAGGTTTATTTGCAATTTATCACTTGTATTGTATTCCTTGGATATTATCTCATCATTCTTGAGCTTGTTGAGCCATGGGTTCCTATTTAAACCTTAGTTTGAAGGTGTTTTCTCCAAGGGTATTTTAGGGTTTACCCCATCATGGATGAGCTACTTTTAGTAGCTATCAACTAATGAATTATTTGTTTTGCTTGGAAATTCAAAAAATGAGGGATAAGCATGTCTCTATAGAAGGTGAGGGAGATGCTTGTGTGTGTGCTTCCATATTCTTAATGGTTTAAGGCCATGGACACTTGGAAAGATACTAGAACTTCAACTTTTTCTTTTTCTTTATATACACACACTTGTACCGAGTGGAGGCCAGAGGCTATGCGGGGGGGAATTTGGATCTGCTGTAATGTGGGAACTTGTAAAGTGGAGGTGATTTACAGCCACAGATAATTCGTTGCATGCAAAGTTAACATTGAGTGCTACATCACATTCATCTATGCCAGTCCCCAGGCCACAACTAGAAAACTTATCTGGAAACATCTTGTTCAGATGGGAAACGAATTTCAAGAGCCTTGGATACCCCTAGGTGATTTCAATACTACCATTGATCCAAAGGAGAAGAGCGGCAATAATACATATAACTACACATAGGCAATGACTTTCCAGCATACGTTAATGGCGACGGACCTGTCCGATCTGGGCTTCTTAGGTATGAAATTCACATATAAACATGGCCTGTTGCTGGAACGTCTAGATAGAGTGACCGCGAACAGTGAATTCATCACCCAGTACATGAATGTCTCAGTTGAACACCTTCCAAGATTTGGACTGGACCACTGTCCCCTCCTTATCAGATTCCCAGATACACAACGGGCGCCTAGACGCTTTTTTACCAAGGCATCCTGACAGGCATATGCATCTTTTAAAACTATTCTCAAATCCAACTAGAATTCTAATATGAACTTCAGCTACATCCTAGAAGGGGTGAAAGGAAGCGTTCAACAGTGGGATAGCAAGCGAACAAAGGATTGCAGGCGGAGGAAAAATCAGATTATTAACAACATTAACAGACTCCAGACCGAACTAGCAACCCGATATAATGAGATCTCTGACAAGTTGTGCGCCGATCTACAGACTGAGCTGGATGAAATTCTTATGGTCGAGGAGGACGATCTAAGACACCAAAGTCATATAAATTGGCTTAAAGACGACGATCAGAATTCCAAGTTCTATCACAATTTTGTTAACCAGAGGAGGAGGAGGAACTAGGTGGGGAATGGATCATAGATCAAGAAGCTTTACATACGATGGTCACTGAGTTCTTTAAAAATATCCTGACCACAAATCCCAACACAGAGACACAAAGGGCTTCTGAGATCCCGGGCAATTTCAAGCAGTTAAGTACGCCGCAGAAGGAAATCATCGACGCGACCCCTACGGCTGTGGAAATCACCCACATCGTGAAGATGTTGGACCCCATCAAAGCAGCGAGGTCGGATGGGGTTAATGGAACCTTTTTGCAAAATAATTGGCATATTATCAGTCCTAGTGTGGTGAAAATGGTTAAATGGGCTATTGAGTCAGGATCTGTATCGGAAGACCTGTGCCACGCTACACTCGTCCTCATCCCTAAGAATACAGAACCAGTTAGCTGCTCACAGTTGAGACCAATCTCACTCAACAACATTATCTTGAAAGTCATCTCAAAATTGGTTGCTGAGAGACTAAAACTATATATGGCAGACTAGATTTCTGACAACCAAAGTAGCTTTGTCTCAGGTCGTAACATCACTGACAACATAGCCTTGGTGTAAGAGCTTATTCATACCATGAAGAACAAAAGAGGTGCTAAAACCATGGCTATAAAAATCGACTTGAATAAAGCGTATGATCAAATTTCATGGGCATTCATTGAAGATACCCAGAATAGGACGGGCATTCCGCGCAACATTACCAAGTTTATCATGTCTTCTATATCCGGGGGGGGGGATTTCCATTGCGTGGAATGGCAGAATGATGAGCCCCTTCGAGGCGAGTAGGGGTCTCCGCCAAGGCGACCCCCTATCTCCATACCTGTTCGTTCTCTTCCTTGAGAGGCTAAGTCAGATGATCCAAAGAATAGAGGATGAAGGAGGATGGAAGCCAGCAAAAGTTGGAAGACAAGGCCCAAAGATCTCACATGTTTGCTTCGCGGATGATATCATTTTGTTTGGGAAAGCTAGTGTTGCATAGATGCAAACGATTAAGAAATGTCTCAAGGAGTTTGGAGATGCCTCCAGACAGTCGATTTCCACCCCAAAATCGAAGGTGTTCTTTGCTAAGAGTGTTAATCGAAGATTGCAGAGACGTATGTGCAGCAGCTGCAGTTTCCAAGCTACCAACGATCTCGACAAGTATCTTGGGGTTCCAATTCTGCACAAGAGAGTTAATAAGTCTACCTACAGCCCCATTCTGGACAACGTTAACTCTTGGGTTAATGCTTGGTCGGCTAGATCTCTCTCCTTGGCTGGTCGAGTTTGTCTCGCAAAGGCCACACTGACAATGCTTCCTACTTATATTATGCATACGACTACCATACCAATGCAAATATGCAATAAGATCGACAGCCTTATCAGGAAATTCATTTGGGGTGGAGCGCATAAATCTCACCCCCTCTCCCTGGTCGATTGGTCCAAACTCACCTACAACAAGGCCGGAGGTGGTTCAGGAGACCATGTGAGAGTGGAATTCTGCACTCCTGCTTAAACACGCCTGGGACATCGATAGTGGGCGTCAATCCCTCTGCTGCCAAAGCATTATGAAATTAATGAAGGGAGAATGGTTCACAGGAAGCCAGAGCCTGTGACTCAAGACTTAGCAAAGCGACAAGCTCAGGGATGAATTTTATAGATGAGAACTCTTACTGGATACCTATGAATGGCCAGAATATCCACTATTGGAGCGATAGATGGTGGCGGGACGGCCCCAACCTCAAAGAACATATATAGCCTGAAGCCGATCCCTGTCGATCTTCTGGATCTGAAGGTAGGCTCCATTATCGACCTTGACGGAGGTTGGGACACATCATTTCTGAGAGAATGGTTACTGGAACCCTTGGTGCGGCAAATCATTTGCCTGTGACCCCCCCGCCAAAGAACATGGACCAGATATTAATTAGAGTATGGGCCCTTTCCAGCAATGGATCTTATTCGACAAATACTGCGTACAGAAAACTAAGGGAAGGGAAAGGTACACCAGTAGAAGGGAAATGGCAGACGATTTGGAAGCTGAAAACAAGTGCTCAAAACAAGATGTTCCTTTGGCTGCTCCTCCATGAAGCTCTACTGACCAACCACAAGAGAAAGCAACGACATCTGACAGAGCAAGATATCTGCCCGAGATGCAATTCTGAAAGTGAAACTACCCTTCATGCTGTGAGGGACTGCAGGTCCGCGAGATCCGTATGGGATAATTTGCTTACGAATCGCGTCATTGGCTCATTCTATGAACCTGATGACATAGGAACGTGGTGCTCGGATCACTTGGATAGAGACGATGACTTCAAGTATATCTTCGTGGCAGCCTGTTCTAATATATGGGAGTGGAGGCACAATTAAGTCTTCGAAGATAAGACAACCCACCCCCTACAACAAGCCACAGAGATTCGACAGAAAGCTGGAACTGAAATCGATTGTTTCAGTGCTAAAGTTCTACAAGTTTCAGCTCCCAAGCAGACAATGTGGATCAGGCCGGAACCGGGAGTCATCAAACTAAACTCGGATGCTTCTGTGAAACATAAGTGAGGAAGCATCGTTGTTGTAGCAATAGATCACCAAGGAAGATGGATGGGAGGGATGGCCGAGAAGGTGCATTCTGATGACGTAATATCTGCTGAATTACTGGGTATTCTACTTGCCATGACGGTGGGGGTACACAATGACCTGGGCAAGATCCTCATAGAATCTGACTCCCTAACAGTGGTCAGGATCATCAACGAACCCGTCGTCAACAACCCCATATATGGTAAGATCACGACTTGTATTTAGAATATCAGGAGGTTGGAGTGGAACGTGGAATATGTGAGCAGAAGTTCAAACGAGACTGTAGACCATCTAGCTAAGATGCACTTAAAAAACCAGGAGACGGTGTCTAGATACAACACCCCTCCTATAGATATTAGAGAGCCCCTAATAAGGGACTTTTGTAATGGTAGTAGCACGACCATGTTTCCTTTCCATCGTTTGATTAGTGATTGTATTCTGAGATTTGATTTGTCTCGCACAGGGAGGGCGGGATGAATAAGAGTGCATCCCGACTTCTTCTTCTTAAAAAAAAAGCTTCATATACTTATCCTTAAGAACCAACATGAGACATTTTCTCTCCACCACTTCCCTCCTTCTACAAACCTTGTCTTCCCTCTGTGCTGTTTCCTGTCTAAGGAAGAAGAAAGAGGAGAGCTTTTTGGAAAAAGAATATAGGGTGGCAATTGACTTCCTTTTTGGGTTTAAAAAGCTTCCTTCTAGTGATCTTGACTTAAAAGAGTAAGAATCCCCTTGTTTCCTTAATTTATTTCTTTGTTATCCTTCCTCCTACCTTTCTCTAGATCGGAACCTTGCTGTTCCATGGTAGAAATTTTTCTAAAGCTCTAAAACCCTACCTTTCTTGCTCCTTATGCTTAGGGTTTGCTCATTTGATGAAGAGAGGTGCTAGATGGACGAGTTCACAACTTATGATTGAATTTTCTACCCTACGTACTCATGTTTTCTTATGTGTGGGAGTTCATCTTCTCATTAGAGGCAAGTTTGATAACTTGCTCCATGTTTATTGCTTACCATAAGCTTTCTAGCTCATTTTCTTGCTTGAAAATGATAATTCATGCACTAAAAAGCTATGATTGACTTAGATTTCAATTTTTATAATGTTCCCTATTCTGATTTTAGTTCTAGATGAACATGTGATCATGTGTACATTATTCATAAGGTATAATATGACTTGGATCAGGTTGGTTTGACAACCTATGGTGCTAATCACCTATCAACCAATGGTAAATTTTAGGGTTTAATGCTGATTTCTTCTATAAACCCATGACCCGATCATGGTACCATTGCAACAACCCTATGGTGTTATGTTCTGATAACTGATGGTCGAGATCAAAGGTGTCAGATGATGGTGACAACCTATGGTCACCCCCTTAGGTAAGGTTTTGGATCAATTAGAAGTTTAATGACCAACCATTAAGTACCCTACTAATGTTGTCAATCAATGATGACATTAGCTTAATATTTGATGCTGATTAATCAATATAGTGTTGATCTAACAACCTATGGTGATTTAATGGTCCCTAATGATGGTGGATCAGGTCTCTACAACCTATGTTGAGTTAAGCATTGTAGTTGTAGCATCAATTAAGCCTTAGACCAATGGTTTCTTGGGTCACTTGATGCAATGATCAAGCCTATAATGTAATTGATGGTTTTAACATATGAACTTGACCCAATGGTTAAGATCTAATGTTTATTCCTCCAATAAAGTGGAATGATGGCTAATGTAATATGTTGGTCCTAATAATGTGATTTAGATAGTTTCCTTTATATGATCAACTTAAGGAGCTTACTTGTTGACAATGGATGGCTTGTTTTAAATGAACAGTCGATTGTGGGTTTTACGCTACTCTCAACAGAACCCTTATTGTTGTTAACCAAAGGATGTCTAGGGTTAAATGGTGACTTTATAGATCACAACTCAATAACATCATATATGATTCATTCAAGGTGTTTACTTATGTAAACAACCAATGGTCTTACCTTTTAAACATCCAATGGTTCTAGGTGACATTGTGGTATGGTGATATGGGTTGAATGATGGTGGAACAAATGGAGGTTTACCCTTAATAAGGTAGTCTTACCTATTCACTCATATGAATAGAAGGTATGATAACCATATTGTGTTGATATGTAACCCTAATGAGGTATAACTTGTTATACCTAGCTTTAATATAACTAAATGTTGGTAATTGGGTATGAATAGTCCTTGAATGACTAATACAATCATGGAGTACTCTGTTACTATTGTTGAAACCCTAGTATGCTATAACCCGATGGTTACACCTTGATATATGTGTGGGTTCATAACTTGAGAATGTTATGGAATGTGATGGTGATGCTTCACCTTATGCATCCATGATCCAATGGGGATGCCGTGAGTTAGGGTTTCTGAATGAGTACTGATTAGTAACATTAATATAATTTATCTTGTGAACCTAACTCTAATGCAAATAGATAAAGATGAGTATTCACATTTAACATTCTTTTATGATGGAATGATGGTGGAATAACCTCCTTAATATGATCATAACCTTGATATGTTAATTGGTGGTTATCATAGCCACATGGTTGATACTTTCTTATGCTAAACATGTGTGTTATGAATATGATGAGGGTTAATCATATCTAGATTCCTTGCATGTTGATGTAATAAAGGAATGCTCTTAATGTTAATATAACCCTGCTATGATTGTTTATGAATATCTCCTAGCTCATTAATGTAATATTGTGAAAAGGATTTTACATCCTGGGATAGTATGATGGTCTTAATGACCTTTGGGCATGGTTGAGCCCTGAATGAGGTGTAATCCTCTTGTGTTGATAAGGGTTGATACCTTGTAATATTGTGAAAAGTATTTATATCTTGTGATAGTATGATGACTAGTGTGGCCTCATGAATGGTAAGTGAATAGTACCATGTGATGATGAGATGAGAAATTATGTTTCACATATTTTATATATTTTGAAGTTGTGATATTTATATGCTTTCTAGAAGTGAATTAGGATTTGTATGTCCACTTGTTTGATGCATACTTAAATACTTAATTCACCGAATTGGCATAACTAATCAAGTAAAAATCTAATCATGTAGTGCCCTGTGCCATAGATTCATCTGAGTGTCAGTACTTGCCAGATGGTGAAACGAGTATTCCTAAGGGAAACTCGGAGCGCATATTGATGAGTATGTGGGGTGCTTGTCATCCTGAATATAAGTGTTTAGGGAGGATGACTGTGGTCATACCTAGCCCTTAGTTTGAGAACAGTTGCGGTCATTTCTGGGTGATTATATACATGATGAGATTGGAGGAAAACTGCGGTTGTACCTCAGATGGTAGGGTATGCATACCCACCTCCTTTCACTAGTGTCGTGACCTATTCCAAGGACAGACTAGGCTATTAGCAGTTTGACCTTATGTGTCACTGTGGCGGACCCATACTGACCAGGGGCAGAGAAGTTCTTAGGAGTCCGACTCTTCCTAGATCTTATATGGTACTGATTTTGACTTAGCAATGGTCAGTTGGATTTTGAGTGGTACCCTCAATTTCCTCAAGGCACAATAAAAGATGTAAGACAACCATGTAGCATATCTGTTTAGGGTTATATACAATGCTTCATATTGGATGATAACCCTTGTTTACTTTCTTTTCACTAAGATCATGTATAGTAAGAGATAATAGATATGCTTATGTTGTAGTTATGCTCATGTTGTAAACATGCTTATGTTGTCAAATATACTGACACTGATGGTTAAGATGTTGCTGGTAGCTATGATTAATATTGCTAGCCATGGATATGTAATTAGAAATGCTTAAACTGCTAATCATGCTTATGTAGTTAATTGTGCTATGACGTTAGTTCTATGTATGATATGTATCTGTTCCCTTTATTTGAGATGCCAATATTGATAGCCATGTTATGTTACTAGACATATTCATGATGTCAGGGTTGCTTATGCTACTAGATTGCTTGTGCTGTTAGAAATGAATATGATGGTAGTCTGATTAATGATAATGATTGTTATTAGATTCAATTTGATGATATTTGAGTAGATATTTATCTAAAGAAATTGATTTATTTGTTATCTATATATGCAATGATGATCATACTTGTTGCTAAGATTAATTGATTAATATGTTTAGCATACTTGAACTGTTCATCTGTTCAATTGATTATTAAATACTCCAACTGCTTAGTTATCTGCTAATTAAAATGTTGTAATCAATAAGCGTTGTTGGATGTTATATCTCTTGCTAGGACCTGGGTCTCACCCTTGTGGTTCGCCGCATTTTTAGGTAATCAGAAGTGACGAAAACAAACATGTGGTAGAAAAGAGGAGCTATAGTAATGAATCTTTGAAAAAGTTGATTAGATGTCTAGTGTGTCCTAGACTAATCCCTGTACTCTCAGGTCTGGGTAGGAAAAGTTTGTATATGGTGTTTCAAATGAATCGAACTTTTGTTAGCATATTAATTCTTATTTATGTGGCATATACGTGTATTGTTCTCCTGTGCATATATGTTGTGGCTAAGGCGATAGAACAATTTGTATCAAATTCTTGGCATAGTATGGATAAAAGAAAGATGTTAGGCTCTTATGCAATTTTAAGCAGGTGCTGACGTTGAAATCGGTTTTAATTTATCCATATTTTTGGGTATGTGGTTAATTGGTGATTGATTGTGCTTTATGTTTTGAGTAATATCTTTTAGTGTAACAGGTTCTCACATTTCTTATACATATTTATCTAGATCCAATTTATCTCTATGACACAAGATTTGAGGCCTTTAAGTCATTTGACGTGTTCCATTCTATTTTGAACCTTCATGATTCTGATGAAGGGATTTTTGCATACTAATTACCCAATTTACTTTTGTCCCTTCCTTATACTCAATCTTGCTAGATCTGACCACAATTCATCATTGTGACTCTCTGTTTATAAGATAATGAGTAAATTATGTGACAAGTGAATTTTTTGTGACATTTTTAAGAAAATCCAAGTGATGTGGAGTTTTTGGTGAACTAAGTGACCTTTGATGTCTTATTGAACAATTAATTTTTTTTAGGAGAAATAAAGTGAATTTTGAGATGTTTGAAAGACAT
Source organism: Alisma plantago-aquatica (assembly GCA_963693085.1). Lineage (NCBI taxonomy): Eukaryota > Viridiplantae > Streptophyta > Magnoliopsida > Alismatales > Alismataceae > Alisma > Alisma plantago-aquatica. The sequence goes on along the minus strand of OY856409.1, from coordinate 1,021,544,352 downwards.
AGTATCAATCATGGGCCTAAGTAAATTTCTTGGAAGAAGCATAACATTTAACTAAAAGGAAATGCCTTTCTAAGAGAGTTTGGTAGATGGTTTATTTGGGTATATAAAAAAAATTCCTTTTTGTCTCTCTTTTTGTTATGGTGAAGATTTCTAGGGGAAAAATATATTGAATTGTGGTTTAGTATAAGTAATTTTTAAAATAGAGAGGTTTGGAATAAATTTTGACTTTTAGACTTTGTATTCATAAATCTCTTGACTTCTAATGTCCTCCCTCTTATTTCTATCTAGGGTACAACCTGTTGATTGGAGGGTGGACAAGGACTGCCAGATGCTAGTCTGATGGTTGTGTGGTTATCTTCAACCTTTCTCAAAAAATGAGAATCCTGGAAGTATAGTCAAAATTCTTACTATCCCCGCTATTCATCTCACCTCTCTTCTTATCTCCTTGTCTTTTCCATTAAATTGCTCTTATCAACCCAACCCCATACATACCTTGAATGGACAATTTTCTAGCCAAGTCCATGTTTTACAAGGAGTCTACCCCATTGTTTATCACCAAGCCCCCTTGTTAACCCCAAACTCTAACCTAGACTTTGAAACCCTATATGCAATCACCCTTAAACTCTGTGGTGTTGCCCTAAAATCAACCATTCCTCATACGTGCCTTGATCGTGTCTAGAAATCGATCCATGTCTTCTTGTTCCTCCTACTTCTCATCGATCACCACCTCCATCACCTTAGTGCTTTTAAGCCATCCATCAAGTTCATAAGGCCCTAGAAGAGGTACATAACATCTTCCTTAGATCTCCAACCATCCCTTCTAGTTTTCCTTCTCACTTTGGTGACCCATATCACTGCATGTTTGTTGCTGTGTCTCTTTGTGAGAGAGTGACTACCATCGCATCACAAGGAAATCCATGGTGCCTTAATCCAACAATGATGTATCCCACACATACATGATCTAGATTTGTGGAGAGGTGAAGCCACACCCGTCCAATCTTTTTGTCTGTAAACTATTGACCTTGAATCAAACAAAAAACACTACTACAATATAGTAAATTTCACCCCCTCTTTGCTTAATATTCGAAGATTTACCATTAAAGTTGTATAAATCAAAGAAAGTACATCAAACCTCAAGATAATATAAACAAATAGATGATTTTGGTCAAAAATTCACAAATATTCTATTAAAAATGATATCAAAATCTAATACCTATTGTTTTCCCACTATTAATCTTAAACATCAACTTTGTGATTCTGTTATATATCTAATGACTTCACCACCTTATTTATGTCCTAAAAGCCCTAATTTTAAATATGACTATTCTCCAATGACTTTGATTCATGATGAATTCAACTAATATTGAATCTAATCTTGATGTATTCATCAACTCCTAATTTATGCTTATTAATGTGGATTTTAATTATGTTTACATCCCTAGATCTATGGGTCTTCATCCTAATTTCATTCAAGTATTATGATTTCCCCTTCCTAAACTTGGGATCCATATTGACAATTTTGCAAACACTATGATCTTAAATTTTTGATCATCTTGTAGAATCTGTTATAAATCTTGGGTCTTGGGCTTCCAGTAATGATAAGTTGGCCCTTTTTGGTAATAATTTAGGGTCACATCTTATTCCGAACTAGGTGTGGACCATCTCTTGATTTCGTTATTGAAAATAATGTTGCAAATCAATACCATGATAAAGTGAGTTTTTAAATAATTATTTTATCTATCTTACAAGTTATATGGTTTAATAAGCTCTCAAATTAATTGCCTTAATGCTCTCAACCTTTCACTTTAATATTTTGATGCTCTAGATACACAATTTGGAAATAACACAAACACCAGATGTACATTTAAGGTTTTACGTGTATTAAAAACCTAGTGATAACATGGTGGTAAAATATTCAAATCTTAACCTTAGACTTTTTCCATATCAAGATGACCCTAACTGGAGGCATCACCCAATATTTGGGAGCAATTGAAGCTACCAATTGAAAGCTATTAAAGACAAAAGTTTTAATGATAATTTCATTTATTTAGGACACTAGACTTAAGTTAGTTGATCATTTTGATTAAGGTGTGACATACTATTATTTCACGAGGGGGATGCTAAGTCTAGATGCAGGTTTTACTCACAACCCATTTAATGTTAACCATCCACAAGCGATCCAGCGAGCTTCGAGTTAACTTCAATCTCTGGTTATCTTGGGATAGAGATAAAGACTTAGTCCAACTCACAATGCTTATCTTTGAAACTGACAGACCTAGTCGTCTGGATTGATATTGGGAAACTCTGCTCTTCAAGGCAGGCTCAACCATCCCAACATATCATCCCTTGCTCTCAGATCTGTGTGAACATACTCCCTAATCTCCACTCTTCTCACTTGGTGGCGCACCACGATTTGGGATTTGCAAACCTAGAACCTACACGCCTATATAACTATCCCTCTAGATCCACCACCTTCCCTTTATCCTCCACTACCCTCAATTATTCAGGAAACCACCTCAAGCACCACTACCATACCCACCATCTTCAACCTCCTACCACCGTGGCATCCTGGAGCAGGAGATTTCCACACAACAATCAAAACTTACTTAAACCCTCTCAAAACTCCATAGGACAACCATGGCATCTCAACCACTATGCATCTTCCTCCCTCCTCTCAAACCTCCCCTCCCCCAACAACCTCCTCACCCATATCAATGGCACATATCTCTAGAGGGAGCCACATCATCCAATAGAGCATTTTTGTTCCACTAACCTTGTTGAGGGTGGTATCACCCTGGGTGGTCGAAAGGGTAGCCAAAGGGCAAGACAATGCTCATGGAAGTTGTGGTAGGGAGTTTGGCATGCGAGACAAACCATGAGGAAGCAAGGAGGGAGATTACCTCTAGGGATCTGACGTGGAGCCAGCTGGACCACTCACAAAGCACCGTCGCAACTGCGATCATGAGTCAGCAAAGGGGAAAAGTGAAGAAGAAGGTGGTCACATAGATCTGAGTTGGACCAACGCAAATATACCATGATATACCATTTTCATCAAAAAATACAAATATATATAAAATACGACCCTAATCTAGATCTGATACTTTTTTCAAAGTGATGGCCTAAAGAACCACTTGATTATTTCTTTTCTTTTGCTAAATTAAAATGATATATATATGTATATATATGTGTGTCTATATATATATATATATATATATATATATATATATATATATATATATATATATATATATATATATATATATATATATATATATATATATATATATATATATATGGGTTTACTTTTACTACCTGCGCGGGTAGCTACCTACTCTAAATATAGTTATTTTTGTGCAACATTTTACTTTACACATGTACATGGTTATATTACCTTCCAAATAGTTACATTACATGCACAAGAGCTACAGTTGTTACATATGTACAATTACATCTTTTGTCCAAAATTGTTACAGTGTTATCTTTCTGATTTTACCTTTTCAGACCAATAGTTACTTTTTTGACCATATGCTTATCTTTTAGGATGCAGGGGTAGCAAAATCTTAGTTACCTGCATGAGCTACGAATGACCCTGCCCCTTATATAAGTGTATATAAATATATATATTATGCAATGTAGGAAATTGTGAAGACATAATCCAAGAGTAATTTAGAGAATTTTTGGGATTTGAAATAAATTATATATTTTCTTGAAAAAGGTATAATAAATCGAGTAAAAATTGCATTTGACTACAAAAAGTAAAACCAAGATAATTAACTTTAAAAATAAGGAATAATCACAAAATGATCCTAAAGAGAGATCTAAAATATAATAATAAAATGGATAAATATGTGTTTATCAAGTACCCTGAACTTAAATTGTTGTTCATTCTCGAGCAAAATTTGAATAAAAATGGTGCTACAGTCTTCTTCGCTTTCCTAGCACTACATGAATCCTTACCACCTTGCATCGCCAAGCAATTGTGATATCCTGAAATCACAGAACATAACTTTCTAATTCCCTACTCAAATTTGCTCATGGTTCCTTCCATTTTAATAACAAAAAAGAAACAAATTTCCCATTCTTTTTGCCTTTATATTCCCACAAATTCGTACAAATTCTACAAAAGAACAGGGTTCATCAAATTGATGGTTGGGGTTTATGTAGATTTCCCTAGGTATAAAAGAGGAGTGAAGGGAAGTATGGATGGAAGTGGTCTCTCCTCTATTTGACTTGAGACATTTTTATCTCTTTGTTTTCAATTACATTGGTTGAATATTTTGATGTGTATTAAATTTATGATGGGTTTGGAAGATGCGGTAGAGGAGGAAGAAGGGATTGCACCTTGAACTTGGAGTTTGGAACCCTTTTTTGAATTTTTAATTTTTTGCTTATGGAGAGGTAAGAAGGTGGTGGAAGAAGTGTATAAAAAGAGTGAACTTGTGCAACTTGTGTTATGGAATTTAGCACATTAGGAGCAGTGTGGCATCAATTCAAGTATTCTCTATAACTTGCAGAAATCAAGAAAATTTACAAGCCATTTACAAATTTCTAAGTAGGAAAATATTATGTTTGATTCCTATCTATCCATTTCAGCTTGCCAACTTTCCCAAGGGTAGTTCTATTAGAGGTCATAGACAACCATATGATTTCTAGTGAGGGAAATATTTTTGAAAATGATGCAAGAAGATTCACTTATTTAAGGGGGGTTCTTGATTAACATGCATAAATGGTTTACTTGATAAATGCCAAAATTATAGGAAGATAGATGATTTTTTTAAAGTTTAAAGCTAAAAATCGAAATTGAATAACATAATGAAAAATGTTAGAATTATAAGATAGAGTGGGTGGAATGAGAACTGACCATTGACCTCCACCCCAAACTTAAAATTTTGCTCATCTTGAGTGAAGTTTAAATTCAGAATAGAAGGAAGATTTTTGTGGGGATCACTAGGCGGTCTTGGTAGCTCAAAAAATGTCCAACTGAAGGGGATGTTGATAAGGGCTAGAGCTTTGATTACAGAAGCTTCATGATACACCCAATAATTGGGTGGTTGTGGAAGCTCAATGGGGCTTTCTAGTTGATTAAAATCATGTTGTTTTTCACCTCCCAGTCCCTCCAGTAGGATCCATAGATGCTCCTTCATCAGTGGATGAAGTGTTATTGATGTATGTGGACGGGGGACATGATAATACTGGTCAATTATCTTTGGGGTTAACCCTTCCCCAAAGACCCAAAGTGGATCATATTTTTCAAAGGAGAAGGTGGTATAAGATGAATGCACTCCGTGTAGCATCAACTATGGTAGATCATGTAGAGGTTCTGGCTTGGGTCTCTCCTCGTCACCTAGATTTACATGTAGTAGGCATGGTGCCAACACGGGAGGAATTATCTTACCAACCTGGTGTCACTTTTTATGTGGTGGTACGTCCTATTCATTTAACACTACATGAATGTAGATGGAGGTATTAGGGTCCTTCATTATGCTAAAAGGGAGATTTGATTCCTTCATGGAACATGTGACTAACTCAATAGGCTCACAAGGGATCACCTCAAAATATAACAAAGACATATAAAGTTGTTGCGGAGGTGGAATCACCTCATTGGGTTCAACTTGAATGGTGTAATGGGTAATTGACGAGGATTATAGGGATCTTGATGAGGAATCCCTTCTTCAAGAGGTGTGATGTAGGGCTCTTGATGAGAAAGAATTTCTCGAGGATCGATTGGTACATCATGGGAGGGTGAGGGTATATCATCCAGAATTTGGTCAACCAAGTTGGTTGATCATTGAAAACATCTAGATCTAGGATTGCAATAGAAAAGGATGGCATAGTTGGAGATATTTCTTCTATATCTGGCCTAGATGAAATTGAGGATAGTACCATCATTGTCGTCAATGAAAACCAACCTTGGTTGCTTTAGCTAGTTCATTAAGGATCTCTCTAATGCAACTGGTTGGGAGAGTGGTGCAATCAATTGAGCCAATTGTACTACAATTTTTTTATTTTGGGCCTCTCCCTACTCTATTATTTTTAACATCTTCATAATTCCCTCCATCATCTCATTGTCATCAGGTGCATATGGGTCTGGATAAATAAGTTGTTCACCATAATTCCCACGATATTGTTGGTTAAAATTTCCCTCATTAGGATATTGATTTGTAGAGCATGGTTCCTCATATTTGCCTCCACCTAGTTGTGGATTATAACTTGCATCATATCATTCCTCAGGGAGTCTACTATTGTGATCAAGGTAGAGTTGGAGCATTGGTGCTTGGTGTGGAGCATCTTAGGGAATTCCCATACATTGTTATAAAAAGAGACACATCTCTCACATTGTCCATTCCGTGGTGTAATCCATTCCATTTGATATTTTTTAGGGAACTAAAACAAAGGTTAGCAAGAAATCAAAGAACGAAACAAATTATGAAAAATATTAAACAAAATTAAAATGAATTAAAATAAACTAATAAAAAATAGTATTATCAAAATGCAAACTCTATAAAAAGGAGGAGTATGCTACCCGAATGGTTCTCAGTATGATTTTTGTTGAAAATAAATAATTTATTAGAAGGAATTTATGTTAGACGAAAAAATCTAAGCTCGAAGAAATTATTGAACAAAGCTAAAAATATGAAAACACGACTAAAAATTACAAAGTCAAAGTGAAAAAGAAAATTGAGAAAAAGAAAAATGATTTGAAGTCAATGTTGCCATCCCCGGTGACGGTACAAGATTTGGTGCATGTCATTTACACAACAAATCACTAGGAGGAAAAACGTCTTAGAGTTTGACCTATAAATAATTAACAATTCACAAGCAAGTTGTTATGACCATAGAAAGGAATCAATACCTAGAGACAACATTTTTAAGCATTGATCCAAAATGATTGTGATAGAGCAGATAGTAAATTCCAATTTGAGTGTGGTTCAATTTAAATATCAGTAGAAATGAAAAGTGCAGAATTAAACACTAGTTGATCAAATGAGAAAAGAAGCTTGGGATCTGGGGAATCACCACCAAAACCATGCTCTTACTTAACCGATTCAAATCCAAACTTTTAATGATTAAATTAGGACTATGTGGATTAATGTCCTCTTCTGAGGATCAATATCACAAGGGTCATACTTCTTTCAATCCCAAAGTCTTTGTAGTTTGGGATTCTTGTTCAATTGTCCATCAAATCTTATCATTTAATTGAACCAGCATTCAAACCTATGGCTAGTCACATGACCACAAGCTATAACAAACAAGATAGACTGGATAAAAAGATCATAACCACCATTCTTGGTCTCTTCAGGGGGTTATGGGTTCATTCGTGTTATTATTGGTGGTGTTATTAGCCAACAAGGAGTATATTATGATTAGTTAGACATTGAGTAAATAATCGGATGATCCCATCAAGAAAATGTGATTTCCATTCCGACATTCAATCTCATAGTTCATACGGTCACATCACCATAAGATAATTAAAAAGGCAAACTTAATAGAAGATCATAATCCTAATTCGTGGTCTGATCGCTGGATTCTGGGTTCATTCTTGTTGATATTTGTGGTCTCATTACCCAACAAGAACATAATCAAACTAAATAGAAACAAGTGCAAGATCTAAGGATAAAAAGATAATAATTGCAACTAAGGGATTATGGGTTCATTCTTGTAGGGATTCATGGTCTCGTCACCCCACAAGATTATATATACCCATAGATCAAGGTGAAATGGTTGGAAATATTTCATAAACATAAAATTGGAGTCAAATACAATCAACTAAAGGACATACTATGGGGCTACTCGCCGTGCCCTTGTTAAGGGAACTACTCAGACATAATGTAAAAGGTGAAGTACAAAATATGATTAAAGGTTAGAGATAGGAGAGATGCATTTTCTTTGGAGTCCCCACTCCTTTTATATGGGGGAAGGAGGGGGAAAATCAAGAGGAATGGATGTTGGCTGTGGCTAGATTGCTTGATCCGAAGTGACGGTTGGTCGATTGACATTAATCACTTACTTCAGCCCAAAGTCACATTGGTCAAACTTTGATTGTATTGATGACTTTCTCATTTTGGCATTTGAAATTGAGTCTTGAAGTGAATCGGTTGATTGGAATGGTGATTTGATTGACTAGTCTATAAGTGTTTGCTTTAACCCGACTGTTTTGTCCTAAGTCATAAGCTTTCCCAAATCTGAGTTTTATTGGATCTTTACTTGCACTCTTTCCTCCATAGAAAAGCATAAGGCATTGGCCAACTTTTCTTTGTTCCTGGTCAAAGGAGTATCTTTGACAATAATAATTCCCTAAATAGAGAATGAAGAAACTTTTTAAATTTACTTCCTTTCATTACTTTGACCATTGTTAACTTCTTTGACTCTCTTTGATGCATATTTCCTAATTTTTTTTAAAACAGTCCAATTGTGTGTGTGTGTGTGTGTGTATATATATATATATATATATATATATATATATATATATAATACATACATACATTTATACATACATACACACACACACACACACACACACACACACATATATATATATATATATATATATATATATATATATATATATATATATATATATATATATATATATATACATACATACATACATACATACATACATACATACATTTATACATACATATATAAACCAGTACAAAAATTCTAGCCTGACTCTATGTATACATATATACATACATACATACACACACATACACACACACAACACACACACTCACACACACACACACACACACACACACATATATATATATATATATATATAAACACACACACACACACACACACACACACACACATATATATATATATATATATATATATATATATATATATATATATATATATATATATATATATATATATATATATATATATATATATATATATATATATATATATATATATAAAGGAACTATGAGAAATTGGAAATTGTGCAAACATCTTGCAAGAGTAATTTTGGAAATTTTGGGGCTTTCAAAGAAATTGTCAATTTTCTGTAAAAGGCACAATAAATCAACTAAATTCTCTAGTTGACTACAAAAAAAAGATAATTAACTTTCAAACTAGAGAATGATAAAAAATTCTCCTAAAGAGAGATCTAAAATATGCAAATAAAATGGATAAGTATGCATTTATTAATTAGCAAGGCTATTGGGACCATTATTGGTCTTTAATTGACTTTGCATATAATAATAGCTACCAGGTGAGTATTGGCATGCCTCCATATGAAGATTTTTATGATAGACCATGTAGATCTCACTACACTAGGATGACATTGGGGAGCACACCATGATAAAATATGAGTAGATGAAAATCTACCCTGACAAAGTTGCATGGATAAGGCAAAGGATGAAGAGGGCACAAGATAGACAAAGGTCTTATTGAGATGTTCACCGATAGGAATTCCATTTCAAAGAAGGTGATCACATTTTCCTGATCATCAGACCTATTTGAGCTTTGTCCAAGAACAAAGGGAAGCTCATTCCTTGCTTTGTGGGATCCTTTGCGATCTTGGAAATGATCATTTGATGTGAATACCATCTTGCTCTTATACCTCATTATAGTGCAATGCAAAGTTTGTTTCATGTATCTAAATTGAATCCTTATGTAAAAGATCCTAGTCATATTTTGAACCATGAGCCTCTGAAGCTAAAAAATGACCTAACTTATGCAAAATCCCTAGTCAAAATTATTAATTCTAAGAGAAAGAAGCTTCACAATAACTGATGCATTAATATGGTGACTTATGCAGAATCCCTAGTCAAAATTATTAATTGTAAGACAAAGAAGCTTCATAATAACCAATACATTGATATGGTGAAAGTTCTTTGGATCTACCATGCTCAGACTGACACTACCTGGGAACTAAAGTCTGAGATCAAGCATAAGTTTTGACATCTCTTTCAAGCTGCTTGAATTTCAAGAGCAATATTCCTAAAAGGAGGGGAGAATGTGATAATGTGAGTTTCTAAATAATTATTCTCTCTATCTTACAAATTAAATGATATTCATAAGATCTCAAATGAATTTCTTGAATTCTCTTAGCCTTCCACTTTTGTGTTTTGATGGTGTTGATACATAAAATTTGGAAATAATATAAACCCTAGATGCACATTTAAGGTGAATTATGTGTATTTAGAATCCAGTGACAACCTGGTGGTCGAATATTTAAATCTAAACATGAGAATTTCTACATATCAAGATGACCCTAATTGGAGGCATCACCCAAGATCTAAGAGCAATCATATCTACAAATTGAAAGTTATTAAAGATCAAAGCTTTGATAACTATTTCATTTATTAATGACTATAACCTATGTTAGTCAATTATTTAGATTAAGGTGTGACATATTATTATGTCACAAGGGGAGCTGAGTTTGGATGCGGGTATTACTCACAACCCATTCAATCTTAGTTTTCCACCCGTGATCCAATTAGAATTGGGTTATCTTCAACCTTCGGTTAGCTCGTGATATCGATAAAGACCGAGTCCAACTCAGAGCGCTTATCTCTAACTGAATGACCTAATCATCTAGATCGATATTTGAAGGAGATAATCCACTCTCCAAGGAGAGCTCAACCATTCCCTACTAGTTATCCCTCACTCTCATATCTGCACAAACAAACTCCCTACTCTCTACTCCTCTCACTTGGCAACGTGCTAAGATTAGGGCTTTGCTAGCCTATCACCTCTACACTTATATAATTACCCCTACATCTCCTCCACATTCCCTTTAGTCCTCCTACAACCACAATTCTTCATCAAATCACCTCGAGTACCACTTCCAACTCACCATCTTCAAGCACCTGCCACCTTGGCATTCTGGAGCAGCAACTTTCCCCACAACAATCAACCATTACTTCCACCCTCTTCAAACTCTAGAGGACCACCTTGGCATCTCAACCACTTATTAGATTCATACCTCCTCTAGCAACCTCTTCACCCACCTCAGAGGAGCAATGCTCTAGAGGGAGATGCATCCTTCAATACCATTATTTGGATCCATTACACATTGTTGAGGGTGGTATTACTCCCAGTGGTCGAAAGAGTAGTCACAGGGCAAGCCAGTCCTCATCAGAGTCCGAGGGGGAGTTGTGTGTGAGAGACAAACCATGAGGAGGCAAGGAGGGAGAGAACCTCTAAGGATCTGACATGGAGCCAGCTAGACCACTCACAAAGTGACATCTCAATGGGGATAGCGAGTCAACAAAGGGGAAAAGTGAGGAGAGAGGTGACCATGTAGATGCGAGTTGGACCAACCCCGATAGACCTTATTAGTCTCAAAGTAGGTGCACACTAGTTGTAGTGATCAATTTGATCCCTTGATCTAGTTAGATCAGACATTGATTTAGGAAAATTTATTTTCCCTTTCATTTAATTAGTAAAAATACAAAAAATCCAAATTATCTTAGGAAAATCATAGTAAATCATAGGAATATTGGATGATGAAATTTTTATATACTATTTTCATCAAAAAATGCAAGGAATCCAAATGACATAATACCCTGACTTAGATCTAATCCCTTTTTCAAAAGTGATGGCCTAAAGCCTTATTTATTATTTTTTATCTTCTCCTAAACTAAAATGATGGAACATGATTCTCATGATTTGATCTTGGTAATCTTCGGCTCGTAAACCTTAATGACTCCTATGTTACTTTAGACTATGAAAACCCTTATTACGTAACCGATCATGATCTAAAACTCCATGAAACCCTAATATTTAATACTCTCTCTAAATGTAAGATAGTTAATGTGCCAAACATGTACCTAACCCTAAATATGACTTGATAACCCTAAAAACGTAATAATATCACAGTGAACTGTAACATGATTATAAGATAGTAGTAACAACCTTGACTAAGTCAAAACCCTAAAATTGGAAGATTATTGGAAAATAATGACATTTGGCCCTAAATGTATTTTTAGGGTGATTAATCTCATTTTAAGTAGATATATTAAAACCCAAGATCTGATTATATCACGTATGTGAGACATATAAGTATAAGATTAGTTTTTTGTGTGTGAAATAAGTATTGCATATTGCTTGTCTTAATTGAGAAGGTTCTTAGATGTAATGCACTTATGGTATGATCTCTACCATAATATTGAGAGTATAAATGAAGATATGGATTGTATCTACTAAGTGAGATACTCTCTCTCTAAATTTTCTAAAACTAAGGCCAACACCTTCACATAGCCCTAGATACGAGGATCCCCATAGCCCAAGGCGTAATGCGGCCCCATCATAAAAGATATTAAGTGCTAACACACTTAGTAGTACAATCACATCAAAAGACACTTTAACATATTTGTATCTATAATTTTCACCATAGGAAATAATTTTCTTCATATTTCCTTCTTTCTCAAATTATTTCTATTATGCAAGCTTTTTGGTATATATTTTACCCAAATACAGAACACCTAACGATGATCCGCTGTTTCACATATTTTCTAGGTGCAAAGAACCCTTAAATGAAGAAAAGTGCATAATGGATATGAGAGGATCTACTTAGTTAGATAGTCAATTCTATCTATATTATTTCTATAGTTGATGTGTAGGATGCAAGTCATATCCTATGTACTTTATTTTATTCATAGATAGATTTTATTCTAAAATAAATGTAAACACTATCTTATTTTCCATTTATGAATGATTGTTTGTGTGGATTCATATATATATAAAAACTATCTTATTTTCCATTTATGAATGATTGTTTGTGTGGATATATATATATATATATATATATATATATATATATATATATATATATATATATATAATGAATGTGGGCATGATCCAAATTATGCTTATTACATATAATGATCACAAATCCTCATATATCCTTCTTGAAATATTATTGATATGAGTGCACACATATTAATAGAACGTCACCATAGAAAGTATGTTGGAATTGAGATTGACAATGATACTTTTCTTGAAATCTTGAAAATTATAGAAAAAACCTCTAACATGGATGCAATACCACACCTAGTTTCTTTAATGAGATCTAAATACCTAAAATGTTTGGTTGATGTTCCCTATATCGTTAAAACCCCTGATTGATCCTCACCTTGTTGGAATAAGTTCTAACAAATCTTGTGACTCTAAGATCCTATTTAGAACTCTATTCTTGGATAAGAGGTACACTTTCCTCTTATTTTATATGACTATAGTATTGCATATACTATTTGATATGTATTATTCATCCGTACTTTTGGCTATTATATTTATATGAGCTACTCATACTGAATTATATATATATATATATATATAGAGAGAGAGAGAGAGGTCGAACATGAACATAAGAAATGAAAATATCTTCCACTATTGTTGAATATTGCACTTCCTTTAAATTTGTCTAGTATTGCACTATCTTTGGAAGTGGCTAATATCACATTTCTTGAAGAAGCAACAAGGTTCACACTTCATGTAGAAGTGGAGAATTACACTTTGCACTCCATATTGCACTTATTTCAAAGTGGATGACTATCTTTGATTAATAATCACAATGGAATATGATAAAATTCCAATGGTTTTCTATAACATGATTGTTTTTTCCATCCACACAATATTTTTGTATATGAAGTATGATGGCTTCAATGCCAATGCACCATTGTATTTGTTGGGACTACGTGTCTTAAGATATTTGGTACAATGGCTGGACTAAAAAGATCATGCTTCCACACTCATTTGATTTACTCAGATGAACTAAACATACTTCTCCTGTAACATACTAGATCTCGGATCCTACCTTGGAAGTTGACATTTTGGACTTAGCCAAATAAGTTTAAAGGTTAGACCTAAATAGATGTTTAGTATAACCCCAATGAGATAATGCATGTATAGATCACCTTAATGTAACCTAATGTTCTAACATTAATCTTAGGTTTATAACGGATACATAAAATATCCCACATAACTCATTTTGGTGGTAGTACGAAGATAAGAAACTTAATTGGATGAATAATTTAGATAATGGGCCGTTAATGGGCCATATGACATACCTTATAAAAATAAGTCTCAAAATTGGAAACAAACTTCAAATTCCAAATCTACATATCAAATTTAGCCTACATGTCAAATTTCATCTAATTTGGACAACCTTGAAATATTACGATAAGTTTAGGAGAGAGAAAATGAGTAAAAGGAATAAGTAATGAATAATGTGATTATATAACTTAAAAATATGAAAATAATGACAAATTAATATTCCACACATCAAAGATAACGTGTGGATGAAGTTTGGTCCAATTTGGATGTTGTTTATGCAAGTCATGCAATTTTAGGTACATTTTGGACTTTTCTGCAATTTACCCAATTGGGTGGTTTTATTTGCAAATTGTCACATGAATTATAATCCTTATATATTCCCTTACCATTATTGTGTTTTTGAACCATAGGGAACCTAGTTGCACCCTGGTTTGAAGGTGTTTCTTTCCAAGGGCATTTTAGGGATTACTCTCTTTCTAAATGAGCTTATCTTTAGAAGCTATCAACCAATGGGGTTATTTATTTGATTGGAGGTCGGTTGGAATGGCATATAAGTGTACATAAACTGACATTTGATATTCAAGAAGCCTCTATGAGCTTTCATCTTGCATGGCCATGAAATCCCTAGGCCAAGGACACATGGAAAGCTCCATGGACACCTCATGCTTGACTTCTTCTTTATCCATAAAGGTTTGCATGTCCATAGGCACCCTTAGCATTGGACACATGGAAAGTAACTTGACACCTCATTCTTGACTTATTACTTATCCATAAAGGCTTGCATGTCCATGGACACCCTTATACATGACACATGGAAAGTCTCATAGACACCTCATACTTGGCCTCTTCCTTTATATAGCCATATCTACCCCTTCCCAACTCCCAATTCAAAAACTCTTGCTCTTCTTTCTTTCCTCTAGCTTAGAGCATAAATCCTACTCTATTTTTCCATGAAGGTTCTGTCCCAAGGTAAAAGAAGGTGGCTACCTTGGTGAAGAAGGCTCCTAGGGTTCCAAATTTTCTCTATTTAGGGTTTCTAAAGCTCCTCCTTGGTTATTTTGACCAAAACTAGTAAGTATCCTCCTTTTCTTCCCTATTTTCATGTTGTTAGTCTTCCTTCCACCTTCCTCCAGGTCAAAACCATGGCCTTCCATGGTGAAACCCCACCTCATAAACACCTCATCTCCATGTTGTTTTGTTAGGGTTTTTCACCTCTAAAGTGGAGAAGGTGCTTCTTACTCGAGATAGGAGCTTTGTTGAAGAAATCAACCTCTCTAAGATTGGGAACCTTACTTATTGGACTTGCCACCTTTCCTAGAGGTTCTTTTGAGGCCTAGGCTTGACTTAGACTATTTAGACTCTGAAGTTGAGGTATGATGTATCCCCTATTCTTCTATGTTGAGGAATTCACCTATGCTTATTCATTATTTTTGTCCTATGGACATTAGCCTATACACAATGTCCTTTCTTTTAAAAATCATGGTTAATGTGAAATATCTTATTTGATATTGATCATGTGATCCTAGATATTCTTTTAAACTCTTATATTATGCTTTGTTCATGATGGAACTCTAAAACATGACATGTGATGTCTTTTGCCCACTTATGAGGTGGGTGTATATGTTGGTCACTTATGTGGTGACTAGTTTATATATTCTAACTACACTTTCTACTTTCCTCTACATTTAACATGCTATGTGATTCAGTAGCACTAGAGTAGTGTAATTGCATTGATTTTTATGGAAGATGTGTTATTTCCTGCCGAGTAGATGTGATATTTCCTGCTCTTTTAGGATGGAAAGGAACCTCATACCCATGGAAAAATGTGTGATTCTTGGACCATGTTTTATATATTTGGGAGATTGGCAGTATGCCTTTATCTATCAGGTTTCAAGTTTATGAAACTTGGCTGCCTTTATGTTTATATTGTTCTTGGGCTATGTTTATCTCACATGCATGTAGGTTGTTGATATGGGGTGTGTGCCCTAATTCTTTACATGTGCTTGTGTGGCACAATCTTTATGTTTTATTAATGGAAAGTATTCTTTTATTATCATATGATTTAAATTGCTTTTCTCATGATACCTATTTGGGTGGTCCTTATCATTTCTATGGGAAGCCTTTTATATATGACGTCCTTTATTCCATATATTGCTCAATTTTCTATTTAGTATGCACATACCAGCCTTTGCTGATGTCATCTATTTTCTATTCTTGCCGAGGTATGGTTCCAACCCTAGGTGAAGGTCTTGGATGATAAAGCATGAATTTTTGGACTAGCTTAAGGAGTTAAAGCTTGGAGATAAAGTTGTTATGGTTTAGATTTCCCTCTACTTAGATCCTTATATTATATCATACATGTAAACTCTTATAGGATATTATGATGTACTTTTGTAATTTTTTTGTGAAAATTTAATATAGTCATTATTTTTATTCCGCTGCTAAACTTTGGTTGTTTTGAATACCATTTATTGAAGTTTGAAAATTTTATACCTATTCTAGCATACCTTTGAGTGTGTTTGGAATGGATGTTTTATTATTCAAATTTTAGTAAGGGGGTGATCCCGCCTCCTTACATCGCCACATTGTCATGAGGGATATTGTTGAATTTAAAAATGATTCAATAGTTGTAAATTTAGTTTATTGGTATATATTTTTGGTTTTGGTCTCTAGATTATATTTTAAACCCTTGTAAATTTGATTCAATTAATAAAGAAGATTTTTTTTTTAATTATCATTCATATTGCATGTGTGACTTTTTGGCTGCTCAAACCAAAGCTTCTATCACTTTATCACTACCTATTGGGCAGTGGAAATGGGATTGGGGATTTTTGATCTTCTTCATCCATGTTTTCCAAGATCCAATTGAGCTTTGTCACATATGATTTGGGTCATTTGAGTCATTCAACATATTTTATTATTTTTTGAACCGCGGGATTATAAGCTCTATTTTACAAAACTACACAATCAAACATCTAAATTTTAATGCATGATTCAACAACATTTCTTTCTTTCCCTCTGAATATAGGTTATGAAATTCATTAAATCCATTCCCTAAAATATAGGTTATTTATTTAAAAATTATGGGAAAATGTGTGTTGAAATTGAAATACAATTATATACATGATGGTATAGTTTGATAACCTAACTCAGTAAGTACAATAAGGAATTTTGTAGGGGTTTTAAGATATGATGTGGATTAAACCCAAACTTTATAAAAGTGTGTAACAATTGAGTTAAGACCATATGTTGGACTTGGGTATGTACATAAAAATTTATTAAAGTTTACTATTAGGTATTTTGCATCCTTCTTGAATCATAATTGGGAAATTGCCTATGTTTGTCTCTCATTTGAACTAATTCAAATATGCATGTGGAAGCTCCATTTATATATATTTGACAACTTTTTAGTCCCAAAATTTGGAGTTTATCAAATGTTGTTATTTCTTGGTTGAGATTGCAACTTCGTATCTAAGTTTTTTTGTCTTGATCATTTTATTTTTAGTTGTACCATAATTTTAGATATGAACAAAATTGTTCCTTTTTGTGAAATGGAATCCTAATTTTCCAAGTGATAGCCTATTATTTATTGTCTTAGGTTGCTTCATAGTTGTGAGTATGGTATATTTCATCCATATTTGTGGTGGAAGTTGTTATTTAATCCATTTTTTTGGTGGGAGATTTATATGTTCCATTTTTGTGATCAAAATATTATTTTGGCCATTATGTGACTAAACTTCTAGTTGCCTCTACATTATTACATGTTTGTTGATTAAATAGTACTATATTAGAATTATTTTTTTGGTGTGAATCATTTTTTGGGTTGTGTACCCATATTATATTTTTTAGATGGTGGTTGTATGCCTCATAGACTAAGCATTGTTACTGTGTTAGAAATTATGGGATGGAGGTTGTCTACCTACCCCATGTTGTGATCAAATTTATTTTTATGATGGTGGTTAGGTTTCCTATACCTGAATAATGTGCCACCATTATACATTTTGGAAATTTTGTTATGTTCCATTCTCTTTCAGGTTTAGCATTATGTGTGGTAAACTCCATTCTATTTATATTTTACTAATATTGTATTTATCTAACATGCATGCTAAAATATTGATTTGATGGGTTGCATTCCTAATACATATATGTATGCTTTTATTAAGTACTTCATATTTGTGACAATGGTAGGTAAATATTAACATAATTGCCGTCCGTGAACGGCTGCTCTCCCCGCTCTCACCCTAGCACTGCTAGGGTTTCTTCTTGCATAGGCGGCTACCTGGGGGGAGGGGGTTTGGCTGACGTAAAGCGGTGCCCCACTCCCCCTCGGCCTGTTCTCGCCCGTCATCAGCATGGTCTCTTCTTCGGGAGGTGTGTGGACGTGGTGTCTTTGGAGGCAGCAGTCTTCTTCTTCCTTGTCGTTGAGCCCGACTGTGACGAGTTTCCTATCCCTTTCTCTTTTATTGGCTTTCTGTTTTTTGTTCTCTTGTTTTGTCTATCTCGCTGTTAATCAGCGTTACTTTCTCTTCTCGTGGTAGATTTTTCTTTCTCGGTCAATTTTGTTGTGGAGTTTGTATGGCAGCAAGTGCGGGGAAAATATCCCTTTGGAACACCGATTTGGTGCAGACACTCTACCACATATACATACTCAGGTTGAAGGTATTCCTCATAGAAAGCTGCCTTAGCCAGCGAAGGAGAAGAGGAATCTATACATCATTGTCCTTATCAGATTCTGATATGAGTTTTTGTGGTGGTTTGTATCTGTTCTTGATCTTTGTGTGGTCATTTAGTTTGTTTTTCTCCTCATGTAGATGCCGTATGGCCCCTCCATAATGAAATTTGTCTGTTTGACTTCAAAAAAAAAGGTAAATATTAACATATGTTTAATATTTTCTGTTGTGATCCACCTTGAATAATTGCATATCTCTCTTTTGTTGGGGTCCTTGATGACATAATTTGTGTCCCCTTTTCCTTATAATTTCCCAATCATCTATATATGCCCATACCAAAATTTTCCAATATGCCTCCAAATTTTCTTCTTTTTTGGGGTTTTCTTTTGAATCCTTAGGTAAAGAGGATTTTGGAAGGATGACTAAGTTGACAATGACATGCACACATTAAGTTGATGTAGGCTTGGGAGATAAATCTATAATTTCTTGATTACTCTCTACATCTAGGACTATACTATGACTGTTTACTTATGCATTTTCCATCAGTGTCAACCATGTGATATTATAAGTGTATATATTTGTAAATATTTTTCTTTCAGTGAAATTTTTATATATATTGATCGTACTAGCTCAATATGTTAGATCATATCTGGTGCATCCCTCTAGAGGGTCACACAATAATCAATTTAGAATTTCACAAGATGCGCCCCACCAGATTGGAACACTGTTGGAATATCTTTCAAAATTTATAAAAGGATCTAAACTTAACACACTCTCATAAACTAAAACACTACTCCCTCAAGCGCACGAGGTTGTGTCGTAGTATAGGTAGGCAGTAGGGATAGGGTCGATCCATAGGGAGAAAAGGGGGTACTAGAGCTAGTTTAGTTTTGGGCAAGGTTCCTACTATTGAGTCTAGGTTTGAAGGGTTTAAAGGTGGTTTTGTTTATTATACTAAGATGGATCAAACAAGTAAGTAAATAAAGGAAAGCAAAAAGGATCAAAACCTAAATTAGCCTAGATAGTTAATTCTAATGAACAAGAAAAGACAAGGAAAGCAAGAAAATGAGAAAGCTGTGCTAAGGCAAGCAAGGAGAGAACTACATACACTAGGCTAGCAAACAAGGCAAAAGAGCAATTAAAGACCTAAACTGGCAAGAGAAAATCAAGAACAAGGCAAGAAGATAACTAAGCTAACACTAGCTAAGCAAGAAGGCAATTAGGTTTTTAAAGAAATAAAGGGATGTGTGGGCTGTTTGGGGGATGCACTTATAAATTAGTTGGGGGTGACATGTGAACATTGTGATTTCATTTATATTACCTAACCAAACAATAAGCTAGAGTCTACTGGATTACCCTAGACTACTAACTGGGCATGGATATGATAGGTTGTGTATAGGGGAACTTGTCCCTAACACCTCCTACTACCCTTGAGGCTCAATTGGGTTAGGGTTGATGTGTATTCAATTAGAGTCTAAACAAGCCTATGGTTCTAGGTTAGAGGATCTTAGGGTGATTAGGGGTTGAGGGTAGTAATGGGAGTGGAAGTGAGGTTTTAGGCCTCACATCACCCATATTCTATCCTTGAGAAAACTCTAAACTAATGCCACTAAATTCATCTAAACTAGATACTTAGATCTCTCAACTAGGGTTAGGAGAATTGATTAACATGTAGAAAGTTGGGTGGCTAGATAGGGATCCATGAATTGGACCTAGGAGAAAATCCCAAAATTCACACATATAAGCAATTTCCCTAAACTATTAGGTGATTTCAAGCACAAGTCAACAAACAATCCATGAAGGATGAAATAGAAATAGAACATAATCATTAGAAAATGAAATTACAATGTTTACATATCATTCCCCCCAACATGGTATCAAAGTAACATTTTTGGCCCCAAACAACCCACGTAAGGGGGCTATCTACTCATGGAAATGCAAAATACAACAAGAAAAGAGAAAGAGGTAGAAGTCGCCATGGATATCAGTGTAGATGGAGCGATCCTCCTCTTAATCTATTGCAAAGACGTCCTCCCCCTTTGTCTAAGGTGTAAGGGGATGGAATGAAGGTGGAAAGTGGCCAAAACACCAAAAAACTAGGGTTTTGGTTGTGGAAATGGTGGAATGGAGTGGAAATGAGGTGGAGAAGTGAATGAATGGGTGGAATGTGAAAATGGGGATCTAGGAGGGGGTAGAAGGTATCTAAACTCATACTATAGCTGACCCCTAGATATATTGATGAATGTATATTCATCATGGAATTCAATTTCCATCCTGAGCTTATTTTGACTCAACATTACCTCTTTCACTCAGTAAATATCAAAGTGCATCATAATATGCAAAATTACTTAATTACTTCGATTATCAAGGTTTTGATCAAATTTATGTTGCTTTAATGCTGGCATTGATAAAGCTGAACAAGCAGTTGGGGACCACCTTCACTCATCCTTGGCTCTGATCAAGCGATCTAACCAAGTAATTCCAACCCATTCGGTCTCAAGACCGTTTGAGCCCATTCAGTCTCAAGACCGTTTGAGCCCATTCGGTCTCAAGACCATTTGAGCCCATTCGGTCTCAAGACCATTTGAGCCCATTCGGTCTCAAGACTGTTTGAGTCCAAACGATCTCAAGACCATTTGAGCCCATTCAGTCTCAAGACCGTTTGAGTCCAAATGGTCTCAAAATCGATAGACCAGTAGAAACCGTTTGGAGTCTAACTCAAGCTTGTACAACAACATATCAAGATCATGAAGCAAAACAATTTCCACGACCGTGGCACATCGCTAAACAGTGCCAAGCCTCCAACCGCCACGACCGTGTTTGACACACCATGACCGTGGCGCACCACCAGCATTGACCCTCTTTCACCCACCACACCCGTGTGAGGCAGCATGACCGTGTGACAACTACCTCACCACGACCGTGGTGTCACACCATGGCCGTGGCCCAACGCCATCAGAGCCCAATTACTCACCAACCATGCCCGTGCAAGGCGGCACAGCCGTGGGGCAGCAACATCGCCACGACCGTGGTTCTGCAACTTGGCCGTGGTGCGTCGTCTTCTACTCCCAAACAAACTGACAACTGCATCAGCACTACCACTTCCATCGAGCAGCTTTCTTTTCAATCCACCTTTCGGCCACCACACCTCTGCCAACACCAACACCGCCTAAACCTGGTGTTCACACTAAGGCCTTTGTCTCCAGTGGAAAGGAACTAATCGATCTGGGATCATAACTGAGCAAACGGTCTGCTCAGTTCTGCTAAGACCAAACGGAGAAGGGCACCTCAAAGACTGCTTGGGAAAGGCAACACAGACCGTTTGGATTCACAAATCCAAGACTGAACGTTCAAAGGAGAGTCTGGACAAAACTGTTCGACGAGCAAACGGTCTATGAAGACCGTTTGGCCCTCTTCTGAACCTCAAACCGTGAGAGCCAAATTCCAAGACCGTTTGAGTAGCTGGAGCGTTGACTGAAGCAATGACCATTTGCTTAATAACAGTTTCCAAATTGTTTGATAGCAAACGGTTTACAAATCGTTTGCCTCTGTCCAAGACCGTTTGCCCAACTTTTCTCAAAACCGTTTGACAGGAAAATGGTCTGTGAAATCATTTGATCCCATTCGGTTTCCAACCTGAAGGAAGACTAAACCATTTGGCCATTAATGATTTACAGACCATTTGAGCAAAAACATCTCCTAAACCTTTTGGGCTGGATTCACTCCTAAACCGTTTGGGGCCAATCCTGTGCCTATAAATAGGACCCCAAAGGTCCTCATTTGGGCATCAGTTCCGGGACGCCGATAGGCTGCCTGTATACAGGTCCGATCCAAATCCAGTACCGACCACGCCAGTCTCATTCCACCTACTGCCCGTGTTGCAACCAAGGAGGCTGAGGAGAGAAGGAAGACGGAGTGAGGGAGACTGTTTGGTCTATCTTGGCAACTCCCATTCACATCCAGATCTGCTCCAACGTGACGTAAAAGTCTGTGTCTTCTTCACCGAGCTGTGACTACCTTCTGCACCGAGTTCATGGTGGATTTCTCTCGCTTTCTCATTCTTCTTATCACTAGCATCATGAGCGAGTAGTACCTTTTCGCTGGGGTGCGGGGATTAGCGCCGCTGCCCATGTAAATCAGGTTTTTTTATTAAACTCTCCATGACAATGTATATAACTTTCCATTTCGTGGTTAGTTGGTACATTTGTAGTTGATAATCTACTTGCTTTCATCTTGTTCTATCCTTTATTGTGAAATCTTCTATATATGGGATTGAATGGTGATTTACAAAGTTCGACTCTTTGACGAGAACTTCTGATAAGATTCCTTGAGGTCGTAAGTGTATGATCCGTGAGGGGACGAGACATCTAGCCTACGGTGATGTTTCTGTGGTCTAAACATCCCTCAGGGAGGATCACAACCTTAGTTGGATTTTGTATCATCTTTGTTTATCGTCGATGTTAGTTTGTAGATCTATCACCTGCTTGCTTATCGATTAATGCGGTTGACTCCAACACTAGAAATAAAATGGGATTTATTCGGAGCCTTAAGTAAGTGATCTGGTTGGTGACGAGACATCTGATGCCTAAGGTGATGCTTACGCGAACCTAACGCCCGTACGGGGGGTTCTGCAGTAGCTCTATTTGGATCGATATATCTTGCCTGGATTGTTTATGAATGAATGTATTTACGTGTGTAGCGGTGGTGAAACCCGATACCATCCCAGTGATTCCATATTATTTGATCTAAATCCAACTTTAATTCAGCTTTTACTTTCTTGCATTTAGTTCTATTAACCTCAAATCAACCGATCTTTCTAAATATTAGTTTTACTTGAGCTAGATTCGACTGACAAGGATTCTTAAAAATGTTGTCCTTTGGGTTCGATCCTTAAATATACTGCGATAAGACTCGTCCGCTTGCGGGTGGTATTATTGCACTTTGGTTTTGGTAAAAGCTCGGGGATTTCTACCCCGAGTGAGTTTGTTAGTGCGATAAAATCTCACGTCAAAATTCTGGTGCCGTTGCCGGGGACAACGGAATCAGTTAGTCAAATCTAGTTCTTTTAAGACTAATTTTGTATTTTGCTTTTTCTTTTGACACAATCGACCACTACTTGAATTTGACTCTACTCTGTGGTTCGCACTTTTGAAATCTTGCTAATTTCAGGTACAATCCAAGGCATAATGATGCACCGTTCAGACAGCCCCAGACTAACAACGACCTTTGATCCTGAGATAGACAAAACCTTTCATCGTCAGATTAGAGAAAATCAAGCAAGGATGGCTCAAGAAGAAGAAGTAGCCCGAAGGGTGGCTCAAGCCATCAATGCACAGAGAGAGAGGCTCATGCAAGAAGCCACGGCTGCGGTTGAATAGGAAATCCTAGCGGCGCAAGCAGCAACGCAAGCAGCTGAACTACAAAAGGATCTTAGAGAGGTCTCAATCCTAAAAGATGCGAATGTTCATCATCCTGTACAACCTCCTCCTATCAACACTACTAATTTCGAGATAAGAGCGCATTGGATCACCCTGCTTCAGAATAACCCTTTCTATGGCAAGCAAGGAGAAGATAGCCACGAACATCTTCTGAGATTTATTGATCTATGTGCTATGACAAAACAAAATGGAGTTACAAATGATGCCATTCGACTCCGTATCTTCAAGTACTCCCTTGCTGATAGAGCCATAAGTTGGTACAATTCGCTGCAAAGTGAAATACCCATCATCACCTGGGAACAACTCCAAAATGTGTTTCTAGAAAAGTTCCACCCTCCATCTCTTACCTATGAAATTAGAGGGAGGATAACAAATTTCACTCAAGTTCCTGGAGAAACCCTTTCTGAAGCTTGGGATAGATACAAAGAGCTTCTATGCAAGTGTCCACACCACGGAATTCCCAAGAACCAACTCATTGAGATTTTCTATAGAGGTGTGGATGATGACATTAAGAGATTCCTCGATTCCTCGTCTGGAGGAAACTTCATGCATCAAAGTTATGACATCACATGGAGAGTCGTCACCCTGGGAGCAGAAAATCAAGGCAATTGGGGTAGATCTGTAGGTAAAGGAGTTTTGAAAGTAGCTATGTCCGAAGCTACTCCCGAGTACAAGTCTATCGCTGAAACCTTAAAACTCTTAGTTGTTAAGTAAGACCATATTGAATCATTTCTTACTGCTATTGGAAGAGGATGTTCGCCCACTCGACAACAAGAATAGATCAAATCGGCTTCATTGTTCTGTGAAACATGTAAAAGTACCGATCATTCCACCTTATCATGTAATGTTCTCTATGATGTTGTTCTAAGAAACATATGTGGACAAGGAGACAATGGTCAAATGGAAAATCTTAATGCTATCAACAACATTCCTGGTCAAAGTTATTACAATCTGAATCAAAATAGGAATAATCCAGGCTTTCAATATGGAAACCCCTCTGGAGCAGTAAACTCACATCAATTTGGTTTAAACAATCAATCAAGAGGCCCACCAGGATTCCAGTATAATCAACAACAAAATTTTGGAAATCAAGGAAATTTCAAGGGGAAATTTCAGAATAGGAACTAGAATAATTACCCAAATAACTCTCAGTACCAGAATCTTAATCAACAGCAAGGACAACAAGCAGGTCCAGTTTCTCCTGATGACAAGCTATCAACCATTGAAAAGATGTTGCAAACTCAGCAAACCATGATAGCTAACCAACAAGCTCTGCAGAAGGCTATTGAATCTCAATTAGCTCAACTCGCAGCTAGCATAAAACCACCTGTTGGAGTCTTTGCTGGACAACCCAAGAACAATCCTAAGCATACTGAATAGTTGAAAGCAGTCACCACTAGGTCAGGGAAAGACTATTCAGATCCCCCTGAAAAGACATCTGTGGTTATTACAGACGAGGATGAACCTGTAATTGCCCAAGACTCAACAACACAAGAAACTTAATCAAAATATGATAATACAGATAAGGGAAATCTTGAGAAACCTATTGATGAAAAAACTGAAACATCGGAACCTGATATTCCTGTATATAAGCCTCGTATACTTTTCCCAGTTCGTCTAAGGCAGACCAAGCTGGATACTCATTTCAATAAGTTCAAAGAAGCTATGAAGAAGCTTCATGTTGATATCCCCTTTCTCGATGCTCTAGCTGAGATACCAACCTGGACGAAGTACTTAAAGTCACTCCTCACCAGGAAGTATATTACTGAAGAGTATGAGACAGTAAAACTGGAGACAACTACATCTGATATCATATTGAGCAAGATGCCCAAGAAATAAAAAGACCCAGGATCCTTTGGAATTTCATGTCACATTGGCGACTCATCTTGCAAGAAAGGTTTGGTAGATCTCGACACAAGCATCTCTATTATGCCACTTAGCCTGTGCAAGAGACTAGGGTTTGCAGAATTGCTGCCTACTGGAATGACTATACAGCTTGCAGACAATTCGATAAAACGTCCGTTAGGAATCCTCGAAGATGTCCCAGTCAAGGTAGGCAAGGACACATGTTCCATGCGATTTTGTCATTATGGACATAAAAGAAGATGCCAGATATCCTCTCATCTTTGGTCATCCGTTCCTCGCCATTGCAAGAGCACTGATTGATGTTGAAGCTGGTGCCTTACTGCTCAGATTAGGCAAATAAACTCTCGAATTCAAGGTTTTTGAAAGTATGAGAAGACCAAGTATGCAAGAAGAAGTATATCTGATTGATTGCATTGAGCAAATGTCACTTCTAACTCAAGAACATCATGAATCAGATGATCCTTTAGAAGTTTCTCTAACGAACCCATCAGTTGATGAACCAATTGACGAACAAGTAAAAGATTGCGTCGAATCCCTCGACTCCGCTAAAGAAGATGATGAAGCCACTAGTGAAGAACTCAAAGCCATGGAAACTACAGAAGAAACATGCGAAAACTAGAGGCTCTCGAAATGAAGCCCCTACCCGAAGGACTGAAGTACGTGTTTTTAGACGACCTCAAAGTTTGCCCAGTTATTATAAATTCCGATCTAACATCTGAACAAGAAGATAAACTCTTGAAGGAATTAAGGGAAAGAAAGAAAGCCATCGGTTATAAAATAAGTGACCTAATTGGGGTTAGTCAAGCGCTGTGTATGCACAAGATCTCTATGATGGAAGATCACATGCCTACTATTGAGCATCAATCGAAATTGAATCCAAATATGAAGGAAGTGGTCCGTCATGAGGTTATCAAACTGCTCACAGCTGGAATAATCTATCCAATATCAGATTTTCCGTGGGTGAGCCCAGTGCATGTAGTCCCGAAGAAAGGTGGAACAACCGTTATACGGAATGAAAATAATGAACTTATCCCCACTCAAATAGTCACAGGGTGGAGGATGTGCATAGATTATAGAAAATTGAACAAGGCAACTCAAAAAGATCATTTTCCAATGCCCTTCCTTGATCAAGTCCTAGAAAGGTTGGCTCACCAAGAATATTTCTGTTATCTTGACGGTTACTATGGATTCTATAAAATACCCATACATCCAGATGACCAAGAGAAAATAACTTTTACCTACCCAATCAGAACATACACATTCAAAAGGATGCCGTTTGGTCTCTGTAATGCACCTGCAACTTTCCAACGTTGCATGATTGCCATATTCGCTGGTCTTACTGAAACAATTATGGAGGTTTTCATGGATGATTTTTCTGTATACGGAGATTCATTTGATTCATGTCTAAAGCACCTCTCCCTGGTCCTCAAACGTTGTGAAGAAGCACATCTTGTGCTGAATTGGGAAAAGTGCCATTTTATGGTAAAGGAAGGCATTCTCCTCGGCTATAGGGTCAGCAATAGAGGAATTGAAGTAGATAAAGCCAAGATTGAAGTGATTTCTAAACTGGCTATCCCAAAAAATGTAAAAGAAGTCCGTACTTTCCTAGGTCATGTAGGATTTTATAGAAGATTCATAAATGAATTTTCAAAGATAACCAAGCCAATGACAAATTTGTTACTAAAAGATGTTGAATTCAATTTTGACGAAGGATGTGTCAAAAGCTTCCACACACTAAAGCAAGCTCTCACAATAACACCCATCATTAGAGATCTTGACTGGGACCACCCTTTTGAAATTATGTGTGACGCCAATGACTATGTTGTGGGTACTGTTTTAGTGTAATATATAGAGAAGAAACACTATGTGATATATTATGCTTCGAAAACTCTCGACAAAGCCCAGAGGAATTATGCAACTATCAAGAAAGAACTTCTAGCAGTCATATATGCCTTTGACAAGTTCATATCCTACCTAATTGGTTTGAAGGTCATTGTCTACACAGACCACGCTGCCATTCGTTACCTTCTGGCAAAGAAAGATGCAAAACCCAGGTTGATTAGATGGATCCTCCTATTACAAGAATTTGATTTAGAGATAAGAGATAAAAAGGGTACAGAGAATTTTGTGGAAGACCACCTCAGTCGCATCCACACTCTGGATACTGAGAAGATTCCGATCAATGATTCTCTGCCAGATGATCAACTAATGAAGGCCTCAGAAGCTATACCATGGTACTTGGATTTTGTGAACTACCTTGCTGCTGGGGTTATCCATCCTCAATGCACCGGGAATGCACTGAAGAAGTTCATGCATGATGTGAAGCAATATCACTGGGATGAGCCATATCTCTTTAAACTATGTGCTGATGGTCTTTACAGACGATGTATCGCTGAGGAAGAAACCAAACCCATTCTAGAGCACTGCCACTCTGGCCCAATTGGAGGTCACATGAGTTCTAAGAAGACTGTGATAAAGGTTTTGCAATGTGGATTCTTTTGGCCAACCATATCCAAGGATTCCTACAACTTTGTTCTATCATGTGACAAATGTCAAAGAACATTTAACGTTACGAAGAGAGATGAGATGCCACTTAAGTTGTGGCAAGAAATTGAAATATTTGATGTTTGGGGTGTGGACTACATGGGGCCATTCCCATCTTCTTACAGATTTTCTTACATCCTAGTAGCGGTTGATTACATCTCAAAATGGGTTGAAGCTATACCAACCGTCACTAGTGAATCCAAACCCGTCATCAAATTATTAAAAGATATTATTTTCCCCCATTTTGGAGTGCCACGAACCGTGATATCTGACGGAGGGTCTCACTTCCTTGCAAGAAGCTTTGAAGCCTTGCTGAGAAAATATGGTGTAACACATAAAGTAGCCTCGCCTTACCATCCACAAATGAGTGGATAGGTAGAGGTTTCTAATCGTCAACTAAAGGCCATTTTGGAGAAAACTGTAGGCCGCAATCGAAAGGATTGGTCAGTGAAAATCAACGACGTATTATGGGCCTATCGAACCGCTTATAAAATTCCCCTCGGGACTACACCCTTCCGACTAATATATGGAAAGGCTTGCCACCTTCCAGTCGAATTGGAACACAAGGCATGGTGGGCAATTAAACAATTGAATTTCGACATGAAGAAAGCAGGCCAAGCCAGGATTCTGCAACTTCAAGAGTTGGATGAACTCAGGATGACAACTTACGAGAATGCGTGAATCTACAAAGAACACACCAAACTTTGGTATGATGGTCATTTAAAAAGAAAAGACATACACGTGGGTGACCAAGTTCTTCTATTCAACTCAAGACTAAAATTATTACCAGGAAAACTCCGTTCTCGCTGGTCTAGACCTTACATTGTCAAAAGCATCTCCCCACATGGTGCTTTCTCTTTATGGAGTGAAAAGTCAGGCGAATTTACGGCAAATGGTCACCGCTTGAAGAGATATTTCACCTCAATTGACATAGGTACCGAAACAATGCTGGAACTCACCAATCCAAAGGATCCACCATGAAGCTGAAGGATTCAGTCGAGCCATCGACGTAAAACAAAGGCGCTTGTCGGGAGGTAACCCGATCAATAAATTTGTTTTACTTTTCTTTTCAAATTAGAATATTTCTTCAATTTTGTTTTTACATTCTAGTTAATTTTTCATTAAATAAAATTTTCATCGCAAGAAGATATTTTAAGATCTAATTGCTCTTTACCTTTGAGATTTTCAGATAAGAGGATGCACGCTGATCGGAACGCAACCACTCTCAAACTTGGATATATCTACTTCATCATCATGGGTACTAGATACTAGATGTGGATCTCACATATGTTCTCATATGCAAGATATGAAAGGAAGTAGGCCTTTGGCAAAAGGCAAAGTTGGAACTGCGAGTAGCTAATGGCACAAGAGTTGCAGCCAGTGTGGTTGGAACCTATAGTTTGTCTCTACCCACAGGACTTGCAATAGAGTGAAAGGACGTCTATGATGTACTTGATATACATAGAAACTTTGTCAATACATTAATCACTATTCCATTATTAGGAATAGGATTCTCCATATTTATAATTTGAGGATTCACATAGCATTTTTCATACATTATATGGATTTCGCATAGTATTGCTCTTCATTAGAGATTCACATAATCATCTTTCTATATCAGGGTTTCACCTAGTATGGATTGATCATTGCACAATCCAATAAGGAAGGTGTGCAGCAAAAATCTCGAATGTGTCAATCTTCTAACCTCTAGCTACAAACCCATCCACTAGTGGTCTTTGAATCTCCTTAGAGATGACTTTCTTCTCCTCTTTATCCTCTCTTGGCTCTCGGTTGTCTTGCAACTCTAAGTTCGGGGTGGAGGGTGGGTGGTATGTCCCTCACTTTCCACCTACACCCATCCTTTTCATACTTAAGTTTTCACTATCACATTCTTGATAAAAATTTTCAAAATTTAATTTTCAAAAATTCTTTAATGTTTATTAAAGAAATTGAACAGATACTTGATGAATTTTTGACACTTCCTGGTTTCATTAAAAGTCACTAACTAACATGCTATGCATTTTGAATCATTATATCCTCCTTATTCAAAGTAAATCCTCAAAAGGATCACTTTTTGAAACAAGCCTTTTGATTGAAATCATTTTGTGAAGCTTATGATTCCTAACATAATGATACTTTTGCAAAAATGGTAAGTGTTTGTAAAACTGATAGGGATCAAACACGTCATGCTTCCTAACTGATTTGTGGAACAATAGCATGGAATCCCCACCGGATCCTCATCAAGTCATTATTTGAGCAGAGTTTGATAAAGAGAACAACCCGGTGCACTGAATTGTAAATCAAGTTGCATTCTGATCTGAACTCTCTTCTACACTTCTTCTATCATCTTCGTACCCCTCCATCCATAAAAAAGAAACAACAATAGCCAAAATAGTGCCAAACCCTAAGTTCGGGGTGGCACACCACTTCCCTCTATATCCGCTTCTTCCATACCCCTAACAAATAAACAGGGGCGTACCACCAAAAATGCAATCTCGAGTCAAATAGAGGAGAGATTTGCAAACAAAAAGATGCCAAAGCACACACAAAAAGAAATGCAATCTCGAGTCGAATAGACGAGATATTCACACCAAAAAATGCAATAAATGAAATTGCAAATCATAAAATAAAAATCTCGAGTCGAATAGAGGAGAGATTTATTTCTTCCTTCCATACCATCATTCACTCCCTTTTCTACCTAATGGCAGAATGATTGCCTACCCTATCCTGGAAAACACCAGTGTCAGATCAAACACACACTTGTTGTTCCACGGGCATCTCTGGACTCTTACAAAACTCTTTGACATGCTTGTTGTTGGAAAAAGTGAGGAGGAAGTGATATTGGAAAGTGAACCCAGGAACGAAGATATGGTAAGATGTGTTTAGTGGTCTCAGGAGGTTGAGATACTGAGTCACATTGAGTAGAAAGAAAATGTTCATGTTGTGAAGATGAAGCAATCACACGAATTGAAAGTATTCTTTTGGCGACTGTTTCATATTTTGTGTTACTCAAGGACGAGCAACGCTTAAGTTCGGGGTATTTTGATGAATGTATATTCATCATGGAATTCAATTTCCATCCTGAGCTTATTTTGACTCAACATTACCTCTTTCACTCATTAAATATCAAAATGCATCATAATATGCAAAATTACTCAATTACTTCGATGGTCAAGGTTTTGATCGAATTTATGTTGATTTAATGCAGGCATTGATAAAGATGAACAAGCAGTTGGGGCCCACCTTCACTCACCGTTGGCTCTGATCAAGCGATCTAACCAAGCAATTCCAGCCCATTCAGTCTCAAGACCGTTTGAGCCCATTCGGTCTCAAGACCATTTGAGTCCAAATGGTCTCAAGACCGTTTGAGCCCATTCATTCTAAAGATCATTTGAGATCATTCAGTCTCAAGACCGTTTGAGTCCAAACGGTCTCAAAACCGATAGACCAGCAGAAATCATTTGGAGTCTAACTCAAGCCTATACAACAACAGATCAAGATCATGAAGCAAAACAATAGCCACAACTGTGGTGCATCGCCAAATAGTGCCAAGCCTCCAACCTCCACGACCGTGTTTGACACACCACGGTTGTGGCACACCACTAACATCGACCCTCTTTCACCCGCCATGCTCATGCGAGGTAGAACGACCATGTGATAGCTACCTCACCACGACCGTGGTGTCACGCCACGGCCGTGGCGCAACACCATCAGAGCCCAATTACTCACCAACCACACCCGTGCAAGGCGGCACAGCCGTGGGGCAGTAGCATCGCCACAAACGTGGTTCTGCAACACGACCGTGGTGCATCATCTTCTACCTCCAAACAGGCTGACAACCGCAGTAGCACTACCACCTCCATCGAGCAGCTTTCTTTTCAATCCACCTTCCGGCCACCACGCCTCCGCCAACGCCAGCACCGCCTAGACCTACTGTTCACACTAAGGCCTTTGTCTCCGGTGGAAAGGAACTAATTGATCTGGCATCGTAACTGAGCAAATGGTCTGCTCGATTCTACCAAGACCGAACGGAGAAGGGCACCTCAAGGACTGCTTGGGAAAGGCATCACATACCGTTTGGATTCACAAATCCAAGACCAAACATTCAGAGGAGAGTCTGGCCAAAACCGTTTGACGAGAAAACGATCTGTGAAGACCATTTGGCCCCCTTCCGAACCTCAAACCGTGAGAGCCAAATTCCAAGACCGTTTGAGTAGCTGGAGCATTGACCGAAGCAACGACCGTTTGCTTAATAACATTTTCCAAACCGTTTGATAGGAAACTGTTTACAAACCATTTGCCTCTGTCCAAGACCATTTTCCCAACTTTGCTCAAAACGTTTGATAGGCAAACAGTCTGTGAAATCATTTGAACCCATTCGGTTTCCAAACCGAAGGAAGACTAAACCGTTTGTCCATTAACGGTTTACAAACCGTTTGAGCAAAAATATCTCCTAAACCATTTGCGCTGGATTCACTCCTAAACTGTTTGGGGCCAGTTCTGTGCCTATAAATAGGACGCCAAAGGTCCTCATTTGGGCATCGGTTCTGGGACGCCGACAGGCTGCCTGTACACAAGTCCGATCCAAATCCAGTACCGACCACGCCAGTCTCATTCCACCTACTGCCCGTGTTGCAACCAAGGAGGCTGATGAGAGAAGGAAGACGGAGCGAGAGAGATTGTCCGGTCTGTCTTGGCAACTCCCGTTCACGTCCAGATCTGCTTTAACGTGACATAGAAGGCCGTATCTTCTTCACCGAGCTGCGACTACCTTCTACACTAAGTTCATGGCAGATTTCTCTCTCTTTCTCATTCTTCTTGTCACTAGCATCATGAGCGAGTAATACCTTTTCGCTGGGGTGTGGGGATTAGCCCCGCTGCCCATGCAAATCATGTTGTTTTGTTAAACTCTCCATGGCAATGTATATAACTTTCCATTTTGTTGTTAGTTGGTACGTTTGTAGTTGATAATCTACTTAGCTTTCATCTTGTTCTGTCCTTTATTGCAAAATCTTCTATATATGGGATTGAATGGCAGTTTACAAAGTTCGACTCTTTGACAAGAACTTATGATAAGATTCCTTGAGGTCGTAAGTGTATGATCCGTGAGGGGATGAGACATCTAGCCTACGGTGATGCTTCTGTGGTCTAAACATCCCTCAGGGAGGATCACAACCTTAGTTGAATTTTGTATCATCTTTGTTTATCGTCGATGTTAGTTTGTAGATCTATCACTTGCTTGCTTATCGATTAATGCCGTTGACTCCCACACTAGAAATAGAATGGGATTTCTTTGGAGCCGTAAGTAAGTGATTCGGTTGGTGACGAGACATCTGATGCCTAAGGTGATGCTTACGCGAACCTAACACCCGTACGAGGGGTTCTGCAGCATCTCTATTTGGATTGATATATCTTTCCTGGATTGTTTGCGAATGAATGTGTTTGCATGTGTAGTAGTGGTGAAACCTGATACCATCCCAGCGATTCCATATTATTTGATCTAAATCCAACTTTAATTCAGCTTTTACTTACTTGCATTTAGTTCTATTAACCTCAAATCAACCAATCTTTCTAAATATTAGTTTTACTTGAGCTAGATTCGACTTTGGGTTCGATCCTTAACTATACTGCGATAAGACTCATCTGCTTGCGGGTGGTATTGTTGCACTTTGGTTTTGGTAAAAGCTCGGGGATTTCTACCCCGAGTGAGTTTGTTAGTGCGATAAAATCTCACGTCATATATATAGGTGGTGGAGAAGCACTAGGTTAATTGGGGGATGTATGGGAAAATAAGTGCAAAACTGTGTTATGGTTGTTGGCCACTAAGACCATTTTGGTCACCACGACCATGGTGGAGTGGGGTGAACATAGTCGTGGTGTATGGGCATGACCAAGGTGGAAAATGGTGAAAATTTCAGGTTGTTTCGAGATTTTTGGAGGGTCAGTACCACGATCGTGGTTGTCACCACGGTGGTGGTAGGTTGCCACTAGGGTGACAGACCTGGTTCACCACAGGGGCGGTAGATCTTGATCTCCACTAGGGTGGTGGATCACTATTAGGGTGGTGGCTAGTAGCTTCAAACTTGCACATTACTATAACATGGGCCATTTGTGCTACGGTCGTACGTGGCCATGTACCACGGTTGTGTTGGAGCTTCTTCCTTGCACTTTGACCTTCAACTTGCTCATCTTTAATGCTCCTTGCTTTGGGTTAATTACTGACCACTTGGGGTAGGTTAGGGAGTCTCTTGGATTATCTTTAGGCTTCTTCAAGGGTGAAGAAACCCTTAGATTCTCCTTCTTCTCTCCCTTCCATCAAGTAGTGGCCAAAGTATCTATAAAACATGAAAAATCCTCCATAAGTGCATTTGATAGAAATATGCATATTGAGGGAAATAAAATGTAATGTAATAGGTATAGATGTGATTAAAGTACAATAAGATACAAGATGAAGCCCTAAAATAGGGCTACATTACCACCCCAAACTTAAAACATACTTATCCTCATGTATGCTCCAACTCAATCTCTTTATAATTTTTCCACAATCAAGAAATGACAAATGCAAAAGATAAATATTGATTAGATGGGCTCAAACATGACTAGGTACATGTATTTAACCTCTCTCATATCCTCTTTCACAAACCAATCATGATTAAAGCACTACACATGCAAACTTTTAATATATAGCATAGAAAACATAGTCAAGCCATATGGCTGTCCTATCACTCTAGGTAAACCTTTTCATGGCGGCAAAGTAAAAAAATGACAAATTTTGCTATTTTACATTCATGCATTCACTATCATATGTCCATGCACACTAAGTAACCCACGTGGCTGCAAAAAGGGCAAAATGAGCTAGATTTGATGTTTCCTAGCTTCATGGGCATGCAAAAGGAAGAAAGTGCATGTTGTGGTAAGAGTTTGGAGAGCATCTTTTATTTTCTTTTTTGCATTTTTTTTCTTCTTTTTATTTTTCTTTGCCCTTGATGAGGATAGGGAACATGATGATGAGAGTGAAGTGATGGGGTATGGATATGGCCATCCTAAACTTTTGGAGGTGGCCAAGGTTGAATATGTGCACTTTGGCATCCTTTTATGATGCAGAGAGGTAAGAAGATGGTAGAAGAAAAGTGAGTCAAAGAGGGGTTACCAGTGTGTACATCAACATGATATCTCCTACATGAAAGTTACTGTAATAATTTCATCAAGAAATGACACACCACATGAATGAGAAATATTAAAACCACATTTCTATCATGAGATTCTACAAAACTCTAAGAGTTTGTAGCTTGCTTCAATCACAAATCAACCAAAGAGTTCACAAGCATGAGAGAGGTGTTTCACACGTAAAAAGTCAAGATTGAGGCCATTGAACAATAAACCATAATCATTCACTTGCATTTGTCAAAGGTCATCATTTTCAATCCAAAAAGTAGATATTGGGTCAAAACATGCTTTTTGGGTAGAACATTCTAAATCTGGGCATAATTGACCAAAATGGTGCCAAATAGCCTTCAATCACATCTAAGCCTACATTATGGAACATAAAAAGGAAACAAGCAAATCCTAGTTAAAACATGCAAAAATTACAAATCTACATGATATGCAATTCATGGCAAAAAGAGCAAATTTCTTTTGAAAATTAACACAAAAATGCAAGAAAGTAAACTACATGGAATGCAAGTATGTAAAGAAAGCATACAAAATATGGATACACAAGTATGAGAGATGGTTATATTGTTCGATCATCTTGAGCAAAAATTTATAACAAGTAACATAGAGAAAAGTGGGTTAGAGATAGGGCTTACCTCCCTACCACCCCAAACTCTTAAACCATGTTGTCCTCAACATGAAATAGAAGTCTATCATGATAGGGTAGAGGGTATGGGACTGTGATAGATAATTTCCAAGAGGGGAGAGAGATCTAAAAGTTTATAGTGAGCAGGGGATATCCACCACGGTCGTGATGCCCACCACGACTGTTTTGTATGGCTTGCACCATGATCGTTCTATGTGGCACGATCGTACTAATCTCCTTCCTATAAATTTTGTACAGATTTGCAATTTTCTTTTCAATTTTGATCTTCTTCTTAGCAATATCATCCATGCATCATCATCCTTCCAATGTAGCTATATAACATGATTTACAAACAAAAAACCATCAAGTATAAAGTGTGTGTGTGTTTTCTTGGAAAAGTGTAAAAATAACCAAAAAGTATCAAACATGGAAGGCTGGGTGAAAAATTCTGAAACCTATGTGGGTTGCCTCCCACAAGCGTTGAGTTTCATGCCTTCATTTGAGCTTCTTGGAGATTCTTCAATCATTCATCCATTTGGAGTTCTCATGTGTCCATTATTGAAATAAATGCATCTCCCATTTGCACTCAACCTATGCTCCATATCCCTTTTATCACTAAAGCTATCCTCAAGTCTTTCATCCAGATCTTCTTCTCTCAAATGACCAGTCGAACTCATGAGGTAAGCATGTTTAGTATCCTCATCTCAAACTCATCGAGTTGAGGACCTGTGTATGCTGAAGTTTATCTTCATGTCCATCAAAGAGACTGTCCTTATGCCAATGTGAACATGTATCTCGACATCATCTGTAGATAAGATTGGTCTTCCCAAGATGATGAAAATCTTTCTATCATCCAGATCCATGTCAAGAACAATAAAATTTGACAGGAACACTGTTCCTCTTTCCTTGTCTATCATCACCAAAACATCATCCACTCTTTCCCTAGGCACTTTTATGGAACAGTTTGCCAATTGGAGAGTGCAATGTGCAAGTTTCAACTTGCCTAAGCTCAGCTCAACATAGATACTACATGACATCAAATCCACACTAGATCATAAATCAAGTAGGGATTTGTCTATGTGATGTCCCCCATGTATCTAGGTATGAGTGGGGCTTGTGGGTCTTTCCTCTTCATGGGAAGTGAGTGTAGGAGGATTGAGCTCACTTGTTTGGTCAATTGGACTCTCTTTTGTATTCTCCCCATTGTCCTTCTCTTTATAGTGTATAAGTTCTTAAAAAACTTGGCATATGATGGGATCTTCTTCATAGCATCCAATGATGGAATGTTGACCTTCACTTGGAGAAACACCTCAAGAATGTTAACATTGTACTTTTTTCTCCTCCTTAGTTTTGGTGGTTCATCTAATGCTTCAATGAATGATGGCTCATTGGCTTTGGCCTTACTTGAATCAAAATGAGGTGGAATACTAGGGATGGTGGGACCTGCAAATGGAGTGTGAGGTAGAGCACATGGTATTCCAAGCTCAACATGCAATGTTACAGATCAACATGTGGTATTATGATATCATCTTCAATAATCTTAGTCACAATGTCATCCTTGTGTTGCCTTGTCCTATCAACTTTTCATTGACTTGCAGGCTGCTCAAGAGATTTCCCACTCCTTAGAGTTGTCACAACACTTCCTTTCTCATTCTAGAGAAGGGGAGCTTGTTGGGGCTGTGGAGAAGATGGGGATGACACTTGGTATTGAAATTAAGGTGGAAGGGAGATTTGAGGTTGGAAGGTGAATTGATTGGAAAGTTGTGGTGATGGAGGGGGAGGAGGAGTGTAAGGCTTGGGATTGCATTGGAAGTGGTATATGGGCTGAACTTGCATGAGAGGTGGACTATAGAGAAGTTGAGTGGATTGCATGGGTGATGTACAAGTTTTGAGTCGCTTATTACATGCCTAGTTTACATTCATTTTGTGCATTTGTTAGTCAATTTGTTGATCATATGTGCATGAATCTTGATAATTGGCTTGTATACTCTTTGTGCATCAAACTATGCTTATTTCATCATAATTATATTATTTTATATATTTCTTGGCTTGATACCTGGTCTCTGTGCATTTTTAGGAAATTTCAAATAATTGAGGAGTTTGTGCCACCGACCACCTAGGTTGGTGCCACCGAGATGACATCAGAGACAAGGCTACAGTTGACCAAAAGAGTCGATGGCACCGACCACACAGCTCAGTGCCACTAAGATAGCATCAGAGAGGAAGGGAAAAATTTCATAGTAACTCGGTGCCACCAACATTCCAGTCGATGGTACCGACCCAGCCAGGGACCGACCAGAGCCTGATACCATCTGTGCCACTGACCACCAAGTCAGTGCCACCGACTCTATCAGAATTCAACAATCTAAACCGGCTGCCCAGATCCAACGGTCCACGTTATGTGGTACCGTAAGTGACCTAGGACTAAAAGGGAGGACGGCTAGACCTAAAGAGAACCAGTTTTTGCACCTCACAACGGCCAGAGAAGAGAGGGGGAGAGCATAGAGCTGAAGGATGGCAACCAGATGATTCAAGCACCTCCGACGGACGAATCTGCTGCCGGAAGACTGCAAAATGCATGTTTCTCAAGGAGGATCATCCAGAGCATTGCCTTTCCAGGGGTTACACAAATCTCCTTCATGTTTCTCACATTTTTCTTCTCTCCTTCCATGCATTTTCAATTGAAAATCATGCGGGGCTAAACCCCTCTTTTCCTTAGGACCCAGGAGTAGCCCGGGGAATCATTGTATTGACTATTTACATGATTTAGTATAAGAGTCTCTTTATTCCTGGATATATAAGTGTGGATTTGAATGACTTATCATTGCTTGATCACCATCGATAGGGTATTAGACCAATAATCACTCGAGAAGGGGTATTAACAGTTAGAAAACCATAACTTGTACACTTCCCTATGCGCTCCTTGGAATAGGTGACGTACGAGTAGTGGAAAGAACCCAAAGTTTTCATTAATGCATCTAAACTAAGAATAAATTACCATAGACATA
Source organism: Alisma plantago-aquatica (assembly GCA_963693085.1). NCBI lineage: Eukaryota > Viridiplantae > Streptophyta > Magnoliopsida > Alismatales > Alismataceae > Alisma > Alisma plantago-aquatica. The sequence continues at coordinate 1,021,505,012 of OY856409.1, read as the reverse complement.
GAATTGGCTTAGATTGAGGTAGTGAATTGTATCGCGAGAGTGAGCAATTTGAGCTACATGCTTTCTATCCAGGTTAGAAGTAGGAATTTATGTTAATTCGGTAGAGATAATATACAATGAGACCCCGTGGTGAAACGGGTAATTCTAATGAATTCAACCATATTTGAATCAACCGTTTTCATTTTCTTCGTAAAACCTCAATTCAACATTTTCAACCAGCTTAGCTGATTGTATTGTATTTAGTAGTAGTCACTGAGACTACGTCTCCCTGAGTTCGACTCGGGCCTCACAAGGCCTATATTACTCGATGCGTACAGTTAAGTTTTTACACACAGCTTTGGCGTGTCATGTTTTTGGCACCGTTGTCGGGGAGACGGTGACGTCTCAGCACTACGAGTGTTGTAGTTGGCCACCCTAGTCCACTTTTTAATTTTTGTGCAATTTAATTAAAATAATAATAAAAAAGAGATTTATTTAATATTCATATATCAAATTTTCTCTTTAGGGAACTTGGCTAACTATTTTCAATTTTTTGGGTACTAGTGTTTGGTGACAATGATAACCACAAACTACAGAGAAGCTACACCTGAGGTTCCACTTGCTATTGAGGATCCTATCCAAACAACTTCATTAGAAGGCATACTAGTGTCACCCATTCGATGAGCAATGGGGGATGGAAATCCAGGAGCATAGAGGACCATCTGGGAGAGGATAAAGACATCCTCTTCAGCTACATAGATAGGGCCGATAAAAAAGCAACATGTGAATGTAGCTTAGTACAAGATTGATCTGGGGTTGATCACACTCATCAAGTCACAAGCGTTCTATGGGAACGCTCATGAAGATCCAGTGGTGCATATTAGCAATTTTGTAGAAACTAGTGACATGGTCAAAGTCGATCTGTTTCCTCAAACCACCATCTATATGAAGCTGTTTCCATCATCGCTGGCTGACAAGGCAAAGGAATGGCTGCACAATCTGCCAAAAGAGTCAATTGAGACATGGGATGAAATGGTTGAAGCATTCTTTGAAAGATATTTTCTTCCAGAGAAAACAAATGAGTAGATTAAGAATATCCACAACTTCAAGAAACATGCATCCAAATCTTATTCCGAGGCGTGGGAGCGCTTTCACATCATGCTCAGGAAGGTTCTGCACCATGGGATAGATTTAGAAAATCAAGTGAAGATGTTCTATTTTGGGCTGCGAAAAAGAGAACGTACTACTTTGGACAGTGCAGGCTCGGGGTTCTTTCTCAATAACCCACCCTCAACATGTCAGGATGTTTTGAAGAACATGGTGAAGAATCAGGCATTTGGTAATGAGAGAGACAATCCAGAGCAGATCAAGAGCATAGGGGAATCCAAAGTCATCACATCCTTGAATGAAAAGCTAGACTTGATAGCAAAGAAACTATTGGAGAAGGATAATAATTCATCATATGAAGAAGGCCAAGTGAAGTATGTGTGGAAACAAGGCTATAAAAACAATGACTACACATGAAGGAAGGATCCAGAATTCTCATGAAAGGATCCAAACAACTTCCTACAGGACCCCGATCAACAACATCAACAAAGGAATAACCAGTAGCAGTTCCCTGCGGTAGAGGAGACCACAAATGAAATTCTCAACCACATAGTGAAGCAAATGAGCAACTGATAAACAATTTCCAGTGTGATCTCCAGAACCAAGGGGCCCAAATGAGGATCTTTGAGACAACTTTGTCTCAACTAGCGGCAGATGTGGCAAATTTGAAAAAACTTTCTCAGTAGGGGTTTCCAGGAAATACTGACACTCTAATGGGGAACCAGTAGGTCAAAGCCATACTACTGATAAGTGGGAAGAAGACATTGACCCCACAGCCTAAGAAGACTGAGGTGATCAAGCCCGTTGATAGTGGAGACTCAGTGGCAGAGTAGGAGCAAGCAGAACCTGAGGCAGGAAATGCAGGGGAGGAGCAAACTCAAGAAAGAGAGGTGGAAAAGAGGACGTCATATGTGCCAACACATCAGAGGACACAGACGGTACTAGTTCCATATCCTAATAGTTTGAAAGCAACAAAGATCGATCAACAATTCAAGAAGTTTCTAGATAGCTTTAGGAATCTTTCTATAAATATACCATTGATTGAAGAAATTGAACAAATACCCTCACATGGGAAGTTTCTAAAATATATCATCAACAAGAAGAGGAAGATCCCAAATTCTGAGGTGGTTGTACTAAGAGAACAAGTCAGTGCCTTCATCTTAGGTACGCTTCCACCAAAGAGGCAAGACCCCGGTTGGTTCAACATTACATGTTACATTGGGAAGACAAAGTTTGGTGAGGCACTTTGTGATTGGGGGGCAAGCATCAACTTCATGCCACTATCCACTTTCAAGAAGCTTGGCCTCAAAACTTCAAGGAAGAGTAGTATGACGATTCAGTTAGCGGACAACTTGGTAGTTTCACCATATGGCATTTGCGAGGATGTGCTTGTCAAGGTGGACCGGTTTGTTTTTCTTACAGATTTTGTAGTGATGGAAATGCAAGTTGAACATGGAAATGAGCTTCTTCTAGGAAGGCCCTTCCAAGAAACAACTGACATGATCTTGGAGATGGGAATACATCGCTTGACCATGGGAATTAAAGACGTCAGGTTTGAGATAAAAATGCCAGATAATTCCAAGTCATCCAATGCTCAGGAGCAGTGCAATATGATGCAAGACATGAATAATACTATTTCTTTGTTCTTGGGAAAATCGTTTTTGGACATGGCACATGTTATGACAAAGGTGGATAGGGGGATACTTGCCGTGGACATCATGGAGAACACCAAGGTACTCTCACTTGCCAAGGCGGTAGGATATCCAAATGATAGAGAAGAGGAAATGAGTTTATTTACTTTGGATGATGACGCAGAGGAGTCCATACTACAGGTCCATCCGCAGCTTCCCCTAGAGGTGTGTATAATGAAAATGATGGATGATTGTGTTCGGGATCGGTCATTGGAGGAATGTGCACGGCTTCTGAAGGTGTTGCCATGTTATTATACAAGGCATTTCGAGGATTTGGGACCACTACCACTGCCATTGGTTTCTTCACTTTTAAAGCCGCCCGAGTTAGAGCTCAAGCCGCTGCTGCCTCATCTGAAGTATGCATTTCTAGCCGCGGAGGAGAAGCTACCAGTCATCATATTGGCATCATTGAGTATCTCAGAAGAAGAATAGTTGATCACTGTATTAAAGAATCACCAAGGTGCTTTTGGGTGGTCCGTGGCCGACATCAAGGGGATTTCTCCCACCTTGTGTCAACACAAGATTCGGCTAGAAGAAGGAGCAAAGTTTGTCATTCAACCTCAACATAGCTTAAATCCAATTATGACAGAGGTGGTGAAGAAGGAAGTAATAAAGCTACTATCGACAAGTATAATCTATGCTATTTTAGATTCTTTGTGGGTTAGTCCGATGCAGGTAGTGCCTAAAAAGGGGGGAAATACTGTCACTACTAATTCATCTAATGAGCAAATCACCACTAGATTAGTGACCAGATGGAGAGTTTCAATTGACTATCGCAGGTTGAACACTGCTACACTTAAGGACCATTTTTCATTACTGTTCATTGATCAGATTTTGGAACGATTCGCCAGTCTCTCCCATTTTTTTTTCTTGATGGATATTTAGGTTATAATCAGATTTCTATCGATCCTAAGGACCAGGAGAAGTCTACCTTCACTTGCCCTTATGGCACCTTTTCATACCGTCGCATGCCTTTCGGGTTATGCAATGCACCCGCGATTTTTCAAAGGTGTATGTTGGCGATTTTTCCGGATATGGTAGAAAGATGTCTCGAGGTTTTTATGGACGATTTTTCAATTTATGGGACGTCTTTTGATGATTGCTTGAAATATTTGGACAAGGTCTTGTAGAGATGTGAAGACACTCATCTAGTGCTTAATTGGGAAAAATGTCACATGATGGTTAGTGAGGGTATAGTGTTAGGCCACAAGGTGTCTCGAAAGGGATTGGAGGTAGTTCCGATTAAAATAGAAGTGATCTCAAAACTCCCTCCACCAACATCGGTGAAGGCAGTTAGGAGCTTTCTAGGCCACGCCGGGTTTTATCACTGATTTATTAAAGATTTTTCAAAAATCGCTAAACCACTGTCTGAGCTTTTGGAAAAGGATGTCGAATTCAAATTTGATGAGAGGTGTTTAAAGGATTTTGAGATGTTGAAGGAAAAACTCATATGTCACACCCCGATCTCACACTAACCACTAATCACGAGATTAGGGCGCGACGGAGGGATTATCACATAAACGAATCACTGAGAACTTTTTCTTTCTAAAACCTTGTAATGATATCCGGATTATTGTTGTAAACTAAAACATAATAAACTATTGCGGAAGCATTTCAATTAAACTGGTTAGAGTAGGTAAACAGAGTTTACAACATGTAACATTGTTTAACAGAAAGTAAACATAACAGTTAATTTACATCTTTATACACATTCCACATACACACTCTCTCTCACCCACACCATGTCCCAAGGACTGAGGGGAAAGGACTAAGAGACCTCTAACTACCAACTACGTATACCTTTTACAGACTAAGCGTTATGATGAAAAGATCCTTCCGATTCCTGTTGCTGATGTTGACCTGAAAATGTTTGAGTAGAGGGATGAGCCTACTCGCTCAGTGAATAGCATTTCATTTAGCTATCACTAAACAACTCATCAGGTTTATAAAATTGAAATAAACATAAATACAGTACAAGCAGGGCAGTTCTAATGACATAGCAGATTACAAAATATAATCGCATTTCTATGCAACAACAGATAATTTAAACCAATAAACAGATATAATGAATTGGCACAAAAGTTCAGATATATTAATTTACTGTGATCCTATATGATTACATATTTATATTATTATGCCCCAAACATATGCAGTGCACTCTACATATGAAGATCTGTAGCGAACTACGATCCCACCGTACAAGACTTAGCGACACACCCGGGAAATGCTAAGTCTGACTTCCCGTCCTGGTCTGCACAGGACTCTCAGGCTCTCAAGGGCCTCAGGCACTCAAGGGCCTCACAGCACTCTCAGGCTCTCAAGGGCCTCACTGCAGTTCCTAGGCACTCAAGGGCCTCATTGCACTAACTCCGAGTGCTCTAGACTCCTCCCGCAACATGTAGTGCACAGTCGGAGGGTCTGGGTTACCACCGTGACACACGCACGGATTATTGTTGAACACTGGTCACTGACCATCTAGACTCAGGGCTAGATCGGTCGTTTCACCCCAAAGGTACAGACCACGTGATGGGGTTCTACGGTGTTGGGGCACCTAAGTCTATTATTTTATTATTATAGAACACATTAATCTGAAATACATAACTCATGTTCTTGTTCTGAACTCTGGTTTCTCTATGATACCACATTTACTGATTTCAGACCAGATCACAATACACTGTCATTCTAAATCGAAAGAGCAATATATTTCAAATCATTGTAATTTCTGAGAAATTCTCATACCATGCATTCAGACAAATTAGAAATGCATAAATAACCCAACTTATTTCAATTTGGCACATAAATAGCGAATTTACGCAATTGAACATCTTATTGCACAAATTAAAGAAATTTACTTCACATATGAGAATCATACTCAACAATTATCAATTCTCTATAATTCTCGAAAAATGTGCACATTAACCCTAATCCTGGTTTGTGCATTACTTAACTCAATTAAGAGTTAATTACATATCACAATACAATTTAATAACAATACTTGATAATTTTTGGTAATATTTCAGAGAAATGTGCCATTTCATGTAAATATCGATTTACACATATTAACATCAAAAGATATATGCAATTAGGGTTTTCATGCATATTTTATTTATTCATATCAACTTTGAAATCGTACATCTGATAATTTATTAGAAATCCTCATTGTCTGGGTTCATACCCAAACGATACCATTTTCAGACATGAATTTCTAATTTCAACATTCAAATGAGCAATTTAGGTTCCAGTGAACCATATAAATCTAATGATTCAATCCGTACTGTTCAAATGCTAAATTTAATCATATAACAGCGTCTAGGAGTAGTTTATGAAATAAAAAGTCAGGCGACGCCAAACGCTGCCCGATGCCTGATAACGTCTGTTATCAACGTAATTCGCGCACAAACAGAAAATGTTCAGACGCCTGAGTTTATTAATGACAAATAAATGAAATCCTACTCACTGGGGTTCGTCCAGCAATGCGTCCAGGGACCAGTTTTCGGGCATTTTCTGGGTCTTCTTTTTCCTTGAATTTCTCTGGGATAACCTGCTTCACTCACGACAGGTTGAAGACAAGCTCGATTAATGGCCGAATCATGGCTGTTGGCTGTGGAACTTTGTTCCATCATCATAGCCGATCTTCAAGGCACCAGCTGAGGTGATAGCCACGCCCAACAGAGCACCTAGCTACTACTGCAGCTTCTGGCTACCAGCTGTTCAACTGTTATGTGCAGCAGCTGTTGCTGCTGCTAGATTGGGGCGTCGCCCCTACCACTGATCATGAATTTGTGTACGGACCTCAAAGTCAAACTCAAGGCAGCTGATTTGAGCTGCTACCCACGCCTGAAGGAACCCTAGCCGGCCGCCATTGCTGCTGCTCTGAACAAAAGCTACTACTGCTGCTCTAGTTGGGGGCGGCACCCCTACTGCTTGGCGCCGTTGGTTGGTGGCTGGGCATCGCCTCTTGGTGCTTGGGGTGAAGAAGAGTGTCGCCGACACACTGCTGGCCGACGCAAAGGAGGCCAAGACACCCTCCCTCCCTCTGCTAGCCCGCCGATCGGGCGTTGCTGGTTGTGCTGCTGCGCAGCACTGCGTCTGCAGGTAGGCGTGATCTAGGGTTAGCTATAGGAAGAAGGAAGGAAGGAAGGAGAGGAAGAAGAGGGCGCCGGTGGATTGGAGCTGCTGTGCCAGAGGAATCACGCCCAAAATCGCCCCTCCTCTCAGCTTGATCGACCGATCGGGCCTCAGCGTGCGCCGCTCTGTGGTCCTGTTTTATCGAATTAAAGAGGAAGATAAAGGAGAAAGATAACCGACCCAATAAAAAGGGGTAATTTACACTATAGGTCCAAAGAACATAAAAATGGCATAGCTATTGCCTTGGAGGTCCGTTTGAAGTGGTTCTTCTTGCAACGTTTCAAGCATGAGGTTCTCTACACCTTCAAAGCATGAAATCATGCTAATTGGACTGTCTCACCTGATCAAAGCACTAAACGTATCAGTGAGTACTTAATTCAACTTAATTAACCTAACGATCAACATTGCTATTATCATCAACTTCCTCAGATGATTCAATCTCAACTATTGATTCACGATGTAGCTTATCTCGATTAACCATGATGTTTAACAGAGTGCTTAGCACTAATCAAGATGCTTACTATTTAATTTAGAAGTGGGTCATAACATCATATCTGCACCAGTTGTGCAGGCTCTAGATTGGAGCCAACCATTTGAGCTGATGTGTGATGCATCAGACTATGCTGTGGGGGCAGTGTTGGGACAATGCCTAGACAAGGTTACTACAGTCATATACTATGCATATAAAACACTTAACGACGCACAACTTAATTAAACCACAATTGAAAAAGAATTACTAGATTTTGTCTTTGCTTTTGAAAAATTTAGGCAATATCTTGTGGGAGCAAAAGTGGTGGTGTGGATGGACCATGCAGTTATTAAGTACTTACTGTAGAAGAAGGATGCTAAACCAAGATTGATTCAATGGATCCTTTTATTGCAGGAGTTTGATATTGAGGTCAAGGATAAAGCAGGTGTAGAGAATGTGGTGGCTGATCACCTATCTCAATTGAAGAGGGTAGATGAGAAGGACATGAATATACCCATTCTAGAGACCTTCCCTGATGAGCAGTTGTTCACCCTTAAGCAAAAAGATCCTTGGTTTGCTAATATTGTGAATTATTTAGCTTGTAAGGAATTTCCTGCAGATTGGGGTTATCAAGAAAAGAAAAGATTTTTTCGTTCTTTACACTATTACTTTTGGGATGATCCTATTTTGTTGAAATAGTGTAGGGATGGAATTTTGAGGAGATGTGTACCTGAAGGTGAGTATGAGAGTGTGTTAAAGCATTGCCACACACTGCCTACAGGTGGACACCATGCTAGTTCTAGGACAACCGCAAAGGTGTTGGAGAGCAGATTGTATTGTCTGACCCTTATCAAAGATGCATATGACTTTGTGCGTAGGTGTGATGCGTATCAGCGGTCGGGTAACATATCAAAGCGGCAGGAGATGCCTTTGAATGTGTTTCAAGAAGTAGAGGTTTTTCATTTGTGGAGTATTGATTTCATGGGACCCTTTGTGTAATCTAACTCCAACCTTTACATCTTGTTGGCTGTAGATTATGTGTCAAAATGGGTGGAAGCAATTCCAACCCGAACCAATGATGCAAATGTCATATGAAAATTTGTTAAGGATCACATTTTCTGTAGATTTGGAGTGCCCAGGATGATCATAAGTGATGGAGGAACTCCTTTCACTAATCAGAAATTTGGGGCACTTTTAACCAAGTATGGAGTGACACACCGTGTGGGTACACCATATAACCCACAAACACAAGGACACGTAGAGGTTTCCAATCATGAGATTAAAAAGATCCTTGAAAAGATGGTGTCGTCTAGTAGAAAGAATTGGAGTGATTTGTTAGTTGATGCACTATGGGCCTATAGGACGACCTACAAGACACCCATAGGAACCACACCCTTTAGGTTAGTCTATGGCCGAGCGTGTCATCTTCCTATGGCATTAGAACATAAGGCTCATTGGGCGTTGAGAAGCCTCAATTTTGATCTTGATGAAGCAGGAAGGAAAAGGATGTTAGAGTTGAATGAGCTTGATGAAATTCGGATGAATGCTTATGAGAACTCAAGTTTGTACAAGGAAAGCACTAAGCAAATTCATGACCACCATATAGCTAGGAGAGTCTTTTTACCAGGAGAGAGTGTGTTGCTCTTTAACTCAAGATTGAAATTGCACCCCGGGAAATTGAGATCTAGGTGGAGTGGACCGTTTGTCATAGAAGAGGTGTTTCTACATGGAGCGGTTAGGATAAAAGAGGGAGAGAGATCCTTCTTGGTCAATGGTCAAAGACTGAAACATTATTTTGGAGAAGATTTTGTGAGGAAGGAGCATGAGGTTAAACTTATTGCTCTTAATTAATCTCAGCAATGGAATTGTCTAGCCTAGGATGTTAAATAAGGGTGCTTGTTGGGAGGCAACCCAACCATTAGGATGTTTGTTTCTTTCATTTCGATTAAGTTGTTTTATTAGTACTTAGTTTTTGAAAAATTTATGTAAAAATTATGCCATGATTCGTTTGTTGAGTGTGTAGTCTGTGGCTGAGTCAGTGCCACCAACATCCATGTCGATGGCACTGAGACAGGGTCAGAGAGACGGACATTACGGCTGATAAAAGTCAATGCCACTGATATCTACATCGGTGCTACCGACATCTCTAAAGAAAGTGCAGAACTTAGATGTGGTTAACTTATGAGCTGTCGGTACCACCGACACCCAAGTTGGTGGCACCGACTCGGCATGAGGTCCCAAGCTCGGTGGGTGCATCGATGCACCGATGGAAAAAAAGGTTTGATCATCATGTCGGTACCACCGACCACATCGTCAGTGCCACTAACCATAGGAAACACTGATCCGTGGAGAACACCGATCAATAGCTCAGATGCGCCCACGTGGACTATCCAAAGATTCGATATTGCCCAAAAGTCGATGCCACCGACACTTAGTCTGTGCCACCGACTCATCAGCAATCTAGAAAAGGAAGATTGCACACCGACAACCGTCGATGCACTGAGCGCCCGAATTTGGTCCCAGAAGTCAGTGCCACCAACTCTTTCACAGTAGGTTGGTGCCGGCCCTATAAAAGGGAGGGTATAGTTGTTTTCTTTCTCATAACTTGAAGAAAAACGACTCCCATGAGCATGAGTAGCTACTTCGAGCATGCAGAGGCTTCATCTGGCTCTTCCTTTCTTATTCTTCTTCTCCACTCAATCCATCATCATGGACAGATGAGGAGGAACCCCTAGCGCACTTATGCCACAACCAGACCTTAGCCACCCCTCGACAGAGGTGAGGAAGGTCTATGAAGAGCTTGCAAAGCGGTCATTTGCACCTACACGATACGATGATCTTCAACTACTGGAGGATATAGCCTTCTCCGACAACATGGTGTATGTCCTCGAGTGACAGGAGTTTTATCGAAGATCTATGAATCCAATCTTTGGCGGGTGGCCAACATAAAAATAAATCATCATTGAGTTCATGGCGTCCTTAGAGATATTGGTCACCCCCGATCAAGCACGCCCGTCAAGTAGAAAATGGAGAGAAGGAAAGGTGGATTTTCACCTTTACAACACCAACTACTCCCTTACTCTCTGCTCCTTCAATGCTATTTACGGGTGGCCACACGTGACCTACCTTCAGCCCAAGAACGTCGATTTTGACACCATCTAGAAGGACTTTGTGACAGTACTGGAGGGTAAAAGGCTGAACTTCCACCATAGTTATTTGGAGGACTTCGAGCATCCCTTTATTCGGGTGCTTCATTAGATGCTGACCAACACATTATTCACAAAGTCAACCCAAGTGCAAGTGAAGGTACAAGTATTGGACTTGTATTTTTTGTATCAACTTATGGAGGGAGAGCCAGTAAATTGGGGATCATTCTTTCTCCAAAACATTATTGCGGTGAGGTGAATGTCAGGCGGGCTACACCCATTCTCTTTGGGGGAATTTCACCCCCATTTCTCTTTACTTGGGCCTTGATCTCTCTACTATGGAGCCGCTCAACTCCAGGCTACGCATCGACCACCTTCATTTCAAGCAATCCTGCCTCATCACTGTGGATAATGATGTCATCTACGCCACATGCTCGGTCGATGATACTTTCTACAAGTGTCGACTTCGTGATCCCATCTTCAACATCAGGGGAGTCAAACACTATAAATGGTCAGCTCGGGGCGATGATGACAATGTTGGACAACAAGAAGCTCAGGTTGAGGAGGAAGACGCATGAAGTGACGATGTGGAGGAAGTGGAACCCACCATTCCTGTGAGACATAGAGTGGGTCCACAGAAGCGTCCTCGCCATTACGCTGCCTCATCATCTTCTGCCCCACCGCCCTCTCAAGAAGGAGAGGATGCTTACTCTATGGCGGGTATGTATCCTATGCTGCAAGACATCCAGACGCATCAACAACAGCAAACCCAATCCCTGGCTAGCATTCAGGACATGCAAGGTCGGCTGTATAGCAACCAACAGGCGATCTATGAAAATGAATTCCTTCTCTTGGCCAACCAAGAGAATATGCATCAGCGTCTGCAACAGATGGAGAATTATCAAAAACCTTTTTTTGATCATTACTAGAGCCAGGGGTATTTTGGAGGTTACCCGATGCCGCCAGACATGCCCCCATTTGATCCTACCTTTCAGGGGATGTTTCCTCCCCAGGACCCCACACAGCCACCGCCACCACCATTTTGAGTCGGGTATCACTATTCCACTCCTTAAGTTGGGATATTAACTATGAGGACATAATCATATTCATGCTTAGGGGGGTGCTGGAACAATTTCTATCTTAGTTTTTATTTTCTTTTATTTTAGCTTTTTGTCTGTTTTATTTTGAGTAGTTTTTGTTGTTAGTTTTTCAGCTATGTAGGATCCACAATCTATCTAGTGTAATATGTGGAGAATTAAATGCATTGTTTTAGTTGAGAATATCAATCTCTGGTTTGGGTGCTTTATAAAAAAATAATAATTTTTTTGTATGTGCTTATCTTACAACTAATCGAGTTGCATAACTGAGGAAGTGCTTGAGTAAGTCAGCTTTAGGACATTAGAGCATAAATGACCATCTAATTTGTCTAAGAAAGTGATTGACAAGGATTGTTGAGCCTAAACTGATCAAACACTAACATGACCTTAAATTAAAAATTCAAGAAAGAAACCCCTCGATTATCCTGTACATAGGTCATTAGAGAGGGACATATGATTTTTTCTGTAGGTTCTGTCTCTTAGTCGTGTGATCTCACCCACCGCATACATTTGACTCACACCCCACCATAAGAGGATTGAGGACATGTTCTCATTCTTTCTCTTGATTGCATTTACATTGCATAATAGATTGTGCATAATAGTTGTTTATTTTTGCCTGCATTAGCGCATGAAAAAATATATAGAAAATCATACATGCACAACAAAATCATGGTGCATGTCATTTAGTTGCATAAAACCTTTGTTCATATATTTGCATAAGCATTACATTTCTTCTTGCATAAAATCTTGTCTCACCTCTTCTATTTTAATAAAAAGGTAGTGATTGTGCCCATTCTTTAAAAAAAAGCACTTACAAAAATTAAAGGTGTAGTGCAATTAGAAGCCCAAAGCAATTCTATCGTGATTGAAAGGGGGCTTAAATGAAAAAAAGGAAAAAAGAATATATGAATATTTTTGAAAGTTCAAAGGCAAAATTCTACCCAATTAAGAAAAGTTAGCACATGATGTAGTTTTGTAGATATTTTGTCTTATCTCGAGATGAAATAATAGTTGCATGCATCATTCTACCACAATGATTAGGCATTAGGACCATTCTAAAAATTGCATCATCATAGGTTCATCATGATTTTTGATTGCATGAATGATTTTATGTGCTCATGAGTCTTCCGTAGCCACCTATTTCAACCACCCGTTACTCTTATTGGTAGGCCACTCAAATGATTGTCTCCTCATTCATTATTCTATTAGGAGAACTGCTTCCATGTAGATGGTAGGTAGAAAAAGAGCAACATAGATAGGAGATCACACAATGCATCAAGTATGAACCGAATGATTTTATCATATTAAATTTTTTAACTGATAGTGTCTCATTGATTGTGGGGTGGACATCTTGGATAGAGATTTTTGGTCACCTATAGGGTAGTTAGTGTTCAGTGGTCAGTAAAGGCCGAAAGGAGGGCCGAAAGGTGGAGACTTTTTAGATGTACCTTATGCATTTTGTCTTCTAGCTGACTTATCTCAATCAGATCCAAAGGTATTGTCACTCGAGGACGAGCAAGATTCAGCTTAGGGGAGTTTGATGTACGGGTTTGAGTCTCTTATTACATGCCTAGTTTACATTTGTTTTGTGCATTTGTTAGTCAATTTGTTGATCATATGTGCATGAATCTTGATAATTGACTTGTATACTCTTTGTGCATCAAACTATGCTTATTTCATCATAATTATATTATTTTATATATTTCTCGGCTTGATACCTGGTCTCTATGCATTTTCAGGAACTTTCAAATAATTGAGGAGTCGGTGCCACCGAGATGACATCAAAGACAAGGCCGCAGTCGACCAAAAGAGTCGATGACACTGACCACACAGCTCGCTGCCACTAAGATAACATCAGAGAGGAAGGGAAAAATTTCATAGTAGCTTGGTGCCACTGACATTCCACTCAATGGTACCGACCCAGTCAGGGACCAACCATAGCCCGATACTGTCAGTGCCACCAACCACCAAGTCGATGCTACCGACTCTATCGGAATTCAGCAATCTAAATCGGCTGCCCAGATCCAACGATCCACGTTATGTGGTACCGTAAGTGACCTAGAACAAAAAGGGAGGACGGCCATACCTAAAGGGGATCGATTTTTGCACCGCACGATGGACAGAGAAGAGAGGGCGAGTGCACGGAGCCAAAGGACGACAACCAGATGATTCGAGCACCTCCGACGGATGTTTCTACTATCGGAAGACCGGAGAACGCACATTTCTCAAGGAGGATCATCCGTAGCATCGCCTTTGTAGGGGTTACACGAATCTCCTTCTTGTTTCCCACATTTTTCTTCTCTCCTTCCATGTATTTTCAACTAAAAACCATGCGGGGCTAAACCCCTCTTTTCCTTAGGACCTGAGAGTAGCCCGGGGAAATATTGTATTGACTATTTGAATGACTTATCGCTGCTTGATAACCATCGATAGGGTATTGGACCAATAATCACTCTGGAAGGGGATTAACGATTATAAAACCATAACTTGTACACTTCCCTATGCGTTCCTTGGAATAGGTGACATACGGGTAGTGGAAAGAACCCAGAGTTTTCATTAATGCACCTAAACTAAGAATAAATTACCAAAAATATCAAACACATCTTATTTCTTCTTTAATGGAACATGGAATTGGCTTAGATTTAGGTAGTGCATTGTATAGCAGGAGTGAGCAATTCGAGCTACATGCTTTCTATCTAGGTTAGAAGTAGGAATTTATGTTAATTCGGTAGAGATACTATACAATGAGACCCCATGGTGAAACAGGTAATTCTAAGAAATTCAACCATATTTGAATTAACCGTTTTTATTTTCTCTTAATTTTCTTGTGCTTCGTAAAAACTCAATTCAACATTTTCAACCGGCTTAGCTGATCGTACTGTAGTTAGTAGTAGTCACTGGGACTACATCTCCCTGAGTTCGACTCGGGCCTCTCAAGGTCTATATTACTCGACACGTACACTTGCATTTTTACACACGGTGTTGGCATGTCAATGAGTCCACTTGCTTCATTAAAACTCATTATGGGCTTTGAAGACAATTTTTCCTCTTAGAGAGCAAGTATGAAAGATAGCTTCTCTATCCTCTCCTCAATCCTTGTAACATTCTTTTGCGCATCATAAAATCTTTTCAACCTAGAGAGAACTTAATCCTCAAACCTTGAGCTATATATTTGACTTTGTTGTTCCAAGTAGCTATAGGAGTGAGGTGCCTTCATTCCTTCACCATAGAACTCAATAGAATTGACCGAGTGACAAGGAACACTTCTCACTTGGTTCTTCATGAAGCTCACCATGTCACCAAGGATCTTCATCACTGGTGGGCTAGAATCACTATGAACTACATACGTCACACCAAAGGGGCGGTCACCTTCATTCATCATGCTAGAAGCTCAGATTCTTGAACATTCTGCCAGCTGCTCAAACAATGGCCATATCTCCTTAGGTGGCCTAGACATGAAAACTCCTCCTCATGAAGAATCTACTGTAGCTTGACCCTTTGGATATAGATCAGAGTAAAAGGACTAAACTAGCTACCACAAAGGGATCTCATGGTGCGGACATTCTCTCAACATCTTATTAAATCTCTCCTAAGCATTGTAAAACTACTCATTTCCCATCTGATTGAAACTCACAATGGCACGCCGCATTTGGTTAACCTTGAAATAGAGTAGAATTGCCTTAGGAAGACATTATTCATCTCTTACTAACTCATGATGTCCCTCCTTGAATCATACAAATCTTTGGCTTTGTCTTTGAGGGAGAAGGAGAACAAGGTCAACCTGATTGTGTCATCATTGGATTTTGATGTCCTAAAGGTGGAACATACTTAAAGAAATGAGTCTGAGTACTTGTAGGGGTTCTCACTCTCCAAGCCATAGAAGGAGGGTAGCATCCCAAGAAGACTTGGAGGGATGGAGAATTTCTCACTTGACATTTGATCAACTCTTCTAGCAATTGGAGATTTGTAGTTTTTAGGCATGAAGTAATCTTGAAGTGGCTTGTGAGGTGCATTTTGGTCTTCTATCTTTTCTTTCCTGAGTGGCTTGTCACATGCATAAGTCACAACCAAACAAAATAAAGCAACTTAGCAAACAAGTATGCATAAAGAATACAAAGAATAGAGAATCAATAATAGCAATGATGAGGGCAGTAAGAAAACATCAAAGAAAAACTAACTAGCTAGGCTGAGCACCTTTCTCCTCAGCAAAGGTGCCACAAATCTTGGTACTTCCCGCTAGAGGGTGCACACACTTATCAATTAGCTTTGACTAGATGTGCCCACGAGATCAGAACACACTTGGGTTATCTTTAAATATTTATAAGTACCTAAACCTACACACCTACTTCTACTAAAAACACTACACCCACAAGTGCATAGGGTCGTGTCGTAGTATTTAGTGTAATTCTAATGAACAAGAAAAGACAAGGCAATCAAGAAAAAGAACAAGTTGTTTCAAGGCAAGAAAGAAGAAAACTACACTACATTAGGCTAGCAAGCAAGGCAAAGAGCAATTAAAGACCTAAACTGGCAAGAGAAAATCAAGAACAAGGCAAGAAACTAACTAAGAAAGTAAAGAGATAACTAATCTAACAATAGATAAACAAGATGGCAATTACAATTGTAAAGCAATAAAGGGATGTGTGGGCTGTTTGGGGGGGGGGGTGCACTTATCAATTATGTTGGGGGTGACATGTGAACATTATGATTTCATTTAGATTACCAAACCAAACAACAAGCTAGAGTCTAATGAAATGCCCTATACTACTAACTAGCCATGGATAGGATAGGTTGTGTATAGGGGAACTAGTCCCTAACACCTCCTACTACCCTTAAGAGGCTCAATTGGGTTAAGGTTGATGTGTAATTCAATTAGAGTCTAAACAAGCCTAGGTTTCTAGGTTATAGGATCTTAGGGTGATTAGGGGCTGAGGGTAGTAATGGGAGTGGAAGTGAGGTTTTAGGCCTCACATCACTCACGTTCTATCCTTGAGAAATATCTAAGATAATCACAGTAAATTCATCTAAAACATCTACTTAGATCTCTCAACTAGGGTTAGGAGAATTGATTAGCATGTAGGAAGATGGGTGGCAATCTAGGGATCCATAAATTGGACCTAGGAGCAAATCCCAAAATTCACACATATAAGCAATTTCCCTGAATTCCTAAGTGATTTCAAGCACAAATCAACAAACAATCCATGAAGAATGACATAGAAGTAGAACATAATCATTAGCGGACAAAATTCTAATGTTTACATATCATTTTCCCCCAACATAGCATTAAAGTAACATTTTTGGCCCCAAACAACCCACCTAAGGGGCCTAGTTACTCATGAAATGCAAAATACAACAGGAAAGGAGAAAGAGGTAGAAGTGGTCATGGAGATTGGTGTATATAAAGTGATCCATCTTTCCATCTGATGCAAAGACATCCTATTGGTATGTATGCCCTGAGAGCCAATCATGGGATGATTGGTGTGATACATTAAGATTGATTTGATAAACATCAAAGGCAAGCTTCCAATTCATTCTGATTCAGTCAATTATGAGATAATGATAGAACAGATTGAATGCCTAGAGAATGACAGTATTCAATGATGTATGCCTTCAAGTACATGACTTGAACGTTGAGATCATACGAATGCTAAGAGTTAGTACATTCTTGTTATGTCCCTAGTCAGATGTCATTGTAGAAGTTGATAGACAACAATGACACACAAGACTAGATTGTGTGTTGGTTGATGATAGAATCTCATTAGTCATGATATAGTGATATCAAACCAAGCATATAGGTACTTGATAGAGAACAAGTGTATCAGACAGACCCACCATGAGAGTGACACATGGAACCATGACTTGGTAGTCACAGTCAGCTACACATGTCGTTGGGTACACTTTGACATCATCAAACACAGTCGTAAAATATAGATTGTTATAAAGGTGATGATTGGGTGACTTTGACACATGGGGCTTTTGAGGGGTGAGTGATAGATATGGGATTTGTCCCTCCTGAGGGAGTTTGATGTACATGGCCACTTGATGAGTAGGACTGAGAAAGGCATGCGCATGCATGTGTGAATCAATATGTGATATTGATGTCATACATATCTCATCCAATCTTCTCTGAGATCAAGGAAGTGAATGAACTTTGAAAGGATGATTACTCCATGCCTTGAGTTCATTCAGGATATTAGTGACAAAGGAATTATACATTCACTATAACACCAATCATGGGTTTAAAGATTAAAAGTTTTTCTCCCACTTTTCTTTTCACTTGGGTAGCATTGATGTGCGACTAGGCACCACTCTTTGCTTGTGAAGTCATAAGTGTTATGGACTTTCACTACAAATGTGAAATGGGCCTACATGGTCACACATGTAGGATTTAACCTAGAAGAGGAGTTTATCCATGAATTATGTTTAGATTGTTTACTAAATGTGTTTAGTAGTTCAATCAAACATTCAATCAATTGACTTGACTCAGAATCACGAAGTTCAAGTGTTGGATTAACTGATATGGGTGTCACATTGATTGAGAACTGCATTAACCAATTTTTGCACAACCTGGACTGCCAACCGACCAGTTCAAACTGTTGAACCGATCGGCTCAGGATCAAGTGAGATGACCGGTTCAAGTGTTGAACCGATCAGTTCAGCTAGACCAAACGAGCCAGTTTGGGAAAGTTAGGTTGGTGAGAAAATATTGTCGTTTCACTTGTACAGTTCAATTGGGACAAGTATTGATCTTTGGATTAATTGGAAACGAAAAGAGGAAAATCAATTGGGAACTGCCCTGGGAAGTGAAATGACCAGTTCATGAATGATCTGATCGGTTCAGCTCCCCAAATGATCGGTTCATTTGTGAAATGACCGGTTCACCTACAATAGTGTATCAAATTTGTGGAAATTCTGGACCCTTCTACTCTCGCTTTAATCCTGCATTGCCTGGGGTGGAGAACCTTGATCTTGACCCCTCCTATATATAGAGGGGTACTGGGGGCTTCTCAGACAGAACAACTCAGAACATCAGTTGCTCTGCAAAGTTGTCCTCTCTGGTTGTAGTAACCGAGAGAGCCCAAGCAAGTGCTACCTAACTAGGGAGGCACAACGAGGGAAATACAACTATTGGACGACAACTGGTGGTAGGAGAGCACATTGATGACTAGTAAAATGGGACAAGTTCTAGTGTCTTGTAGGATAGGACGACTGGAGTTCCCAGTGGTCCGTATGAACTACTACAGAGGCATGAGATTTTTGCCATTCGGAGGGAAGTCATCAATCCGACAGTCTGGGTGCGACTAGGAGCTGCACAGATGCCATCCAAGACCGGAGGTGAAGACCATGCTCGCCGTGAGGTTAAGTCACCGAGCAAACCTCATGACAAGGTACGCCTCTACAAACCATCCTTCCTACCATATAGATGTTGACGAGATCTCTTTTGGTTCTGGGTTTGGGGAGAAATTTTTTGTTTCCGCTGCCATCTCTGCCTTCCCTAAATCCCAACAGTGGTATCAGAGCCACGTCAATGTTCTATACTTTAGGATAATCAATATGATCAGTTTTTGGTTTGTCACCTTTTATTTATTGCATATGATGTGAATATTTAACTGGCTTTATGCATGTTCAATATAAATCCACAAAATCTCTATATATACATATATGATATGGTATATAAATGCATTTGATACGCGTCGCCCTTAAATGGTTTCTGTGGTGATTGTAGCATGATTGTGGCCATAAACCCTAAATCTATGTGTGGTTGATTGTTGTTGCTTGCATCTCGGTCTGAATACCGATTCCCTACCTCCTATTCCTGATGTAACTCGAGATAACTTGAGATTCTTTCCTACTTTTGCTCACCCCAAATGTAAATCAGGGTTTCCCAATGCAAATGTTGATAGGATTAGTTTATATTTCCTATTATTTCAAAGAACGGAGGACACCTAGAAGATCGAGATGATCATCTTAGGCGTGAGACGATCGGCTGGTGGACCAAGGAGGCCAGTTCCTGGAGCGAGACGAGCGGGTGGTGACCTGAGGAGATGCATGACGACCAGTGAACCGATCGGCTGGAGGCGCCAGTCGATCGGCTGGTGGCACCCAACTGACCGGCCTGATGATGAGCCGATCAATCATGGAGATGAGTTGATCAAACCCAGAACGACAAAGCATAGAGTTCATCTTGTACAGGTTGCATGTGATGTGGACCTAGATGACCGTGATTCCTCTTGGCTTGAGGAATCACATTAGGATGGCCATAATCATCACTTTTTTTTTTGTTTTTTTGTTTTCTATTAGATATAGCATGTATATGATACATACTATATATTTTGGTGATTGGATATATATATATATATATATATATATATATATATATATATATAAACCAAATCCCTCAATTAATATTAAGTCTTAGATGCCTTCCATTAGCGGCATACATGAAAAACTTGATCGGCCAAGCGTAGGTTACGCCAAAGCGCGGTGTGCCGTCTATCTCATGGAAGTGTGATGGTGGACATGTAGGTTCTGCCAAAGCAGGGAGCATGTTCATCGTGTCAACTTTTGGGTTAGACTTAACTCATGATCCTTAGAGAGTCTAAGCTCCATAGGCACAAGATGATCATGGAAAAGAGTTGCACATGGCATCCATCCGAGAGTTGCATATGATGCAATTGGCAAGTGTTGCCTACCTAAATAGTTTAATTGTGGGCGATCAACCAAAGCTGACTCATGATTGGATGAATATGGATCTTGGACCCACTAGAAGGTTGTACGCTGCAATCTTCTGAATTGATGGTGAGGGCTATCAATTTAAAAAAAAATAGTGGGAGCGATAATTTATTAAAGTCCTAATTCTATCGTAAAACTTTTTCAAATCAATCAAATAAGTCAAAAATGAGTTTTTGGACTGAATTGCATATATTTCCTTTTGTAGTAAAAATGGCCACAAACAACAATAACTTCTCATTGCAATCAGTCCTTGAGAACATTACAACAAACATTCACATTAGTGGCCTTTTAGAAATGCCACTGAAAATAAATAAATGCCACTAAACATGTTTAGTGGCATTTTTTGACCTTAAAAAATGCCTCTAGTACCAATGCCCCTAGAAAGATAGTGACGTAAGTTGTAAACGCCACTAAATGTTTGTCTTTAGTGGCATCCAATAAATGCCAAATAAAGGCCACTAAAACATCATTTGGCATTTATAAAAAAGCCACTATCCATCAATTGGCTTTTATACAAATGCCACTATTTTGTATTATGTTGGTGTATGAAAATGTTCTTATTGAGTTTAATGACGTATAAAAAAAGCCACTAATGACTACTAGTTTTGTATTACTACATTTTCATGGCTTTTAGTCATTCAGTTTTCAATTTATTATCATGATTTCTAAACGAATGCCAATTGTAGACGAACTCACTTGTTTGAAAGTATGAATATTTTTTATTTATAAACAATTGAGAATTACATGGGGAGGACATTTTACCTTGCCCCTAATATTGAATACAACACCAATGATAAACTTTCATACAACATTTTACCCTGCCCCTTATATTGAATTACATGGGGAGGACATTTTACCTTGCCCCTTATATTGAATACAACACCATGAATGTTTACTGCTGCATTTTATGGTTTGCAAAATCTTCTTGCTGAACAACATGGCATACATGATGTCTTCAACATTGCTGGAGCTGGCTCAGCAACTGCTACTACATCTGGTCTCATATTGCTTGGTTCCTTGAGATGGTGAGTGCATAATATGGTCCTTGGTTCTGCACTTGGAGTTGCGTTTTGCTTTCCACTCGGTTGGGCCCATCTAAAACTTGTAGAGAAGGTAGCTGAGCGGAGTGTAGTTCTGTTGGCGTCTGATTCTGGTGAAAGTAATGCAGGAAGTAGGGTGGGTGCAATAATTGAAAGGCTTGAAAGTAGCCTAAGAAAATATTTCCTGCACGTCATTGGCATCAAATCTAGAAACAGATAAAAAGTGACTTATCTTTTATTTGTATCATGCCAGCAAAACACAAGTTGAATTTAGCTTTCTTTTTTATCATTTACTTCCACCTGCTGCAAGGGTTTTGATTGGTTATGTGCTTGTAGTTACCAGTTTCATGTATCTAGCAATGCATAAGGTAGCATCTCAACCATGAAAAGTGTGTGAATTGTAGCGTGAAATGGATAGACGTACGATGGAGATCTTTGTGAATAATAAGATGATCTTTTTTCCATTATAAAAAAACATTATCAAGTTGAACAATTAAGGCAAAACAAAATCCAAAGTACGAATGATTGTCCCTTATTGATTAAGAATAAGAGGGAAATATGATCATGGTAAAATAGAGAAGAAACAAAACAAGTAAGAAGACGTTGTACCTTCCAGTTGTTGGCTCTGTATTCAAATCACTATCACTACAATGCAGTTGAGCTCCAGATCTCCATTTTGGTCTTCCTAGCTCTTGATCTCCATCATTGTAGGTTCCAAATCTTTGCATCAATCATTCTATGTCTGCTGTGTGGTGCATTACAACGCGCATCAGTCTTGACACAATCAAGGTATAAGGAAGGGTGTTCACTTGGTTCCCTACATACAACATGATTTATAACCAAAGAAGCAACTCTTTAATACTGAGAGAACAATTTTAGAATCATATAAAATATATAATGACAAACTTTGATAGTCCCAATAGTTTTCACACCTAACAGATTTCATGAAGGAACTAATGCCAAGATCATATCAAAATTATTGGTAACAAATTAATAAGCTTGTATTTAAAAAAAACTCTTTTTCAAATTCAAGAAGACAAATGCTACCCAGAAAAAATATGTATAAAACTATTCATTAACAGTTGGAACACTAATGAACGTTATACTACAAATCAAATATTCATACACCATATATGGACAATCAGATCTACAAAAAGATAGCTCACAAGCATGGGAACAAGATGAAGAGACAATAAACCAGTCCAACATATTCAAATAGATCAGTAGTTTAAACCAAGATAAGACGCTCTATGAGATTCTGAAGAGAAGGCTAGAAGAACCTTAAACAAACCACATGGGTTTCATACCTTCCTGGGATTGGTTTAGTATGATAATACTTTGTAGTAACCAGAGTGTAAGACCCACACAAGGAATGTGCCATATCCAGAACATGAGTCATCTTTCCAAGAAATATATTGACAGGTATTGCCTCTAAGTGTCCTATTTCCATCAAGAATATCATCCCAACTATCAAATTTCAGGTTGCCCTTTGTGCAGGTGTGTATATACAGTTGTTTACCATTGTCCGTCAATACTAAAATTGATCGTGTAACATGATTATGTGTTCTGCATACAAACAAAGTTTCAGTTACAAGACTAATATGTGATAGGCATGTGTCAATTGTGTGAGAAATGTGTTCATCACTAACAAGACTAATAGTATCAAAAATTTATATTCAGATGGGATACAAACTTGAATGCGAGCCTATAATAGAGTTAAGAATTTGTGATCTTCATATTTAGGGGTGACTGGTTCCTTAGATCTGTAAGATTGCTCAGGAGGAGGATAGTTGGCATGTTAATTTCTGTTATTTAAGAAGGTCGTGTCTTTTTGGAATTCAGAGTAATCATATTAATAATGGTTCTTGGTTGACAAGGCAGAACTCCTATGCTAACAACTTCCTTCCAGATCTCAGAGGCTAACAAACATTCAAAGGATAGATGCCGAATGAATTCACTGTTAGCCATGTAGAGAAAGTAGTAAAAGGTGATCATCATGCCCCTTTTACGAAGGTACTCTGTTGTAGTAAGGCATTCAGTACAGTTTGGTCTAAGAAATAATTCTAAATCTCTTAGGCATTTGATGAGTCCAAAGCCACCAACCCCACTTGATTTCTTGGTTCTTTACTCTAATAAGGTTCTTAGCATAGTTCAAGACTTCAAGTTAATGAATTCAGCCCCATACAAAGTAATAGCATAATCATCTATAGATGAGGTAACCTCAATATTAGGAGCAATTGTTTGAACAACCTGCAACAGAAATCAAGCAAGGCCTTCTACTTCACATGTACATGAGTTGTACGATCATTACTTACAATAAGAAAATTTAGGAAATTCATTATCATCTTGTAGGGTTTTCTATACAAGGGTGAGTAGGGCTGCAACAAATAGGAAGCACCTGGTGATAGATCACTAACACTATGATAAATAGACTACCTAATAATATGAGCCATATATATACCAGAACAGCTATGTACTTGGAGATTAAAGGCCATTGTCGACAGCTGACAACCTAAGACACAAGCAGAGAAACATAGAATACCCTAGATAAGAAAAATGAACACAATGACATATAAATTTGAGCCCAATAAAAATAATGGGATGAAAAACCCATATATATGCTAAGGAGTCAAAATTCAAAACTTACATCAGTTGTTGATGGCTTGTTTGACTTCCCAGGGCTCCCATGGGAGACATCCATTCCTAGTATAATAGTTGGCACTTGGGAGATCTTTGGCATGGATGGAGGATGCTCACCTGTGGTGAACTTCTCTATGCACTATGACACATGCAGACTTATTAGCAAAAACAATGAGGTAACTTCAAGCTTGAAAATTAGTTGAAACATAAGACAATATCACAAGCATAGGTACTTATCACATAGAATGCTTACATAGAACCTCAAATGACTTGGAATTCTTGAGATTCAGAGATATATTGTCCAAGTCATGTTGCAAGCTAGTATCATAATAACTGGTACAACCACACCTTATACAACCAATCATGGTATACAACCTCAAATGACTTGGAATTCTTGACATTCAATCCTCTGCATTTGTACTACAACCACACTCCAATAACTGGTGAACTATAGTTTTTATGCATTTGTACACCCACACTCCACACCTTGAACAACCACACCTAAGACACAAGTAGAGCAACATAGAACACCCCAGATAAGAAAAATGAACCCAACAAAAATAATGGGATGAAAAACCCATATATATGCTAAGGAGTCAAAATTCAAAACTTACAATAGCTATTGATGGCTTGTCTGACTGCCCAGGGCTCCCATGGGACACATCCTTTCCTAGTATAATAGTTGTCTCTTGGGAGATCTTTGGCATGGATGGAGGATGCTCAGATGTGGTGAACTTCTCTGCACGTTGTGACACCCGCATGCTTATTCAAGATCTCATTCGTTGTGGAAACTTGAAGTGCATTGTCAGTAAAATCTTTTTATGTATTTCGTTTAACTAATTTAAATGAAATACATTAAAAGATTTTACTTACAACACCCTTCATGTTTCCACAGCGAATGAGATCATGAATATGCCTACGGGTGTCACATTGCACAGAGAAGTTCACCACAGCCATGAGCATCCTCCATCCATGCCGAAGATCTCCCAAGTGCCAACTATTATACTAGGAATGGATGTGTCCCATGGGAGCCCTGGGCAGTCGGACAAGCCATCAATAGCTACTGTAAGTTTTGAATTTTGACTCCTTAGCATATTTTTCGTCCCATTATTTTTGTTGGGCTCAAAAATATATGTCGTTGTGTTCATTTTTCTTATCTGGGGTGTTCTATGTTGCTCTGCTTGTGTCTTAGGTTGTCAGCTCTCGAGATTGGCCTTTAATCTCCAAGTACAGAGCTGCAGTTAGTAGAGGATCGTTACCATAGTTATTGGCATAGGGCCTGCATCACAACCACATGTTACCGAAATGGTATTATTTTAGATGGAGGGGGTAAAGGAAAAAGACAAATATACAAATGATGTTTTAACAATTAAGGGAACAGGGAGGAACCCACATTACTAAGAACACCCATTCTTTCTTGAGGCTTCTACCTAGACTTCTCAACTAGAGCAGACCTCTGAAATGTTGACAATGACTTAGTGTGCCTTTGCAAAAGGAAAAACACCAAGTTATGTTAGTTTGTGGCCAAAAACAAACAAATAATTTATTAACTAAACTGGCAGAGCAAAACACCAGGCTATATTATACTTAGTACCAAAAACAAAACATTCAAAAACAACACAGTGAGAAAACATAACAACACTCGTAGAAGTAACACACCTCAATAGGTACATAAGTGGGTCGCTTGGGCCTCCCTACATTAAGGCAAGGCAGAGGGTCTGAATACTTGAGCTCTATCTGATGATGTTTTCTGAAATAATCAGAGACAAGTAGTGTCAGGATATTACTTGTTTCATTCTAACAACTCATTTTCCTTTACATATATAAGGTCATGTTTCATCCACATACAAGCACAACTCAAATGAATTACCCAGAAGGTAAGATCTAAGACCTCAAGTGATGTGAGACCTTAAGATAAACATCGATGTCACCTATATCTATGTGAGGGCACATATCTATAAGAAACTTGGAACAAATTTCCTTGGAAATACAAAAAATATTTATGCATGGCAGATCTATGCTTTCAGACAATGGGTGGACGTATCACATTATTCCCAAAAACCATGTACATATAAAAAATACCCTTACCTACAAAGTAAATATTTCAAAAAAGTATTACTGCATAACAAACTGCCCTGAAAAGAACCAATAAATATATGAATAGTCTCATTTAAAATGTTGCAACAACTAGTCCAAGATTCATCAAAATGTTGGGTGGAGCTTGAATATTGTAGTGTGGTTGCTAGAATCTTGATCCCTACAATGAAAGAAAAATTAATATGCCATAAGAAATATATCATGATCTGACATGATGCAAGTTGGATATGAAGCCCACAAATATGAAGCTCCCGCAATATGCATTCCTGCTTATATAAGCAATTGCATTCCAAGATATTATCAAACAGAATCAAACCTGCATAGGTTGGGAAACAGAAAATCATGGTATATGATGTGTGGCTACCATACAAAAGGGAAAATTACCCTTTTACTATAGTAGTTTTTACATTAAAAAAGAATTATTCAGTCCACATCACCCATCCACATTAGTTGTAAATTTTGAATATCCAAACCATAATAATCCATTATAATCGTAACTCATTTTCAACTAATTTTTTCATCCATACCCACAAACAAGAAGCTAAAACACTACACATAGCTAAAAACCACAAACCAATCATAATGCGTGTATCATCCATAATACTAAGATTCTCCATAACAAAATTAAAAGTAGATCAAAACAAAATAGGATTGTTATTTGGCAACATTGTCTATGACAATGGACATGAAACACCATTACTTTGGATCGGCATGTACAAATAAAAAATTGGATTAAATAAAAACAACTATAGCTCTCCTCTCTTTAGATAGTATCCAAGAATGCAATTAAATTTAAACTTCATGTCCTGCAACAAATGGAAATGACTTTAGATACTACTTTTGTTTTCAATTATGTAGAAGTATAAGCAATACTTTATGCTCACCTTGGCAATGTATATGTTTTCGGCCATGCTATGATGTTGCCAACAACATCATCAATAGATTGAAATTGATCATAAGGTCTAACTAGAGGATCGTTTCCCAACAAAGCAACCTTTATAAAAATAGCAACAAATGATGAGCCTAAAATTGCACCTCCCACCCTTTTCATGGGGTCAACCTCAGAGACTCAACCGAATGCAATTCTAGCATCTGGATCTGTAAAACTCAGCAGATACACATCCTAGAAACAAAATACAGTTTACATAAAAATTTATATAAACATAAAATGAAGTGCAATTCACAGTAATACAAACATACTTGTCCCTTCTTAAATGATGAATGTCTTATATGGAGTGGAGTTTGCATTGATAAGTTTGTCTGCACAATTATTTTATTTTTTCCATAAGTCCATAAAAGTCAACCTGGAAAATAATTGATACCACACATCTTGTATAAAATGTATTCATACTTGGCCAGTGCCAACATGCTGTGCTTGACTGTTTCCTGCTCTAGTTAAGGCAAGTAACTCCTCTAATTTTTGGTTGAATTCATCCTTTTGTTCTTGAAGTTTTGCATCAAATTCCAATTGTTGTTCTTCAAGCTTATCCTGGAAATGCTTCCTTTGCGCTTCTTTAGCTTCTCGGGATTTATGGTTCTTGCCCCATATATCAGAAGGTGATGGTCCAAGTCCATAACCACGAACATATCCTGGTCTCTCTTCTCCCATAACATGCCTAAAAATTTCATCTGAAGTAACATCTGGTTATTTTCTTCACAACTCTTCTCCTACCTCAAAATTTTTTTCCTACATACAACAAATCATACGAGATGCAATTTATACCAAATATATACCTCTATGAAATTAGTATATGTAACATAATACTATAAGATATTATGTGTTGTACCAAATTTTGGCAGATTCAACATCAACTATGCTCCCATCTTTTTTACGATGAGTTTTCTCAAAAAATATTATGGGATCCACTTCTCTGCCTATTTCCTTCTCCATCTTTATCATTCAAACAAGGTTATTGTAAACATCAAATAAACAGAATCCATCAAATTGTCTAAATGGATCAAAAAATTACTAACTTATATCATATTTTAGACATGCAAACGACTTGGTTCGTGTTGTGTGGCTAACCTTTTGAAACTTTCTGCTTGTCTTGTTAGTTATAGACTTCCTCTATGGAAAACATTGTAGTATTATGCATAGTAATTATCTGTGCGGTACTGTAAGTATCAAGGAATAGAAAAAATAATATTACCTTTCCTTTATTATTCCTCCAATAATCAACAAGAAATTTCCAATGCGACTTGTGCACGCGGGAAACAACTTGTTCAAGTTGTTGTTCGTATGGACTATCTTCTAGGAAGTATAGTCTCCTTAACTCCCACTTGTGGTCCTTCCATTTCTTTTCTAGTCTCTTCATTGTCCACTCCTTCATATCTGAATCCATTGTGAATTTACTCTACCAGCATAAAGGATATCAATTAGAAGCTTCATTTAACCATTTAAAAATAAAATTTAATAATACACCTTCACAAAATTCCATATAGAATATTTTTTATTTGTTGGAAATTGTCTCCATTCCTCATAATTTAGTGGACAAAGATTGAGATCTCTTGCAATGGTTGTCAGAAAACTTGATAAGTGACATTGGTTTTCACCTACTGGTTGTCCAAATTGATTTTTCTCAATGGGAATTGGATCGTCGGGCTTTCTTTTCCAAACTTTCAAACATTGTGTTCGGCCAGGTTCTTGATGTTTTTGACCTAAGCATTCATTCATAAAGGATAAAATATATATATGCAAAATTATATATCATTAAATGCAGCACTTTAAATACAATGATATGAATGAAATGATTACCTAGCCCATCAGAAGGTGTTGTTGTAACATTCAATGACTCAACATGGTGATCATAGATATCATTTTGGTCCATGTTGTCAGGAAATACATTACTATTTTGGTTACTGGAAGCTCTATTCTATACAATTCTTGAATGAATAGACATGGAAGCATTAACATTAGGCACATGGGGTAGCTGTGAATTTCTTGATCTTGTAACGTTATCACCACTTTCTTTGTTGTGTTGATTTTGTAACCTTGTTCCCATATCCTTTTCAGTTGTGCATGTTTGAGAGGATTTCGAACCACCAACCATATTAGAGTCTTGGGGACACGTGGCTGATTGGGCTTTTTTTGCAGAGCTAGCAGCAATTTTATTGAATTTGTTTGCTCAATATTTTTGACCTAAGCATTCATTCATAAAGGATAATATATATATATATATATATATATATATATATATATGTAAAATTATATATCATTAAATGCAACACTATAAATACAATGATATGAATGAAATGATTACCTAGCCCATCAGAAGGTGTTGTTGTAACATTCAATGACTCAACATGGTGATCAGAGATGTCATTTTGGTCCATGTTATCAAGAAATACATTGCTATTTTGGTTACTGGAAGCTCTACTCTCTACAATTCTTGAATGAATAGACACGGAAGCATTGACATTAGGCACACGGGTAGTTGTGAATTTGTTGATCTTGTAACTTTATCGCCATTTTCTTTGTTGTGCTGATTTTATAACCTTGTTCCCATCTCCTTTTCAGTTGTGCATGTTTGAGAGGATTTCGAACCACCAACCATATTAGAGTCTTGGGGAGACGTGGTTGATTGGGCATTTTTTGTAGAGCTAGCAGCATTTTTATTGAATTTGTTTGCTCTATCATTATGAATTTCAGTTGGAAGGGAAGATAAATTTTTTTTGGAGTGATTTGAGGATGACATGTTCAAAGATTGCCAACAACCATGTCGAGTAATGCTAGGTAAATGAGTCACCGTACAAGAGTCATTGTTGTTGTTCTTATCATTGCTTGCGGCTGTCATGTTATGGTAGTTGTCACTGTACTGTTCTCTCATCCTGAGTATATCAAGTCACATAAAAATGAAGACATTTAGAAAAATATTGATCAACATAATAACAATTTTATTAATAATATTTAAAATGAAACACATATATTTAATCAAATATAATTATAAACAACAGTAGAGACAAGGATAAGTATGAATAAGAATAATGTCAGACATGTAAAATGCATACACCTAGCTAGAGCACAATGTGAGATAGAAAATTAAAGAGATACATTGAGCCAAAAAAGGCTTATTTAAGTCAAATATTAATGACAAACAAAAAGAAACATTGGCTGCTATTTTGTAATCTTCTCATTCAAAACAGTCATCATCATCACTTTGAGATACACTTTCATCATCCTGCCGAATTCAGGATTGGTCTTTTTCAGTTGTTGAACTAGCAACAGTAATTCCTTCCATATCCAATCTAACTATGTCACAATTAGTATCTTCATCCTTTGATGTCATTGATGGCCCATCTCGAGTTTCACCTTGTACATAAGCTTTGACATTCTCAATACAAGATTGTTCTTCCATGTTGAACATATCCTGTGGGGCAGTCTTTACAGCAAAATGCCACCCTTTTGCAGTGACATCTTCTACATAAAATACTTGTCCAACTTGAGATGCCACTACAAACGGTTCTCCTGTAGTT
This sequence comes from Alisma plantago-aquatica, assembly GCA_963693085.1. Taxonomy (NCBI): domain Eukaryota; kingdom Viridiplantae; phylum Streptophyta; class Magnoliopsida; order Alismatales; family Alismataceae; genus Alisma; species Alisma plantago-aquatica. The sequence goes on along the minus strand of OY856409.1, from coordinate 1,021,474,412 downwards.
TGAAGGCGTATCAAATTAACAAGAGTCAACCGATGTTCATCATGCTTGATTACCCTCGTTGAGTAGATGTCCACCCAATCACACTTAAATAATGTCACCTTAAAGTGTTCATAATAATTGCGCACAATAACATCCTTCAAAACACCATAGTAGGTAACATCTCTAGTAATTGGATTGTGGTCAGTGGTTTTAGAATAACAATCAGTCTTATCTACCAGAAAGACTACACTATTTTGTGTTGTTCGATTTGCATCTTTTGCCTTGGTATGAAATCTGTGACCATTGACAACATAGCCCTTGTACTTAATGGCCAGTTGATGTGGACCTTGAGAAAGAAACTTGATTTTATGATCCACCATATTTTTTCTTAGGAGTGTCTCAATCTAACAAAAGAAAAGTTTGTTAGACTTTATTGATGAAGCATAACTAATTTAATTACCACAACTAAACTTACGTGTTCCTTAAACCATCCATCAAATGAGTTACTATGTATTCTCTGAACCTCCTTTAAGGACTTCTAAGGATGTTTTTGCCTAATGATATCATAGTGCATCCTGAATACAAAATATGTGCAATATGTTATTGGAATATGTTATAGCATTTTATTAATAGAAGACAGTTGATACTAACTTACTTAATGTAGGGTTCAATTGCTTCATAATTGAATAGTACATACTTATGGGCTTGTTTCAATGTATGTTTGTCCAAGACACATGTTACCATTTTACCAATACCACGACCTACTGTCGAGAAAATAGACCAATCATTACTGTCAAGTGTTGGCTCATTTTCCAAATTTGCTTCATCAGTATAGTTTCTATTTGGATGATTTAATTTTGTTTCAACTCCATCCAAGTATCTTGAACAAAAAGTTAGACACTCTTCAGCTATATATCCTTCTACTATTGATCCTTCTGGATATCTTTTATTATGAACATATCCTTTTAGGGTCATCATATACCTGATAACAAAGTTGAGGAAAATACTATGACAAATTACATTCCAATAGGTAAAGTCATAACGACGTATGAAATGTTACCTTTCAATTGGATACATCCAACGATACTGAACAGGGTTGGCTATCTTAGCTTCATAAGAGAGATGGACTAATAGATGCACCATTATGTCAAAAAAACATGGGGGGAATATCTTCTCCATCTCACAAAGTGTCACAGCTATTGCATTTTCCAATGCAGAAAAATCATTTGGATCTATGACTTTAGTGCACAACATTTGAAAATAGCGACAAAGATTAATAATACACGACTTAGCATTCTTACTGGGTAAGGACACAGTGACAGCTAATGGCAAAAGTTGTTGCATCAGCACGTGATAATCGTGACTTTTCATTGGTAGCATCTTCTAATCCTTCGGTCGTGCACATCTAGATATATTATATGCATACCCGTCTGGAACTTTGACAGATTTTAGGAGGTTGCAAAATAATATTTTTTCATGTTTTTTCATTGTATAGCAAGCTGGAGGTAGGATGGTATATTTACCAACAATTTTTGGATGAAGCGGAAATATGATTCCCATATCCTCCAAATCCTTCCTTGCATTCAAGTTGTCCTTACTTTTATCCTTCAAACCTAGCAATGTTCTAACAATACTCTCACATATATTCTTCTCAATGTGCATGACATTGAGATTGTGCCTTACAATGTTAGTTTTCCAATATGGTAGCTCAAAAAATATGCTTTTCCTTTCCCAATTGTGTGTTGAATCCTTACCTCTTGGCCTTTTATTACCAATTACAGTTTTTTCGTCCTCCAATTGTGACAAGATTTGAGCTCCAAAAGGATGTTTAGGTGGACACCTAAATTCTTGCTCACTGTCAAATGCCTTTGCTTCTTTTCGGAATCTATGGCTAGTTGGCAAAAACCTACAGTGTCCTCTGTAGAAAACTTTACAGCTATGTGGCAACCAATGTGTGATCGTATCTTTATTACAATAGGGACATGCTTTGTAGCCTTTAGTACTCCAACCAGATAGATGTGCATATCTTGGAAAATCACTAATAGTCCATAATAAAGAAGCATGCATAAGAAAGAATTCCTTGGTTCCAACGTCATATGTATGTACACCAGCATCCCATAGTTATTTCAACTCATCAATCAATGGACACAAGTACACATCTATATTTTTGGGTGAAGCTGGTCCAGGAATGAGTAGGGACAACATAAAATATGGTTGCTTCATGCACAACCAAGGAGGTAAATTATATGGAATAATCACAATAGGCCATGTACTGTAAGAAGTACTCATTGTCCCAAAAGGATTAAATCCGTCATTTGCAAGTCCCAATCGAATGTTTCTAGCATCTGCAACAAATTCTGGATGCATCACATCAAATGTTTTCCATGCAGGTGAATCAACTGGGTGTCTTAACTTGTCATCTTTTTCATATTCTTCTGCATGCCACCTCATTAAGGAAGAGGTTTTTGATGACATGAATAACCGCATTAGGAGGGGTATACGTGGAAAGTGTCTGAGCACTTTGATAGGTATTCTCTTGGGTTTTTTTGCAAGCTCGTCATCATCATCTGGGATTGTAATCAGTTTCCATCTTGATGCTCCACATGTATCACATACGTCTTTATCAGTAGAATCCTTCCAAAACAACATGCAACCATTTGGACAAACATGAATCTTCACATAATCTAAGCCCAACCCTGTAATCGTCTTTTTTAGCTCATAAAATGATTTAGGTAACTGTTCTCCTTCTGGTAGCATCTTCTTAAAGAACGTAAGAAACATAGATGATGCTTTCTTACTCAATCCATTAAGACAAACTAGGTGATATAATTCTAGGATGCAAGCAAGTTTGCTATATTTCTTACACCCTGGATATAATTCTGTCTCAGAATCCTTTAACGAGATATAAATTTTTTTAGTATTGAAATGTTGATCACTAGATGTCTCCACTCCTTCTGTATTTCCATCTTCACTAAAACTCGGAAAAGTATCATGCAACATATCTTGTAAATTTTTAGCATTAAGGAAATCTCCCTAATCAGTAGGAGCATCCATTTGAACATCGACATATTCACCATAAAAAGCCCAAGAAATATAGCTTGGTAAGAAGCCATGCCACAGTAGATGGCTCAATGCAATTTTTCTGGTGACCTGGTATACATTAGCACACTTTCTACATGGGCATACAATCCTGTCTCCAATCGATGAATGTTCAAAAGCGAAATCCAAAAATTTTGTTACTCCACAAAAGTATTTACTGCTCATTCGGTCATCCTCTGCTATCCAAGACTTATCCATTCTATAAAGAACATTTATAATGAAATTTATCAGTAATTTGTAACATAATAGGATATGAATATTTCTTTTTGTTGTTTGGTTTCGAATGTGTCGTTAGATAGGATGGATTTGTGAATTTGGAACATTCATGGGAACACACACTTCAGTTATAAGCATTCATCTAGCAACTTTTAGTTGCATTCATTAATCTCTTTTTACATCCACACACAAGGGTGTACCCCTAATGAGTAACTAAACAAGGGGTTAGTGTACCCCTAAACATGCGCATAATTAAAATAACTATTAATACAGACAAGTCCAGATAGATAGACAACTAAATACTACACCAACATGGTCCCACATCAGTAATTTCGAGGACTTATCATTGTGGCGATCTTATCCTGAAGTTCAAAAAAGAAAGTAGGTATGAGGATTGATTACTTTCAGACAAAAAGTGTAAACACACATTTTTTGTCTTGACAATTATATTTGTTAATTGGACCTACTGTGGTCTTTTTGATGATTGTGCTGTGTCGCGGAGCTCCTCACTGTATTTAGACAAATCTGAGCTGACAGGGGCCTCATCATCAGATTCGTCCGAGCTGATATCCTCCATCGTGCGCTCATACCGCCGTAGATGATCGGGGGTCTCACAGTTGATGTTGGTTATCCAAACTTTGATGGTATTATGGCCAATTGGACGGAGAAAAAGCTTGTCACTGCGGCCCACTAGAATCTTTCTAATCCAATCATGCCAACCGGATTTTGATACAAGATTTCCCACAAAATCATACTCAACCTCGATAACATGTGAATAATTGCCAAAATTTAGGGTCACTTCACCAGGCCTGTAGTGTCTTCCTTTTAGAAAATGCCAATGTTTGGGTATGTCTAGTTTGTTTAAGGAACGATCATCTAGGATGATGTCCAATTGTTCTTCAATAGGGAACGTTAACATTGGCATAGAGGCCCAGTTCATAGTGACTGTTGTGGGTGGACAGAGACTGCATAATATTAGTATTAACAAAGTGTAAGTACATATAACAATGTTATATACTTTCAGAAAAAGTTGTATAATATCAGTTAACCTTTTATTGCTTGTCATAACCAACTTTATTGTGGGAGACATGATAGCTTGAAAAGAAATCTAATACAGGAGATCATGTCCTATATAGAGGCTATATCTTTGCAATTGGTCCAATGCTCACTAATCCTTCTTTTCTATAATTTGATGTATCTTGGTATTTCATACAATGAGGTGACACTTATTATCTATTTTTTGAATCAACATTCATATTTTAGATTATCAAAGAGGTTAATGGTGTCTAGCTTATTTTGTACATGTGTGAGACCTATTTAATTTGGAGTATTGATGCACTACTATAGAAGGTGTGAGACATATTTAAAGAGGTTACTGGTGTCTTTCCAAATTTTCACTACAGTCTTGTACTTCTATGTTTATCAAAACACTACTACAAGATATCTTATCATCTTATTATTTTGATAGTACCACACATTTTATGACAAGAAGGATTCATCTAAAAATTGTAAAATTTCTAAATGAGTTAAAAGAAGGATTCATCTAAAAATTGTAAATTTTCTAAATGAGTTATGTGAGGTTATTATTCTCTAACCTATATGTAAATGGGATAGATTCCTGCCACTTTAGTTTTATGAGTACATGACACTATGTTTGAAATACTTTTTGAAAGGATAAAAGAGCATACTTATAATAAGGACCCAGGCACATTCTAATCATTTTGAACTGAATCAGAAAATTAACAGGAGCCTGGGTCCTATCCACCAGTATTAAAGGAGAATTCGTAAACCTCAAAACCACCAACATGGTTTCCAAACCTACAACCTTAGCTTCTACGAGCTCACCTACTAGAAACCTTTAGAACATATACAACCGAAAGTAGGAATCTATACAAACAAATACCAAAGACAGAATCCCTGATATGAAGTTGAACACCAAGGTGTATGTTCCTCATAACATGGTACTCAATATTGGATATATTCCTTTTTTGGTCGGACGAAACTCCTATTTTCAAAGGATAGGAATATCATTTCAAAGAATCCCAAAAGAGCCTTAAAAAAAGGAGAACCATACGAAGCCATTTCAAGCACTTCCATAGGCAAGAGCCAGCATAGAATCCCATCCTTGGATGACATCAAACAGGGAAAAGACAAACCAACCCAAGGACAAATCACATATCCTTCAGCCAACGATAACCAACAGAAGAAAAAAGTAGAACATCACTCAAAACCACATCAGAAAAAAGGATTCAAAAGAAAACTGCATATAAGACCTTCCAATCAAAACCAACAGAAGCTTCAACCAGCAGAGCCTGACAAGAGGTGGGAGAAAAGTACTGAACCTTGACCAAGCATACGAATAGAAGCATAGCATCCAAAAGTCTAGAATCATAATCAACAGAATATGACAAGAGGAGCAACCGCCCCCCCTTTGACAAGGGGAATCGAATGAATAGAATATAATTGTGCTCACATGTAACCAATTCATGGTGAAGGGAAATGGTGTATTTTTCTTTGCTATTTCTTAGTTGTATCATCTTCAGACTAGCCCCCCCCTTTAGAAGTCAGTGATGCTCAGTAAGCCCCTACTTTTTAGAAATTTCATTTGAAGTATAGTTTCTACTATATAAGTGGATCAACCCATGTATTTTGGTATAGAAATTAACTGTGATGAAGATGAGATGCTTAATCATTCTTGGCCTCTATGCTTTTGAGGAATATATTAGATTTCTCACTTATATTAAAGGGAAACATATAGCAATAAAATGACATTGTTTCATAACCTATTTATATACACTAATCTAAAAACATAGAAGAAAATTGGTGTGGGTAATGACATATCACAATGTATACTAAAAATAGATAAGCCTAATCAAACCTAATTTCATGTATATACCATAACCATGAATAATTACACTTCATTAAAATTAGCTTCTAATTAGAACATGGGAATCAAGATGGCATACCAGGTCTAATATCAGGGAGGTTCCTTGTCTCAAAACCATTCCAAAGATTATAAAATCTTAATTTGTACTTCGTTGGAAGTTGTTATGCATAAATCTTTGTGATTCTTGGCCTCATTAAAATCCATGTGTCTTAGAGGTGTGCTGGTTGCAACTGAAACATCGACTCAGTTGTAATGCCCACGATCAAATTTCCATTATCCTATACTTCTTTAAGTCTTAGTCCCCTAAATTAATGTAAGTAATGAGATTTGGTTATTTGGATACTTTTCTATCTTATGTTTATAACAACTGAAGTTGGTGTTGGCTACAATTCTTGAGTTATTTCTGACCTTATCTTGTTTGTCGTTTCCTCCTTGATATCAAAATCTACATTGATGGACAGTCTGTTAGTAAGAGCTAAAGAAAGTGGTGTTTAGATACCCATCACCAAACCCATGATTGCATCTCCACATTCTCATGAACTCTATTATTCCTCTCCCTCCATAACCAGTATAGGATGCACATTGCCAAACAATGATTCTCCTTGCTAGTGCAATTAACCAAGTCAGTCATGGAATTAGGAATAACGAGTAAACCAGGAACTCTAGCTTCATCCCAGATCTTGCTCGAATAAGAGAATTTAAACATGTAATACATCAACATACAATTTTTCAATGTGAAACTGAAATCAATCCAAAATAAAGCAAGAATATAGCAAAATTAAGGGAGGGGCAAGAAAATCGTAGAGGTAGGAATATATCTTGCAGAGACGGTTCTTCCTCTACTAGTGTGAATCAATACAGAGCAGTCGATTGTGATGGTGATAATGGTTGGGGAAGAGAATCTATTTGTAATGTGGTTGGGACTAATCACCTGGCACCAATGTAGCAAATGTGGCTGAATTGGCTTCCTCGGCGTCGGCAAAGTAGACTCCTAACTTCCTCGGTGCCAGCAATGTGGCACTTCGCTAGCCAGTAGTCAAAAGTGATCCTCCACGCTACGATCAACGTGCCGCCACCAGTCAGTCGATGTGCTCTATCCTCCAAGACGCTGTTAGGGTGAGCAACGATCGACCAGGAGGCTATATCTCCTCCACACGTTGTCAGTTTTGAAAGAATATCGATGAGGGATTGGGGAGATCAATCGCCACAATCACCAAGATACTAGCTATTATGTGGGAGCGCAAAGGAAAAGCGGGAGAAGTGAAATGAAAATTTCAGATAGATAATATATTATAGCTACTTCGCGCGCGTCATTTGGTTTGGCAATTTAAAATTGCTACTAATTCAATATAAGAATGTCTTTAATGTTAAGTCTTTTTTATAAACTCTATAATAGGTGGTTTAGTGGCATTTTAATTAAAAATGCATGTACATTAGATAGACAGTGGCTTTTTTTATAAATGCCACTAGAATAAATGCCACTAATGGGCAATTTTGCTGTAGTGGAAGGACAAGCTGAATGGGACTAACATCTACGACTGGTTTAGGACATTGAGAATTGTTCTCACTCAAGAGCGAAAGCTCTATGTCCTGGATAGTCTAGCTCTAGAGGAACACGCTCCTACCGCACCAAAGATAGAAAGGGATGCTTTTAAGAAGCATTCTGAAGATGCCATTGATGCGAAGTGCTTGATGTTGTGCTTTATGAACCATGAGTTGCAGAGACAACATGAGAACATGGACGTTATTGAGATGATTCAACATCTCAAGAACATGTATCAAGACCAATCACAGACAGAGAGATATGATGTCTCCAGGGCGCTGTTTAAGTGCGTCATGATAGAAGGAGATCCAGTTGGTCCTCACACGCTCAAGATGATTGGGTATGTGGAGAACCTGAGGAGACTGGGATTTCCTCTGAGCCAAGAGTTGGCTACTGACATGATACTACAATCGTTGTCAGAATCCTAAAGTCAGTTTGTGATGAACTATAACATGAAAAATTTGACAAGCCATTGACAGAGTTGTTGGGCATGTTGAGGACAGCCGAGGCACAAATGAAGAAAGACAAACCTAAGTCTATGATGTTGATCAATAGAAAGAAAGGCATGTCCAAGGGTAAGGGCAAGGGTAAAGCTAAGAAGGGTTCTGATGCTAGCTAGCATCCCAAGTCATCTTCAGCTCTCAAGGCCAAGGGAGGCATGACCAAGGGAGACAATTGCCACCATTGTCAAAAGCCAGGACATTGGAAAAGGAATTGTCCTCTCTATCTGGAAGAACAAAAGAAGAAGAAGGAGGAAATGGACGTCTCCACCTGAAGGTATCATGAAATAAACTTGTAACACTTTTAAGGCATATGATACTAAGATGTAAAGTGACACTCAATCAATGGGGCAAGTGTTTTCACCATAGATAGGAATACTTTAGTTTATTTTCAACCTTGAATGCATGTAATAGAGTTATGAACTTCTATTTCTCATTTGACAATAAAATAGAAACACTTTATTTTTGCATCTTGTTGTGACAAGGATGGCTATCAATAAAGTTGACATTTCAATTTTAAAGATGTGATCTTTTATGGAAATGCCTTTCTTTATCTTGTGGTACTTGGTATGCATAAGATAAAATGATACCTAAAAGTTATTGATAACTCAAACAACAAATTAGCATTATCATGAGAAATTCATCTCTAGTTTCCATGTTGATGGATAATCTAGACTCTTTTGGTTGTGAACCATTAAGAGACATGAATATCTTGGACATGATGGCAAGTCAATCTTCACTAGATGTAGTGGGAGAATGACTATCCTATTAGGTATAATACATATGATGTATTTACATACCTATTGGTATAAATGATAATACTTCAAATTGTGTTTAGAGAAATACCAATATGAATATCTTGAAGCGTTCAAGAAGATCATGAATGAAGTACAAATTTGGTAAAAGTAATAATTCTTGATGTGATCAATGAATGAGATACTTAAACCAAATGTTTGAGAACCTTATGAGTGATTATGATAGTGTATCATAGAGAACTCATATTTAAGGCATAGTGATGTCTAAATAAAAAAGGAGTCATACTCTAAGGAGTTAGAGGATGATTATCAAATAACTAAATTCTTCTTAAATAGAGAATACCTTACACTAATAAAGGATATTAAGAATCACAAAGTGTTATGAGTTCTCAAATTCCTTAACAGATACACCTCAAATATCTATATGATGAGTTGGACATATGATGAGTCAATAATCTAGATGATATTAAGGAGCCAGATGTTGAGTTATGGTTTGTAACCATAAGATCCTAAATGACTTCCATGTTAACCATAAGGTATGACCTTAGTGGTAGCACCCATTGGGATAAAATCCATAAGTGCAAATGAGTCTTAAACATTTAGACACATGTATGCCATTTTGAGAAGGATCATGCTTGTTGATTGCAACTTAATGACTAAGATATTTGGCATTTGGATATTAAAACTACATTCCTATGAGGAATAAGACAAGGATGTGTATGTGACACAACATATAAGGTTTATGAATCCATTAATGCAAATGAAGTATGTGACTTATAATGGACTAACCAATGTGATTGATCGAGTACAAGCAGCTTAGAGCTGGGATCTTTACTTTGATAATATAGTCAAAGGGTTTGACTGATATGACAAAGATAAAGAAGGGATCTGTGATTTAGTGGGAGCGTATTTGCATTACACATGTTGATGAGGAATGAGATGTTCTAGAATGGAATCCTTCGTAGAAATTATCTTTAGGGAAGATAGAGACGTTTCCTATGTGATAGGAATAGAGATATATAGAGATAGTTCTCAAAAACCTCTTGACCTGGTAAAGAGAGAACATACATTAGCAATATGTACTGAAGGGTTCAGTGTACACAAATTCAGTGGGAGAAAACTTGTCCATATTACATGGAGTTTGTATCCCAGAGCCAAGTGTCCCAATTCTTATGAAGAATGGGAACACAAAGAATAGATATGGATCTATCATGTATGTAATCATCCCATTATCTTGCATGTATGGACATAGCAAGAATAAAATGCATTTATCATCTTGTATGTAGGACATGACAATATGATATGCTCATCCTGATAACTCATATGTGGGACATGACGAGTGGATGTCTGTCTAGTTCCAGCAAGGGTTAGTGGAATACCATGAGAACTTGATAAGTACTTGAGAAGTACTAGTTCTATGGAAATAAGGAAGGGTTCACTGTAAAGAGTTACAATAATGCAAACTTCTGAAAAGGATAGAAAATTTATCACAAAAATATATATGGGATATATAAAAGTGAATGTATGTTGAAAATAGGAAACATTCCAATAAAGTCGCTTTAAAAGGAAATGCCAAGTATATGTGTGTTGGAGAACAACAACATATACTATATGGATCTGGGAGTTCATGTAGATGAACTTATATGTATTCCAGTCATTGATGACAAGTAAGGAGTGCTTGGTCATGAAATGAGGCTAAAATTAGCAAAGTAATATTGGATCACATATTACGGCAACTCCATTTCATACGTAAGACATACAACGAAGAGATGTGAGACATGCAATAATACCGACTTAGGAAAAATGTTTCCATAACTCACTATGTTAGTACTAGAGCAATAGTGACATGTGGGACATGTTTGAAGATCACTAAGAATATGATTCAAGGATGATTGGCTCACAGTGCAAGTAGGAGTCTGTTGGTATGTATGCCCTGAGAGCCAATCATGGAAAGATTGGTGGGATACATTAAGATTGATTTGATAAACCTCAAAGGCAAGCTTCCAATTCATTCTGGTTCAGTCAGTTATGAGATAATGACAAAACAGATTGAATGTCTAGGGAAAGACAGTACTCAATGATGTATGCCTTCAAGTACGTGACTTGAACGATGAGATCATACAAATGTTAAGAGCTTGTACATTCTTGTTATGTCCCTAGTCGGACGTCATTGTGGAAGGTTGATAGACAACAATGACACACAAGACTAGATTGTGTGTTGGTTAATGACAAAATCTCATTAGTCATGATATAGTGATATCAAACCAAGCACATATGTACTTGTTAGAGAACAAGTGTACCAGACAGACCCACCATGAGAGTGACACATGGAACCATGACTTGGTAGTCATAGTCAGCTCTCACAGTGATGGTGGTGAATGTGATTCTTTGACCTAAAATCCCTACACTCAACACATGTCGTTGGGTACACTTTGACATCATCAACCGTAGTCCTAAAATATAGATTGTTATAAAGGTGATGATTGGGTGACTTTGACACATGGGGCTTTTGAGGGGTGAGTGATAGATATGGGATTTGTCCCTCCTGAGGGAGTTTGATGTCCATGGCCACTTAATGAGTAGGACTGAGAAAGGCATGCACATGCATGTGTGAATCAATATGTGATATTGATGTCATACATATCTCATCCAGTCTTCTCTGAGATCAATGACGTGAATGAACATTGAAAGGATGACTGCTCCATGCCTTGAGTTCATTCGGGATATTAGTGACAAAGGAATTATACATTCACTGTAACACCAATCATGGATTGTAGGATTGAAAGTTGTTCTCCAACTTTTCTTTTCACTTGGGTAGCACTGATGTGCGACTAGGAACCTCTCTTTGCTTGTGAAGTCAAAAGTGTTATGGAATTTCACTGCCAACGTGAAATGGGCCTGCAGGGTCACACATGTAGGATTTAACCTAGAAGAGGAGTTTATCCACGAATGATGTTTAGATTGTTTACTAAATGTGTTTAGTAGTTCAATTAAACATTCAATCAATTGACTTGACTCAGAATCACCAAGTTCAAGTGTTGGACTAATTGATTTGGGTGTCAGATTGATTGAGAAATGCATTGACCGATTTCAGCACAACCTGGACTACCAACTGATCGGTTTAAACTATTGAACCGATCGACTCAGGGTCAAGTGAGACAACCGGTTCAAGTGTTGAACTGATTGGTTCAGCTAGACTAAATGAGCCAATTTAGGAAAGTGAGGTTGGTGAGAAAATATTTTCATTTCACTTGTACAATTTGAGTGGGACAAGTATTGATCTTTGGATTAATTGGAAACAGAAAGAGGAAAGTCAATTGGGAACTGCCCTGGGAAGTGAAACGACTGGTTCATGAATGAATCGATCGGTTCAGCTCCCCAAATGACCAGTTCATGATATGAACCGATCGGTTCAGTCCCCAAACAATCGGTTTGTTTGTGAAACGATTGGTTCACCTGCCGCAGTGTATCAAATTTGTGGAAATTCCAGACCCTTCTACTCCCGCTTCAATCCCGCATTGCCCGGGGTGGAGAACCTTGACCCTGACCCCTCCTATATATAGAGGGGTACCGGGGGCTTCTCAGACAGAACAACTCAGAACATCAATTTCTATACAAAGTTGTCCTCTCTGGTTGTGGTAACCAAGAGAGCCCAAGCAAGTAGTAACCGACAAGGGAGGCACAACGAGGGAAAGACAACTGCACGATGACAACTGGTGGTGGGAGAGCACGTTGGTGACTAGTACGCTGACATAAGGGGATGAATCCTTCCAGTATTCTGTAGGACAGGATGACTGGAGTTCCCGGTGGTCCGTGTGGACTACTACAGAGGCGGGAGATTTTTGTCACTCGGAGGAAAGCCGTCAATCCGACAGTCCAGGTATGACTAGCAGCTGCACAGACACCGTCTAAGACCAGAGGTGAAAACCACACTCGTTGTGAGGTTAAGTCATCGAGCAAGCCTCAGGACAAGGCACACCTCTATAAGCCATCCTTCCTACCGTATAGATGTTGACAAGATCTCTTTGGGTTCTGGGTTTGGGGAGAAATTTTTTGTTTCTACTGCCATCTCTGCCTCCCCTAAAACCCAACAATTCTCCCCCTTCCGCCAAGGTTCTAGGGCAAGGAATGAAGGTGGAAAGTGGCCAAAATACCAAAAAACTAGGGTTATGGTGGTGGAAATGGTGATACAGAGTAGAAATGAGGTGGAGAAGTGAAGGAATGGGTGGAATGAGAAAATGGGGAGCTAGGAGGGGGTAGAAGGTAACTAACCTCATGCTACAACTGCCCCTATATATATATAGGTTGTGGGGAAGTACTAGGTTCAGTGGGTGCAATACAGTGAAATCAATGGAAAAACCGTGTTAGGGTTGTTGGGCACCACGACAATTTTGGTCACCATGACCATAGTGGACCGGGGTGAACATATCTGTGGTGTATGTGCATGACTGAGGTGGAAAATAGTGAAAATGTTAGGTTGTTTTGATATTTTTGGAGGGTCAGTACCATGGTCGTGGTGGTCACCACGGGGGTGGTGGACTTAGGTCACCATAAGGGTGGTAGGTTCCACTGGGGTGGAAGACTTGGTTCACCACAGGGGTGGTGGAGCTTGATCACCACTGGGGTGGCAGTTCACCACTGGGGTGGTGGCTAGTAGCTTCAAAATTTTACTTTACTGTGACATGGGCCATTTGTGCCACAGTCGTGGCCATGTACCACAACCATTTTGAAGCTTCTTCCTTGCACTTTGACCTTCAACTTGCTCATCTTTGATGCTCCTTGCTTTGGGTTGATTCTTGACCACTTAGGGTAGGTTACAAAAGCTCTTGGACTCTCTTTGGAATCCTTTAAGGGTGAAGAAACCTGTAGATTCTCCTCCTTATCTCCCTTCCATCTAGTAGTGGCCAAAGTACCTATAAAACATGCAAAAAGCCTCCATAAGTGCATTTTATAGAAATATACATATTGATGGAAATAACATGTGATCTAATAGGTATAGATGTGATTAAAGTAGAGTAAGACACAAGATGAATCCCTAAAATAGCACTGCATCAATATCCCATTGTAAAAAATATTATACTAGAGTTTGGTACTGGAGCTATTCCTTCTATTAGATTGAGTATGGAGTGTATCCCCTCCTAGGTCTCATTCTTTACAAGTATGGTATTAGATCCAAGGTATTCAATTCTTTGAGTAATTCAATTTTACCTCCCACATGTATGAAATTTGGAAAATGAAATCCTAGAACTAATTAGATTGAACTCTAAAACCCTACTTTTGACAATTGAGTGATGAATAGAAACATTTGGCCTCCACTTAAGGTTTAGTTGAACTGACCTTCTATGCTCCATCAGGTGGAGGAGGAATGTACCTAGAGACTTACTAGATGCTAATGTGAACTCTAGGGTTGTAAGGAGAAATTCTAATTTGACTTTTGTTATTTTAGATCTTGTAGTTGAAGGCATGAAATATCTAGATCATAATCATATCCAATGATCATGACTAAAAAATTTATATATACAAATACCTTTGGAGTTGTTTAGCATGACTTATATTTTTAGGAAGATGTCCTCTTTTAGATGTGGTGTCCTGTAATATACTGGATAATGGATTCTTAGTCCTCAAAACCCTTATTCCAAGAATAAGTATCAATCTAAATAGGTACTAAGATAACCCCCAAGTAAGGTATATATGTACCCTGACATGTGCACATAACGGATGTGGATGGCCTTGGATGTATTGTTTGTTTTAATGGAAACATTAGGAATCATATATTGTATGATAGATCCTTGTCACCCATGATCTTCATAAGATGGAAACTTTGTTCTTAGATGGCTAATATGATATTTGAAACTTTTTCATAAAGAATTCTAACTTTTATAGTGTAAGGGACTACACATGACTTCTCAAATGGACTAAGTAGTTGTTAAATAAAATCCAGATACCCACATAATAACACATAACATGATGATTAGATACATAAATTATTCATATGTCACAAACCTCATTAATGTGATACAAGTATTCCTAATAATAGAAAGACCATATCTAAATTTTTAATTAGTGGTAGGAAACATCCTAATATACATAAAGGATAATTATGAGTATCTCTAAAGAACCAGTTGTTCTCATTTGGATTCTAATTTTATTCATTGGCTTAAAAAGTAAAACTTTGGAAACATATTGTTGATATCCGTAAATAGGTTAAATAAGAAATAAAAGTAATGTTCAGGTATTCCTATAAAAATCAATCTCCAGTATATTAGAAAAAGAATGTGATGGAAATAAATGTTGTGGAGAGAAGTCAATGTTTGGATAAATTTAAAGCCAATCTAGTTCCAAGATAATAGTAATATAGATTTATTTTCTGAATAAATATGGAAATAACATCCTTTAATCCTAATATATTGCATAATCTAATATATAAGTTTAACAATCTGAACATGAAAAAAATATCGATCATAGTTGGATATATTTTATAAGGAAATTTTTAATGGATATATAAATACAAATCAAACCAAATACCATACATTATTCAAAATAATATATGTGGCAATAACAACTTTACACACTAACATATTAAATAACTTGACATTTGATCTCAAAAGCATCAATTAGTGAGATAACAAAAATATACATGCTATAATTAGTCTAGGTTACAAGTGCCATGTGGATTGGATAATTCTAGACATGTAATCAAGAATAGGAAAAAGCATATGTTTCAAATACATATATTTTCTAGTTATTTAATCAATATATTTAATTTTCAAATATTTGATTTTTAAGTCATAGTCAACTTCATTTCTTTTTATTTCCATTCCTAGAACTTAAATAAAAGGTCCTTACCTATCACCAATTTACTCACATTTCTAATGATATTTGACCCATGATCTATCTCCAATCATCCTTTCCTTCCCAAAATAGTAGAGTCACATCTTCTAGATATTATTCATATATCCTTCTTAAACCTTCTAGTAATCAATGAGCCTAAATAGTCGGGGGTTTGGTGATCCCTATCCCCCCTATCTAGCATGACTCCCTTCTTGCCCCTGCTTGCTCTTATTGTGGTTTCTCCAATCTCCCCAAACACTCAAATTTGTATGAATCCCTTCCCTAGCATTCACACCACATCTGGGAAATGTTTTTTGTAGTTGTTGTTTTTCTTAATCTTCCTTTAAATAGTCTCCCCACCTCCAAATTCTTGTTCCTAAACCATAATAATTTGGAAACCTACTCTACCCATTATGGAAGTAGTAGAAGGTGTGGAACTACTCCTTGTCATACGATAAAGATACTATCCTCTATAATATCATGTACATTGGGACAACTTCAATTGTTATTTTCTCCTCTATAAATTTATGATCAAAGAATTCTCGGGCCTAAATTTATCTGTTCATCCAATTCTACAATTGTGCATTTCGTTTTTTGTTTAAGGTTTGAGTTATAATCCTAGGATGTTGTTGGTTCAATTTCACCGAACCTTGAGAAATTCCCCTTCAAGAAATATTGGTGGAGAGATTATTTAACCACCTATCTGCACCAAGGCACTGCCTATGGATGTCTTTTTTTGGGGAACTCACTAGGATTGGTACCATGATCTAACAATGATAATCTGATGAGTTGTTTGTTGTTTCTGAGATCTACAAGTTCGATTCTTGAGGGATAAGTAAGATCATAGCTTATTGTGGTTTCCATATGGTTGCCTTATTCTTCTTTGTATGTGTCATGAAATGCATGGGTTGATCTCTTTTGTCCATGTTTACCAAGATTGGATTTATCTCTCTCACACATGCTTAGGAACATTTTAGTCATTCGAACTTTTTTATTTTATTTTGAACTCACAAGGTTCTTATCACAATTTTATAAAATTACCCCATCATGCATGAAGATCTTGATGCATGATGCAACATCACCTTTGTCTTTTGTCTTGAACTTTTGTTATGAAATCTGGTAAATCAATCTCCCTAAATACTTCAAAACCAAGTATTGGTATGACAAAACGTTATCATAAAATATGTTCTCAAATTTTATATGATTTTATACATGATGGTTTATCTTTGATAGTAAAAGGCTATTTTTAGTGTTGTCATATTCAATGAAAATTTAACCTTCAATATATATCAACATGTTATAGGTGACTAAAGACCTTATTGGCCTTGGACATGTACATGAATCCTAAGACTAAATATCATATTTTTTGCATCCATCTTTAATCATAATTAGGAAACTCCTATGGTTTATCTCTCTTTTGACCTAATTCAATTATGCACGTGAAATTTCTCAACATATTTGACCTTTTTTTATTCTAAATCCCTATAAGTGACCACATCTTTTAACATTTCTCAATTGAGATAGAAATTGCATCTCAAATATTTGTATCTTGTCCATTGTATTTCAATTTGTACTCTAATATGTGGATTTGAACTAAACTGTTTCCTTTGTAAAATGAATTGAAAAATTTTCAAGTGTTAGCCTATTGTTGTCTTAGGTTGAAACTTCTTTTGGATATGATTAATTTGATCCAGTTTTGTGGTAGAAGTCCATATGTGATCCACCTTTGTGGTGTTATACTTGTATGTTCCATTTTTGTAATGTAAATCCTATTTGATCCATTTTGTGACTAAGCTTTCACTATTTATGGGTTGTGTGCCCACATTTTATTAATGGGATGGAGGTTATGTGCCCCATACCCTTTGTTGTATGCCAATGTTGGAATTCATGATGAAGATTTTGTTTCCCATACCTTGAGTTGTGTGTCCATGTTATTATTGGGATTGCGCTTATGTGCCCCATAGCTAGGTTATGTCCCCACCATTCAACATTTAGAAGATTAGTTATGTGCCACACTCTATCAAGTTTAGGGTTATCTGCCCTACCATCATTTCCTTTTATTTACATTGATAATATGCTTGTCTCACATGCATGATAAAACTTTAATCTCATGGGTTGTGTCCCCTAATAATGTTGTGGATGTGTTTGTGACATACTTCATATTTGTGAAAATGGCAAGTCAATCTCTACATATCTTGAATAATTTGTCTTATTATTTAGCATGGATGATTTCATATATATCTTTTTTTGTGAGCCTTGATAAGAGTAGTTATTGTCCATTTTTCCTTATAATGGCATAATTTCCTATCATATGCACATACTAGTGTTTGCTGATAAATTTCCACCTTTTCTTCTTTTGTGGATTTTTCTTCCAACACCTGAGGTAAATACAACTTTAAAAGGAAGACCAAGTTGACTAGGACATGCACATCTGTAACTGGTGTTGTCTTGGGAGATAGAGTTGTAGTGTCTAGATTACCCTATCAGAAAAGTATTATACATGACCTCCTATCCTTAAAGAACTCAATAAACTTAATTTAAGAGGTGTAAGTTTGTGTATTCAAAAGGATTTCCTACTTGATGTCTCACTAGTAATGATACTATGATGGTAGGAGGAATATTTAAGTTGATTGATAAGAGACTTACTCTTTGATATTCATAGAAACCACATATTAGGTCAGGGTAGAGTGGGTGGGAATCATTGGAGCTTTTCTTTGAGATGAAGATGATAGTGCAGTAGAAGATATAAATATGGAACTTGACATGGATATCCTTGAGAGGAAAACATATGATCACTATGGTCTTTATGTAGTTTCTAATTGATTTTTCTTGGGATGTTCATTGCAATTGACTATGAGGGCTTTGATCCTAGCCTATATGTATATGGTGTAGGGGGGATATGTGGATGCCTTGGTACAAGCAAATGTGAGTTTCTTGAGGGCCATATGTATATAATGACGGTTAGGGGTGTTTCATAGATATTGTAGAAATTTCTGGGGTCAATGACGTCAATTTATTTTTCACAATCTATATCCCGTTATGGACCTTATACTTTAATTGAAGTAATCAATAAGGCCATACTTTGACACTATACACAAAGAATCAATAATTAAAGAAGGCAAGACTATTGAATTATTTGTCAAGGAAATGTTGGTGGAATAGTTCCAAGTCAAATTGGAATAGAGTTCATGCACCACCTTTTTTCTCCATTGATAGTTGTAGTGTGCCATAGAATGATGATATATAACATCAAGGCATTGTTACCTAACAAATTTAAGTAATTCTAACTCTTGTAAACCTAAATCTCCATATGACCTAAAGGGAAAGGGAATCGCCTTGAATCTTTTGATAACTTGGGAATGTATGAAGTGGAAGCCATCAAAGGGGATAGTGCGATAGGATGTGGGGCATGGATTGGTAGTCCTATTACTAGGTGTGTGTGTGGTAGGTGTTCTTCCCTCTTCCAATACTTGCCACCATGGTGAGATATAGGGACTAAACTCTACAGAGAAAGATCTAGGGATAGGAAAAGAGAGAAAAGTGAGGTTGAAATGGTCTTAGGGAGGGTAAATTGAGGATTTGATAGGTTGAGAGTCACGTAGGTAGATCAGGGTAAGGGATGTCAGTCCATAAATTAAAATTAAGAAGGATCTCTCAATTAAAAGAAGCAATATAAATTTTAGCAGTGTAGGGTCGTCGATCAAAATTTGGTGGGGGAAAAACAAATTTCTCCAAAAATATGTTGTCTAGCTTTTCCTATGGGGTTTATACCAGTCAAGTTTCTCCAAAACAAATTTGACCAATAGTTTCTACTATCCAAACCTACTAAAATGTATTTTAAAATATTTCTAATATGTATTTTAGAGTCCTAATAAAATTGCAAATGTGATCATATCATATTTATTTATTAAGAAATATCACTTTTGACACATCCCATGCCATTTTAACAAAATTTCAATGAATTTATCCCCAATCATTTATAATGTTATTATGCTTTTCCTCTTGACGAAAAAGATATTAAGCATAGTCTTAGGATGAAGCAAGTTCCACTTGTGAACTTCCTATCAATATAGCACCTGACATAGTCAGTATCAATGTAAGAGGTTAGAGAAAGTCAAACTTTGAGTACCATAGAACGGACATGGAGTCTTAGATGGATACATAAAAATTCTCTTTACCTGTATAAGGTGTGAGTTTATAATATTGAATGTGAGCACACAAGCATACACAAAAACTTATTATCTAGTTTGTAAGCTATAAGATAAATCAAACCACTAATGATACTACTATATAGCTTCTTATATATCTTATCTCCTTTCTTATCCTTTTCAAGCTTGGTTTCTTTGACATGGGAGTTGCTATTAGTCCACAAATTATCCATCTCAAAGCATTTTTGTATATCAAGTTTATAGTTTCTTTTGTTAGTAAAGTTCATGTTTTTTGTCTACTTGATTTTGAATCCTGGGAATAAGATAAGTTCTCTAATCATTCTCATCTCATACTCAGTATGAACAAGATAATGAAACTCTTGGAAAGATCAAGAATAGTTGTACCCAAAACGACATCATCAACATATTTTTGAATTAAAAGAAACTTATTAGAAGTATGTTCAATAAAGAAAGTATATCTTAGTTTATTTTTTGGAAATAGGTAAATATATTTCCAAAAGGTTGTCTATACAAAGCTAGTGACCTAGGTCACTACACAAAAGTATACATTGGGGACCTAACTACAAAACCCCAAGTATATTTTATCTCGGTTGGACAAGCCAACGGGTAGGCCTTTTTTGGCCATCAACACTCTAACAATGTTGTTGGTAATCCTACCAATCATAACATATTTGTTGTTACATACTCAACCATAGATCCTACTATTCCTTTCTTCCCACACAAAATTACAAAAATGGCTAGATTGATGCCTCCATACCCAACTTGAGCTTCATTCTTGACAATTTGGATCATCCAATTAGCTTTGTGAAGAAGGGTCCCTCCAGTACCCAAGCCCCAAGTGTTTAAATGAACATCAAGGTCCATACATAGAAGGAGTATATCTAAGTATTGAAGAGGTGATCATGATTCTCATTGTCCTTTAGGAATAGGGGGCATACCGCCCCAACATGGAGTCCCCAACCAATCACCTATCCCTGGTGGGCAGTTTGTGAAACATAGCCCTATAGAGGGTGGTACTCCATTTTTGGATATCAAAAGAGTTCCATGAGAGCTTAGTACAGGGGATATCCACTGATCTAGTAGTGTTGATCCATGGTTTAGTCAGCGGGTTAGCTAGGAAAATCAGACCATTGTTATCAACATTGTACATGCAATGAGCGGAACTCCACTGTTTACACATAGTGCTCCAAACCTTGGATGCTTGAGCATCACCTTCAGCGGGTATAAGCTCATATCTCCTTATCATAGAAAGGGACCAAACATTGGATTTGTCCCTAAGGAACCAATTAAGGCACTTCAGTTGGTAGATCTGCATGATCTTCTTTGGATGCATAAGGTTGATCCCTTTAGCAAATGGCTAATCAAGGATTTCCTAGGTGACACCTTGGCCCCACCCACCCTAGATGAAGTTGGAAATAAGCTTCTTCATAACCTCAAAAACTAGGTTGGGGACCTCGTAGACATCACACCAGAACCAAATCATACTCTACAACATAGTCTTGGTTAGCACAAGCCGTCATGCAAAAGATAATATGACCCAAGACCAAACATTTATCTTCCCTCTCATAATGTCAAGGCATTTACTAAGGTTGGTAGCAATTCCTTTTCCACCTATAATCAGGGAACCAAGATATCTGGTTGGGAATCATCCCCCCTCTAGTCCAACTGAACTTTTGAGTCTACCTCTTTGAGCATCACAAAATTTGGAGAGAAAAATCTTTGACTTGATGGAACTGATGTACAACCCAGTAAGGGTGCCAAAGTGAACCAGGACCTTCTTGAGATCCTTCATCATGTTAGCATGGCCAATAGAAAAGAACATGATGTCATCAGAAAAGATGAGATCATTTTTTACTTTAGTCCCTTGTAACTTGAACAACTTGACTTTCCTCATGTCCTCAACATCTTTAATCATATTGATGATGCTCTCCATGACTAGGGTAAATAGTAAAATGGATAGCAGATATCCTTGGTGAAGGCCATTGATCGCTTTAAAGAAGGCCACATTCCCTACATAAGTGATAATAGAGAAGGAATTGGTTTTGATATACTAATTCATAACATGGATCCACTCACTAGAAAACCCTATCGGACAAAGGATTTCCCACATCGCATCCTATATGACATGATTGTAGGATTTAGTAAGATTGATCTTCACACATGACTTGATATTGGACTTGCCTACTCTAAGACCGGTAAGGTATTAGAAGCAAGGAGAGTGTTGTCAGAGATCCTCCTTCCCCTGATGAATGCACTTTTCTCTTTGGAGATGATAGCCAAAAGAACTTCTTTGAGTCATCCAACAAGGATCTTGGACACAAATTTGTACATAACATTGTAGCAGGAAATAGGCCTATAATCATGTATATCTCTAATATATTTTCTCTTGGGAATGAGCTTGATGAAGGTGTGATTAGGAGACCTGACCATATTATGTCCAGTAGTAATCCATCTAATAGCCTCACAAACATCCAACTTGATGGTTTCCCACATACCTTAAAAGAAATTTCCATTGAACCTATCTAGCTTAGGGACCTTGGAAGAATTAATGGTGAAGATAGATTTCTTGATTTCCTCATCTATATGTGACCACATAGGATATTATTCATTGTGTTATACACTTTGCAGTTTGTTCGTACGGTCTCATAACTACTAGGACGGTTGACACTTCCGTTACATAGGTTGTGGAAGTAGTTGATAGAATTGATGTCAATATCATCCCTACTACTAACTACCTACCCCTTATTAATAATTTATTCACAGATAGTCTCCATCATCTCTTTCTTCTTTACAACAACATGATAAGTTTTGGTGTTCCCATCACCATCTCTTATATGTTCCATGCAGCTTATTTGCGAATAATACATTTCCTTAACCTTTGTTAAGTTTAGAAATCTATCTTCAATCTCCCTTTCCCTATTCATGGCCTCCAAATTGAGTGGATTGCCCTGGACATCAGCGACAAAAATGACATTATCCCCTCCAGCCTTAGCCAACAGATTCCCTAGTTTCCTTTTTACTTTACTCCACTTATTCAATGCCTTTTGGTATTCTATATCTTCTTGATCATCCAATACAACGGGTTTCCCTCAACTTCAATGCCCCAGATATTAGAGACCATGTCTTTAAAGCCTGACCAAGCACACCACCTACTCAAGAACCAAAATGGTCATCATATGTGTGGATTAGTAACAAATTCTATCTTCATCATTGTGTGATCACTGAGAGGGTTGTATCCAAGTTTATTAACTGCATTAGGCCAAACATTAAGCCACTCTTAATTAACCAAGCCTTTATCTATGTCTCTAGCAATCCTTCTATCATTGATCAATTTGTTAGACTAGGTGGAGATGCCCCGATCTTGTTTAGTTTAATGAGCCCAACTACTTTAATAGTATTGTTGAACGTGGACTAGACTATGTTAGGAAACTTGAGACCCCATCATTTCTCATCTTCCTTCCTAACATTGTTGAAATACCATATTGTGAGCCACATGATCTCATCTTGTGCAATGTCTTTAATGACCTGCCACATCATGTGTATATAAGATTCCAAGTTCTCACCATATATGTTAAACAAGATAAAAGCAAATCCACCTCTATTGTAGCAAGAAACCGTAACTACTTGGTCAGAAGAGTTAATAGGATTGACATCCCAAACTATAGGATTCCAACTAATAGCATCCTATGACCCTCTCTGTGATCAAGGTTGGACAGAGCATTCCATCCCCGAGGGAAGAGTGTATTCACCCTTTCATACATGACCGTTTTGATTCTATTATCAAGATAGATCACTAGAGTCACTCCTTCTTTGACAATGCCTTTCTGAGTTCCTTTTAGCTTCTATCCAGTGCAACCCTTGTCACATTCCATGCAAAAAGGGACATACCTAAATTTTGTTTCCCCCTCCCTTCATCGGAGAGGAAACTTGTCTTTGTCTGCTTTTCTGAGCTTTTGGTATGCTTTGGGATACTACTTCAATTGCTCACATTACCTAAGTCTTCATCATCTGTTTGATCAATGATGGTGAATCAGTTGTTGTCCACTATGACATTTGCTCTCCTGTTAATCACATCTCCCACTGTTGAGCTAGGAGGAGTGATAGTTTCATCATCCATGCTTATTGATTTGTCAGTTGTAGAAGTAGAGCCTGGGATTTTTCCTTATTCTACTTCTGGCCTATTTTTGTAGTCTCGTCACTGACCATCACAGTGGTATCACCATTGGGGACACTCTTTCTGTCAGTGCCCAAATTAGTTCCAATCTTCTCCTTTCCTTTACCGGAGGAGGAGGTGGTTTACACTTGGTAGTCCTTCTGGGTCTTCCTTTGACTGGTTCTAGAAAAATGGGGGGGGGGGTTCCTGATTACACCATGTACTTCTTTCACCCGGGCATTTGCCTGTATCATGCCCAAACACCTTACACTGCTTGTAGCGGCCTATTATAGATTCATAGTGAAGATGCACTTCCCATTCATCCCCATTAGGCAATTTTACTATGACCTTCAGTGGTGGCACACTTTCAGATGAAATATCAACAACAAACCGAGCACAACTTTGTACGAATCCATTGGATCTTCTACAATGATGATTGGTTCTTCGACCGCACGGGCGATGATAATGATGGCTCTGGAAGTCTAGTGCTTGCTAACATTAGGTAGAGAGACCCAGACATGCGTTGTGGTGAGCACGACCCTCCTAGTGTCAGCTTGAGATGTCCAATTCCTCATGAGAATGAGACGAACATCGAAGAATCAGGACCAACTGAGCATGGATCCTTTGAAATCTGCCTCATTGGCAAAGCTGACAAGGAACAAGCCACCGTCTAGTGGAAAAAACTCCAACTCACCTCTCGATCACCAGTTCTTGATCATCCATCCCTTTAGTAGATGAGAGTGGCACTCCTCCCAAGTATTTAGACAATAGTTGTGTTCTTCTGGTTATTCTCCATTTCATCCATTATGGGGTCATTATATCGAGTCCATAATCTCTTATCCCCCTCATTGTGGAAAGGGATCTTCACCACCACACTTTGATATTCAGTAGAGCCCCGACAACATATTTCACCTAGTCATGGGCCATCATAACTTCAGTAGAGGGTGAGAACCATTCTTCAACATTGGGTCCAGAAGGAGAGGTGGAGGAGGTGGCTGGAGGAGGGTAATAAGTCCCACCCTCCATGGGAGACCTAATCTAGAGATGGAACATAATTCTCTTAGAGAGAGAGAGAGTTGTTTTCAAATAATAGATTAATCCCTATCTTGTTAGTATATCTTACTTTTCCTATGACATAACCATTTTTTAGAAAGATCTTTATTTTTTCATATCAAGTTCTAAAAGGTTGTTTAAGGCCTTATATCTCCTTATAAAATTGTTTGAAATTATCTTCTTGCATTTAATATTAAAAGATGGGTGGTTTAGACACAAAAAAATCCCTCCTATGTTTCTTTATTGAAAGACACACTTTTAACATCCATTGGATAAAGAATAAAAATCTTATGACTATCAAAGGAAGGTGAAAATGAATATATTGTATCCTTGATGCACGTGCATAAGTTTCATCAAAATGGATACCTTCTCATTGATTTTTTTCTCGTGCCACTAAAAATTCTTTACCTCTGAAAAATTTGCATTGTTCGTACGATTTGTTTATATATACACACTTCATCCCAATCATTTTACTATTATTTGGCCATGCAAAGTGCAGTGCCATGTATTTTCCAAACTATTCTAGCTCCTCTAGTATATTTAGGATCAAATTATCATCTCTATGGTTTTTCTATGGATATTGGATTGAGTTTTCATATGAATGTACAATTATGTTTATCCTTGTAAGCCTTTGTCTTTACCTTCAAAGGGGTTTACAATTATTATCTCATTTTGATGGTTTTTTGCAAAGCATGAGTATGGATCCTTCTTCTTTTCATATTCATAGGTCAACTCTTATGCTTCTTTATAAATCTCTTATTCTTTCTCGTTGTTGGTCATAACTACTTGTTTTAAATTAGAGTAACGTCACCTATTACATCATCACAAGAAATATTTTGGAATTAGAGGATTTTGTATCAACATGGTTGGCATCAAAGGACTCTCTACTCTAGTATTCGTTTTGATTTAGACATAGAAATATCTACTAGGAAGACTATAATCTCAAAGAAGGATAGTTGTATAAGTTTAAGAATAAATTAATCTAAACTATTTTAGGTATTAAGAACAAATAAGGGGAGTCCAAAACATAAGCTACTTAAATACATAGGATTATACCATTCCAATAACTCATGGGATTTTTCTACAAAAAATGGATGAGGTGAAACCTAGCTTGAATAAAACATAAGGTGTTATTATTTCAACCTAGAATATTTTTGACATACCATACTCTAAAAGCAAGGTCCATATCATTTATTTCTAAGATTGGTTCTTACTCTCTTCACCCTGGATTGTTAATGTATTAGAAGGGAAAATATGTTATGCACATAGCAAAATCATCATAAAAAGATTCAAACAAATGGTTGTAACCCTTTATCATGGTCACCAAAAATGGAATGAATACAACAATAAGATTCATTCTCAAATTATTACAAAACATATATGGAATCTTTATAGAGTATCACTCTTGGAAAAGAGAAAGAAAGTCCAAATAAATATTTAGAAGTCATTAACGACCGAAAGATAATATTTACATACACTATACTGTAGTGTGTGCATGGATTCAAGTAGACCAATATGAAGACGTTCAAAATCCCTGTTTGTACTAAATACCTTTTTCCTCTTGGTCTAATAACCCCTTTGCATTTGTAAGAGTATTAAGTTTATTTCCTTGTGTGCAAGGTTTAAATTCTTAATCCTTTTTAGAGTCAAATTCAGGGAGTCCATTGACTAAGTCTGTTTTGGTCAACTTTTTCATTTGATGTGTATTTACCTAACCTAGCTGTCTATGCCAAAGACATATAGAATCTAGTAAGTTACTAAGCACTTTTCAAGATATAGGATCAGGATAGATTATAACGATAGTATAAAAATTACCATTCCTACTTCCCAAATATATAGCATTGCAAGTGAGGGAATCTAGAAATAGATATGAATCAGGAATAATAAACAAAATACTCATTAGTGAAATATAACAACCTCACTTTTAGCATCTCCCAATTAAGGAAAGACCCAAAAAGTTGAAATCCATATCCTAAAAATTCCCAAGGATCTAGATTTTTTCAAATAACAAATAATAACACATAATTCTGTTAATTCAAATATTATTTACAAAATGCTCCTCTAAGGAGTTACATGAATTACTATCATAAAAAAATGTACATATGAGAAGAAGTATCTACCTAATCCTCCTTACAAGTTAGCTTTAATGTCTTCAGGTAAATTTATATGCCCATTATATCTTGATTTCTTCATGCTTAGCATGTACTTAAAACACCGTGAAACAAAAGTGCTACTCAATATATTGAAATATAATGTGTATGTGGGGGTGCATGCAAAAGTATGAAAGTACATAACAAAATATATTCAATAAATTACTTGCAAATAAGAACTTGCATTTTCTTCGCATCATTTTCCTTTATGTGATACCCATAGTGGCATTATAATTGAAGAGTATGTAATAAACACTCAACAGTTTTTTCAGCAATCCTTAAAATCCTCAGAAAACACCAACAAACTATATTACTGGTAGTCATAAGCGTAACCACACAACTCAAAGTAGAACCATGCAGATTATCATGTAGTATATATTTCAAGTATATTCAATCAACCTGATCAACATATACAAGCAATTCAATGTTTAATCTGCATGTACATAAATCCTAAAGGGTCATTATCATATTAATTATATCAAGCCCTACTTGGGTTCTATTCTAGGGTTTAGGTTTCCTTTCGAGTTATCATTAGATTTATGCTTCAAAACCTTAATTACTATATCCAACATATCCTTTCATGATGATCCCATAGATTTGATTACATTCATTAACAACATTGCAAGTTAGGATCATTAACCCTAATGCATGATTATTCACATTTTTAACATGATGAACATTATAGTCCTAATCATATTAAATTACCATTACATTCCACAATATTAGTTTAAATCTCAAGTAATCATTTTTAACATGATGAACAACCTTTTCATAAAAAATTAGGGTTTATATGCCTTAATTGCCACATCAACACATATTAGCATTACTTTTGGAACTAGAAGTATAATTAGAGTTTGCAAATATTTTATTTGTGTTCCTCTAATTTTCTAATGAATTTGGTATATAATTTTCCTATGTTCCGATTATCCTAGCATTTTTATGCACATACACAAATCTACCTTGATTTGACAAATCTGAGTCATTGATTAATAAACCAGCGTCTAACACGCTCTTGATTTCTTGCTCATTTGTGGGCTTGCCACTTCTAAGCCTGGCTGCCAAGATAGGACCAGGGTGCGGTCCGGCCGAAATGTGAAGCGGGGGTACATGGACCCCGTCCCTTCTTCCTCGTGCGTCCCCGGGACCACGTCTTCCATTGTGCGACTGCACTTCTGGGCGCCGCTGCCAATGCTGACAGGCAGCCCTGCGTCAGCTCCATCCACCATGCCCACCACCACAATGACAACCTGGAACCCACCGTCTACTATGGCCGAAAGGTTGGGGTCCTTCCTCCGGCTTCATCAACCCTACACCCTTGCCTTCGGAGTGGCATTCCATATTCCAGCCTCGTTTGTTCCTCTCCTATTCTTCCTTCAGCAGAAAATAGTAAAAAACCTTGACTCCGGTTCCACACTCGTGAACTTCCTTCTCACATCCGGTTCCACACTCATGACTCCAACAAGAGTCGAGCTTCCACGCCAGACGTGATTGCGGCCCAGTCAACGACCCCTTCGTCATCGAGAGATCTGACCCACACCCTTCAGCCCTATCCCATTGGCAATATGGCCAAGCCCAGCCAACCATCACGTTGATATATAGGATTGGGAGGAGGAAAACAATGAAGGATGAGAAGGAGGAGCATGGGCATCGACCATTTTTTCCTTCTCCCGATACTATAGGGTCTTAAGAAAATGGGGTGGTCTGGTCGTCAAGAGGTGTGGAGGGAGGGATGCAGACTTCATTGGCTATGCATACATCCTTCCTAGTGTGTGTGTGTTATATATATATATATATATATATATATATATATATATATATATATATATATATATATATATATATATATATATATAGTGGGTTTGTTGCATGCAGATCTATGTCGAATCTCAAGGCAAACTGTCACATTTGACGCGTGATCCACCTCCTGTGCCTGCTGCCACTACCGAATCCAAGGATGTCAAAGCATATGATGACTGGGTTAATGATGATTTTACTATTATGACTTGGTTTCTGAATAGTAGTGAGACAAAAATTAGTGTCACCGTATTAAACATGTAGACAGCTAAGCAAACGTGGGATCATCTTGCTAGTACCTACTCACACAGCCAGAATCTGAATAAAGTCTTTGATATCAACAAGAAGCTCAATCGTCTGCATTTCCCGGAATCTGATCTTACTTACTATTTTTCTTCCTTCAAGGGACTTTGGGGGGAAATGGAGGCCTACCATCCCTTGTCTACAGATTTGGCAACTATGCAACGTCAACGCCAGGAGTTGCTAGTAGTCCAGTTCCTGTGTGGCTTACCTGACTCATATGATGGGGTTGTGGATTAGATTCTGGCCAGTGATCCACTGCCTACTCTATAGAGTGCTTTTCAGCATCTACAACACCTGCCTACATCCTCATCTGAGACATCTACTGATATTGGCGATTCCACTACACTTGCTGCTATGTCTGGTTGTGGCTGTGGCCGTGGACACAAACGTTCTCACGAAACTCATCCTCCTCTTGGTGCTGGTAGGGGGAGGAGCTCTTCTAGTTGTGGATCATCTTCTGGTCCTCCTAATGCTGCACGTCCTCAGACTGGTCAACGATTCTGCAGCTCCTGTGGCCGGTCTAATCATATTGAAGAAAAATGCTGGGAGAAATATGGAAAGCCCGCCTGGGCTAATGCAGCTTCTGATACTCATACTACCACTGAGGTAGTGCCACAGTCTACTGCTACTGATGCATCCGATTCTACTACTACCGACTTCATCCGTGCTGAGGTGGAGCGTCTACTGCTTGAGCGTACTGGGTCATCCTCTGGAGCTGCTTCTGGAGCGCATGCTGCTACTTATTCTGGTTGTGATACTACCTTCCTCAGTGCACTCTCATCTAGTACTGGTAATACCAAATGAGTTATTGATTGGGGTGTTTCATCTCATATATCTGGGAATTGGTCTCTTTTCAAAAGTTTATCTAGACCGGTATCTCATTCTTCTGTTATGCTTGTTGATGGCTCCAAGTCTCCTATTTCTAGGATTGGAGACATAGTTTCTGAGTTTCTGTTAAAATCTGCCCTATATGTGCCTCGATTTCTACTCAATTTATTATCTGTTAGCAAAGCTGTGCGTAGCCTAAACTGTAGTCTTACTTTTGTACCTGGTTCATGTGTTTTTTAGGACCTTCACATAAGGATGAAGATTGGTGGGGGCCATGAAGGATCTGATGGATTATATTATCTGGACTATCTGAAAAAGGTGGACAATGAGGCATTGGCTTCAACTTTATCTTCACCTGTTTCGGCTTTACAGTGGCACTACAGACTTGGACACCCATCTTCTCAGAAGCTGAGACATATAGTATCTGGTGTAGGGACACATTTGTTTTAGTGCGAGTCATGTCAGTTAGGAAAACAGACTAGGGTTGTTTATCCTAAATGATCTCAAATTAGTAGCAAATTTTTGATCTTGTTCATGCTGATGTATGGGGTCCATGTCATGTTCTGAGTCTGTCTAAATACAAATACTTTATATTATTTATTGATGATTTCTCTCATGCCACTTGGTTGTTTCTTATGAAAGTCGGTCTGAGGTGCTGTCCACAATTAAATTCTTTTTTGCTAAAATAAAAACACAATATTCTATGCCTGTTAAAGTTTTTAGAACTGATAATGCATTGAATTTTGTTCAGAATGATGTCGAATTGTTTTGTAAATCGGTTGGCACTATTCATCAGACATCATGTGAATATACACCTCAGCAAAATAGAGTTGCGGAATGCAAAAATAGACACTTACTAGAGGTTGCTAGAACTATCACGCTGCATTCTAATGTGCCTCGCCTATTCTGGCCTGAAGCCATTCTGACTGTCTGCTTCTTAATAAATCAAATGCCTTCTTTTGTGATTGGCAATAAGATTACTATGCAAGTTATACAACCTGATGCACCATTGTTTTTTGTAACTCCACAGATATTTGGTTCTACCTGCTTTGTACGACTACTTGGGCCAACCTATGATAAATTATCTCCAAGAGCTTCCAAATGCATTTTTTTGGGGTATTCTCGAACACAGAAAGGGTATCAGTGTTATAACCCTACTACTAAAAAGTGGTAGCAGTGATGTTGTCTTTTTTGAGGATACACCCTTTTACTCAGCTAAAGGAGATAGTTTGAATTCAGATATTATTGCTTCTCCTCTGCCTATTACCAGTGACTGTGTTTCTGATAATTCAAGTACGGAAAATACTACCCCTCCACTTATTGTATATCAACGTAGGAATAGGTCCCAACCTGGTCTAGCACTCCCCAATTAACACCAAAATTCTCCTCCATAAGGTCGTGCACCACCTGAGGTAACTTCTGATTTAGATTTTCCCATTGCTCTTAGAAAGGGCACTCGTTCTTGTACTACTCATAATATTGCTAATCATGTCTCTACTACACATTTGAGTGTTCATGCAAGTAATTTTGTCACTGCCTTATCTGCTATTGCTATTCCAAAGACTGTACATGATGCCCTGCAAAGTACAATGTGGACTACTGCCATGAAGGAGGAGAGGAATGCTCTTGCTGATCGAGAAACTTGGGAGCTAGTGGATCCACCTCCTGAGTGCAAACTTGTTGGCTGTCATTGGGCATATGCTGTGAAATATCAACCTGATGGTACAGTAGAATGTCTGAAGGCACGCCTGGTGGCGAAAGGGTATACACAGACTTGTGGTATTGACTATTTTGAGACTTTCTCACCTGTTTCCTGCCTAAATTCTGTCAGAGTTCTACTTTAGGTTGCTATTAACCTTGACTGGCCTCTTATACAACTAGATGTTAAAAATGCCTTCTTATATCGTGATCTTCAAGAAGAGGTCTATATGGAGAAACCTCCTGGGTTTGTTGCTCAGGGGGAGTCACATAAAGTCTGCATGTTAAAGAAATCTATCTATGGACTCAAATAGAGTCCTCGAGCATGGTTTGACAAGCTGAGTAAAATTCTGACTACTTTTGGATTTCAGATATCACAGGTTGATCATTCAGTCTTTACAAAAAAGACCCCATCTAGTATTGTGATTCTTATAGTATATATTGATGATATCATTCTATCTGGCAGTGATTCTCTTGAAATTCAGGCTACTAAAACTCATTTGTATAAACATTTTGCTACTAAAGATCTGGGGAAACTACAATATTTTCTGGGCATTGAGGTATCTAGAACTTCTAATGCTCTTGTTTTATCTCAGAGGAAGTATGTACTTGATCTATTATAGGAAACTGGGATGCTTGGTGCATGGCTAGCTAATACTCCTCTGGATCCCAATGTTAATTGGGATGATGACTCTTCTCCTATATTTCAAAACAACAAAAAATACAAGAGGTTGATTGGCCAGATGATCTATCTGACTGTGACTAGATATGATATAACTACTGCTGTGGGGCTTCTTAGCAGGTACCTAGATAAGCCTAGACAGTGTCACTGGGATGTTCTATGCAATATTTTGAGATATCTGAAGAAGTCTCCTGACAAAGGCCTCTATTATAGACAAAATGGGCACAGTTCTCTGGAAGGCTATTTTGATTCTGATTATGTTGGGAGTAAGATAGACATGAAATCTACTTCTAGGTACTGTACTTATGTTGGAGGTAACCTGGTCTCATGGAGAAGTGAGAAACAAAATGTAGTTTCTCAATCCAGTGTTGAAGCTAAATACAAGGCCATGGCCCACACTGCCAGTGAACTCCTATGGGTGCAATCTCTTCTAAAAGACTTAGGTGTTGAGTCTTCTACTCCTATTCCAATGCACTATGATAATAAGGTAGCTATTTTCATTGCTAACAATCCTGTATATCATGAGCGCACAAAGCGCAATGAAGTCGACTGTGACTTCATCAGAGAGACTATTCTGTCTGTCAAGATTTGCACTCCTTTCACCCGCTCTGAAGATCAGGTTGCTGACATATTTACCAAGCTACTGGCAAAGAAGCACTTCAGTTCTCTTGTGGACAAGTTGGGCATGATTGATATCTATGCTCTAACTTGAGGGGGAGTGTTCATATATGTCTTTATTTATATGTCTTTATTTACTGTTCTATTATTTTACATTTCTATATGGACCTCACTGTAATTGTACCACTTATATAAATATCAGGGTACACACGTTGTGTAACCCTATGTTCTCCAATTTCTCTGTTCTCATGAAATAAATATAGCTCGGAAAGGGGACTAAAACATTAGTTCACAACAAGAGGAAAAAATTGTAGTACCTAAAAGTATAGAATGGTAGGAGGACTAAAACGTATGTTCCTGATAGAAGGAAAAAAACCTTAGTTCCTAAAAACATGGTGTATATACTTATTGATATGACTAGTCAAATTTGACAACCTCGATTTTCTCTCTCTTCTATTGGACCCCTTCTGCTTTCATCAAGTGCCAAATTCTTACTCATTTGAATATCAATTTCATGGTTCTAGTGTGCTCACACTCCAATTTGATCACACCGATGATCCATTTCACGATGTATGACTTTAATTTGTACTTTTAAAATAATCATCATGGTTTAATACATCACCTTCTTGTATCCAATTTTGAAACTCATTACTATGATCTTTTCGATCCCTACCAAATTGTAGAGATTTCAATTGTCTTTCCAACAATGCAAGAATCACCCCGACCGGGTCCTCCAATCAAAAGTTATGCTAATTTGAAGATGTGACCTTTCACTTGATTTAATTGAGATTTTGAGCCTAATTGGCCTAAAGTGAGGGCGTGCGGCCCAGTCTTGTTGGGTGCCCCCTTTGAAAACTCAATTATCCTCTTGGCTTTTATCGAGCAATCAGAGCTCCTGGATCATTTTTTACCCTCAGATCTGTTCCCACAGATCATGCACTTGGATCCAACGACTAGTGCCACGTCTCCATCCTCTGTACACACCACCAGTGCAAGGGATGATGGCCGCCACCTACCGCACATGAGGTCCGCCAATAGCACCATTCAAGCTCCCCTTTTAGCATCTACCCTATTTTTTCCTATAAAACTTCTTCCCCTACTCATTTCTTCTCTTTTTTCCTCCCCATTCCTCTTAGCACCCCTTTGTTCTTCATCTTTAACTTTGGAAACCCTAAAAGAACCTAGCCGCTGCCCCTCTATTTTGGAGTTCCCTTTTTAGTGCCAAGGGTGCCCCACATCCATCCATGGCCGCAGATGCAACGCAAGGCCTGGGAGGAGGCAGACGACCCTCCAACACCGCAAAATGGGACTGTGGTATGACCAGCACCGAAACCTGCATGCACGACACGACATGGTCATGTGGTCGAATGGGCTTGGAAGCCACCCACCCCGACAGTGGCGAGCTGTGGGAGGCTGCGTGATGGAGGTGGGATCAATTGACTAGCCACCTGGGGATGTCAGAGCTATGATACCAATATAATCACCATGCTCCACATGGACAATGACCCCACTCACATTTGTGGTTGAGGGTAGGTGGCGCAGCCACTGGGTCAACCTTTGATGACCTAGATCCTTCACATGATATAAAAGGTAACACCTAAAGTTTTTTCTCCATAGTTTTGATTATAAAACTTCTAAAATGCATATCCATCTTATACGTTGGATAAATTAGGAAAACATATATATCAAATTGATCAGCACAATGAGAGATACAACTTGGACCAACATAAATACTCGAAATCTTTTTCCTTTTCTCGAGTTTGCTAAAAACACCATCTTTGACTATGTTTGACTCCGTTTGACACATATTGATGATAAAATTTGGATTTCTTTTACTTAAATCTATCATCTAATCCTTAAATAAGTAAATTTATGATCTTGTGACTCTAATGGAGATCCTAATCACCCTATTAATCATGAATGACCTTAATTGTGCATATATGACTTGTTTGAACCTTAACGATGTGTTTTTTCCTAGTGTTACTAAACTTGTTTCCTTTTGACTACAAATGCTTAATCATCATGGAAATCAATAATTATTATCCATCTATGATACAAGCATAATTCCCTAATCCCCTTTTGACTATGCTTGTTCCTTATGACACCTAATGCATGCTAATGTCCCTATTATGTGATAGTTTGGTTATATCCTAGATATGGGGTCTTGGACCAATTTGATGTATAAATCTACTACAGATCTTTGAAATCAGCAAATTCCTAATGCCCGGTGATCTTAATGCCTATGATCATCGCCCTTGCTCTGTGGTGGTATTTGTAACCCTAGCTTTTCTTATGTGCCTTGGATTGTGGTTCTTGTAGCTTAATGTTTGTTTGTCTTCCATGTGCCTCACTCTCAATGAAAATGTTATAGTTATGCTCTCCCCTCTCAAAGTTAGAGGTGGTATATCACTAATGATCTCCTTGATATGGATGTTCCATCTAATCCATAGGTTGTTCCCTAATGGTATATGTGAACTATGTTGCTACTTGCATGTATGTGAGATTGTTGATGCCCAAGGTTGGGATTGTGATGCCAAGACCCTAGGGGACATCTACCTATTCTTGAATATGAGTCTTGTATCTATATCTTGCTGATATAAATCATCTTGTATGCTTGGACCCTTTGAATTAATGATCCTTAACCTCGCATGCCCTATCACGAGTCCTTTGACCTTAAAGGTATAAAAGTGACATGAATCTTGTAATGATCAGATATAATGCATGCAACCTAGGAATGACATGAAACTTGAATCCCACCTCTGTGGTTGACCCTAAATCAGTATAAGATCATTGAAAATGTAATTACACCGCCTTGAACCTAACTTGGCCAAAACCCTAAAATGCATCTAGTTAGGGTTAATGATGAAAATATAATGCTTTTTACAATATTGTTCTTAATCAAGTTTGGCTTGTGATCTAGATGGTCAATGCTAAGTTATGAAGTCTTTTAATTAGGTATGTTCTTTAAAAAATTATATGACTATGACTTTCTTGTTTGATATGTGATACATATGTATGCTTGTTTACTTTCTCAAATATTGCCATGTCGTATTCTAGTATTATACTCGATGTTTGTCTCGTATTGTTGTTTTATAACTTGAAAACATAATATACAAAATACATTATACAAACCTCATGTATCTACCTGTATTCTCAGGATAAGGACATGAGGCTGGACATCCTACTTGAGTTGTCAAGATAGGACACACCATGTTGATAAAAGGGTTAGCTCTTGGCAATGACCATGAGGTCCCTTACGTATAAAAGGGTTAGCTAATCTTGAGCATCCTTATGGATTCTTCCAATGGGAAGTTGATCAAAGGCCTTATGATACATGATGTTCTTTGTATAATGGGTGTAAAATGATATAAAACATGGGATCTCATTTTGCTAAGCACTTAACTTGTTCATTCTTGCTTGTTTACTTGTGCAAATCTTTTCAAATTATGCAAAGCTTATATGTATGTATCTTTTAGTCTTGTACTCAGCATCTCGTGTTCTTGACCCACATTGTTTCACATATTTTATAGGTTCAAAGATGGATAGAAGTTGATGGGCTTGGTGAGCTATGCCAGGTGTACTTGTTGTAAGATCCCTAGTGTACATGAGCAGACTTGTTCAATTGTACTCTTTAATATGTTATGGAAATCTTCTAGTGAGACGATGTTGCTTAATAATACTTGTTGAATGTGGGGATTATGATTGGTGCTTTTATCTCATTATATTTTCATGTATGCCAAGCTTTACGCTTCTGTATTTTCACTTTGTTAATACCATGCTAGGGACAAATGCCTAGGTCCTATCGCCATTGTCTTTATAGTATTTTGGAGTTATATTTGGGTAATAAATGGTTATGTGACAGATGGTATCACAAAATGAAAAAAACTACACCAAACATGACTCACATGAAATACAAATTAAACTCACCTTATATCTCAAACCTAGAAATTTAATGAGGTGTCTGTTGTGGACTAAGATGACTTAGTCTCTTGGTTAGAACCTAGATGTTCTAGAACTAGGTGTCGGATTGGGTAACCCCTAGAGTCTTTCTCTTCTCCTCCTTCTGTCCTATAGTATGGGATGTAAGTTCAGTAGGATGAGAAAATGGAGTTCTTATTACCACCCTAGACATATGTTCCAGGCATGTGCTTAGGGTAGCTACACATGTGTGCACCATGTTCTTGCTACTTCTCTAGGTTTCATATCACTAGACTGACTAATGAGTGTGGTAACTTGTTTTGGTTTTGGTTTTGATTGAATGGAGTGTGGTGGTTTACATCACATGTTTCAATGTTGGAGGAAAACTATTTCAAGTATAACTATATGTATATATGCAAAATGTTACTACATGAATATAGGCAATGAATCTCCATAACCTAAGAGAAAGAGATGTAACATCAAGTCTAGATGAGAGAGTTTAGATGATAGTTGTAGTCTATAGAGTTGTCTAGAGCCATGATAACGGTTAGGCTAGTAAGTAGGTTAGATAACCTATGAAGATGATGATGATGATGATGATGATGATGACGTTTATGTGATGTCCTGAGATGTTTCAAGATGATTCAAGTTATATTTGATGATATGAGAAGAGTTTGACCATACAACCCTAAGTAGACCTAGTACCATGTGTGGTACATATGACTTAGTTGATATGCTAAACTAGTTAGTGGTTTGGCATGCTTGCTTGTACCTAGTCTTGTACATGTTGAGATATGATATTTGATACATGGTTTGAGACCAATATGGGCATAAATGTATTTACAAAGGAGGACCTCTAGTAAGGGACAAAAAAAAGGGTGATCTCTGGATATGAGTCAACACGATACGGGAAAAAGGCAAAGTACCTAACCTCTAAAACATATGAAATGTAGAAAACTATGTATGATGAAATACATGATGACGATTACCTTGCTAGACTACTTCTATGTATATGAGTTGAATCGCCTAGTGTGTGGTTCCCTTGAAAATGTTGAACCTGAGACTTCCTATGAAAAAATCTAACCCTAGAGAAAGAGGCAATTGAACATATGATGTTTGCTATATCGGTGAGAGAGATGTGCCAAGACCCTAAGATGATGTTCATGATGTGTGATCACCATGTTGATCCTTGTAATTGGATTAGTGGTTGGATGTAAAGTAGTATAGTGGTTGCTCTTATTTGGTATGTTGGATCAAGGTGTGGTATGGGTAGATGTTGGTGATTAACATGCTTTTCCTTGACATAGATAGGTATTAGCTTGACCGGCCTGAGATTGTGGAGCTCTTTCTAGATACAAGTGAGATAATTATGAAACCTTGATGTTTATGATAATGGTGTCCCTCAAATGATGAAAGATACATGAAATAATATAACTTAAGTTAAAAAAATTATATGTATGATAAGTCACTCTCCTAAGCTAGACCTAATTTAAAACAATACCATACACAAAAGATGTAAGTCTGAGATTATGAACTTGATATGATGATGCCTAGAGATCTCATCTTGAATAATTAGGGGTAACATGCCTAATCTCATACCCAAATGGAAAATGAATGACTCGATATGAGGAGACTCTTGGGGTCTTAAATGGAATAACATGATGAATAACTTGCTGAATTTTAGAGCTAAGGAGGGGTAATGAGCATAATTAGTGTTGAGTAACATAACTCGAGGAAAACTAATCTAGGTATGAAATCTAGTGTAATGATGAAATACAATTCTAATGATAACCTTGCTTGAAAGGCATGATAATGAACACACACGTTAGAGAAATGATAACATGGATTTTGATGAAACACCGCAAGCTTGATTTATACATGAAAAAACACTAATGTGATAGGGATAAGGGCTTGGGAACCAAAGATGGGGTCATAATGTGTTGGTATCAGAGCATGAACAATAGCAAAGCCTGACATTTGCTCATTATGCAACTCAAAACCAAATAACCTTGAACTTAATAATCTTTTAGGGTTAGATTAGTCGTCTTTTAGGGAATAGATATGACCTAGCCTCTAGGTTAGCACCTAGATGTCTGAGAACTAGGTGTAGACTGGTGCTTGTTGTATAGCAAGTCCTTAGATGTCATTCTTTCCTTATAGTGCAGCGGTATGGGACGTTGCATTATTTGGAAATGACGTACATCAAGGGAAGAGAAACCCTAGACATATTGTGCATGTTATATAGAGTAGCTACACTAGTCTACCCCTTGTTCTCACCCTTTTCACTAGTTTTCATGACACTGTACTCTCTACTATGTGTGGGATACTCGTTTTCAGGATTTGGTTTTTGATTCCAAACGGATCGAACCTCAATAGTTTTCTCTGACGTTTGTTTTATCGGAGAAAAATTATATAATATTTTATTATGTATATGTATTAAAAAAATGTGTCCCCACACATGTACGAGTAGGAGGTGATCATGCAACCTAAGTGAAAGTGAATGACATCAGTCTAGAAGAGAGAGTAGTTCTAGATTAGATGTGTAGAGCCTTTTTGATATATATGTGATAGATGGAATATATGATATAAGTTTTGATGATATGATGTAAGTCTTATATAGATGATATAAGATGGTTATGGTGATTTAAGTTTATTTACGAGGACTCAAGTTCAGTTTTGAGGATTTGAGATAAGCTTGATGATGCAAGTATGTAGGTTTTTATGAGATAAGATAAGATAAGTTAAGATAAGATGAGGATCAACATGAGCCTCAAGCTCTTTCACAAAGGAGGACCTCTAGTGTTAGGACCAGTTTTGGGGTTAGATCAAGAGAGAGCGAGACCCACCGGGAGAAGGTCAGAGAACCTAGACTCCATGATATGAGAAATATGAGAATTATGAGATATGTGATATGATATATCCTAAACTAGACTACTCGTGAATGATTGAGATGAGTAGCTTTATGCATGATTACTATAGTCTTGTTGAACCCTAGGAGGACCAAACCCTAGAGTCAGAGAGAGGTTGGTTATATATGCATATGTGAATATGAATATGAGTGCCTGCCATCTGGGTGAGGGAGAGAGCCCAAGACCCTAGAGGAGGTAGCTATGTTAGTTTCTATGAAGCCTCATGCTCGGGTTGGCGGTTTCCCACATAGGAATCTAGTGGTGTGTATATAAGAGAAAGTGTGTTGAGAAATAGTTTTCATGGGTGTAGAGCTGATAAGAGTATGTCATAGCATGTTTTGGTTTGTACTTATGTGGCTTGATCTTGTAAGGCTATCACTAGTTCCAATGAGGTCATCCAAGAACTCTAGACTAAGAAGGGAAGATAAAGTTTTGTTTACAAGATACTCATAGAGTTGAGTTAGCTCAGAGAGATTGAGCATGGAACTACCCTCATGATATGGGTTAGGATAACCTCAGTTGGACTAGATAAAGTTTTGATATATGTTTTAAGAAGCCACTTGTATAAGTTTGTTTAGCACAACCATGATATAATATATGTAAGGATGTGATCTAATCTCAAGACGTGATATATAGACATGATATGATAGAAACCTAGAGATGGTTTAATAGATATTAACTCATAAATGGTTAACCATATACATGAATAATGATGATAATGTGATATTGTTGACTAATCTTGTGATGAAATATCTAGTATATGTTGTAATTGATTATGAGAAATGAAATAAGATCATATGCATGAAACATATTACATGAGATATAAATCTTAGTGCTTAATAAAGATGAAAAATATAGTTTGACAGTTAGCATAACATAACAATTATGATACCTTGATATGATCTAGATGGATAAAGTGGGTTAACTTTAGTTAACTCCCTACTAAAAGACATATGTTAATGTTGGACATGTTCTAACAATTAGCTCAATGAAATGTTGATGATACCTTGATATAATGGGTTAACGTGGCTAACTTCTTTAGAAAATGTTAATATGATGTGGGAACCCTAATGCGTCAGTAAAGATAAGGATGCAACCCTAACATATGAAACATGTCGATGAAGACCCTTGGTTTTTTCTTGGAGTATATGAATGGCTTAATTTCGAGGATGAAATTTCTTTTAAGATGTATATGCTGTGAAAGACTGGTTTTTAACCTTAATTTTAAGGACAAAATTTCTTTTAAGGTGTGTAGGATGTGATAGAGTGAACTTTGGATGTTCTTGAATACCCTTTTTTTATTAGAGCTGAAGAGTCGTATGATGTTAAGATTATGACTAATGACCCTAATCATGTACCATTTTGGATTAAATTGTGATTGGTCAAATAGTAGTAAACCGGAGCTAAAATTTAATAATAGTAGTTATGATGATGATTAATCCATGGTTCAATTTACATGACTAAAAGAAGTTCCTAGAACCATCTATTTAAGTCGGAATATTTGAAATAATGTGGTAAATGACTAGACCTAAGTTTAACTTATATAGCGTAAGATTTGCTTAATGGAGGAATTACACATAGTTTAGATATATGGCTGTAATCGGTGGCATATATGAGCCACGGATCGACTAGCCGAGACAAGATCCAGCGGACTAAGAAAAGGATCTGACGGCACTGAACTATTCCCTACCCCCAAACCGTTCCAGGTCAAGGAGCAACGAACCCATCGCCCGTCCGCACTACCACGATCTCTGATCATGGGACAAATGGAGCGGGAGACTGGGTGGTTGGCCTCACCTTTTTGAGCACTTCCGTCCTGGCCTAGATAGCATAGCTTTTGGTGGATTATAGAGAGAGTGTGAGTCCCCATCTCTCGCTTCTTCTCCTTCACAGTGAGCAGACTAATGAGGGAACAGGAAGTCGGAGGTAGAGGGGGTACAAGAAGGATCTAGGTAGGGTAAACTGAAGACGGGAAACATGGGGGTTGATCCGACATGCTTTCCGGCATTGCCAGGGTGGTGGTGCTGAGCAGCAAGGTTGAGGTATCAATAAAGAAGATGTAGTTTGAAGGTCACCCATGGGTCCTTTCCAACGCATATGGAGGTTGGACACTGATTCCTTGATGCCTTACGATCGTTCTCCTCAACATAACCATGCGAGAGGATAAGCAGACATCTTTTTGCCCTCTCTTCTCCTCCGCAGTCTAATCTAGTGCGGCAAGCTCCCCAAACCACAGGCATCTAAATGCACAACAACACAGAGCAAGAAGAGAATGTAGGCGTCAGGTCTCGAGCGATGGCGGCCAGGCGGGGGGACTCATGAGGAGTAGGAAATCGCTGCCTATAGAAAGCCGGAGCAGAGTCCCATGGTGTCCGCGCCTGAGCCTTGGACACATAGGAGGATCCTTCAACAACAATCCACGGCGGCGAGCCAACATAGACAAAGATCTGGGGCTGGTGCTGCTACTACGAAGCCGTTGGAGATGGATTGGAGGAGATCGTCGGAGGAGGCACCTGCAGCACCGATGTTGGAGAAGTTGGTAGAAGTCGTGCGGCGGTGGATGAGCGTGGAGACCAGCTCTCACGCACGCTCGCGAGAACGAAAGAATGGGAGCACTGGTTCAGTTGCAGGCCAATTTCGCATGGACTAGAAAAGAGAGGAGGCAGACCCAGTTCAAACCAACCCTGAACCGGTCGGACTCTAGTAAGACCAAGCAAAGGAGCCACAACCCTAAGTGTCCACGTGGCAGGCTCTCATTGGCCTAAAAAGGTAAGAAATCCAAATAATGTCCAGATCTTGTTTAATTCATAGAATTTAGCTTGTTTATCAGAAAATTACAAACAAGGTATCAAAATGCTCAGAAAAATTATTAGAACAACACACAATCATGATATCAGGCTTTTGATGCACGAATTTCAGGAATTTTAAGTAAGATGCATATTTCTTATATCATTTGTTATACATAACAAATGATGGCCTAAAATTATGAGAATATGTTACCAAATCTATAATCATGTTCATAATGTATCTGAGATCAGAGATTATAATGTTGATGCATGA
Source organism: Alisma plantago-aquatica (assembly GCA_963693085.1). NCBI lineage: Eukaryota > Viridiplantae > Streptophyta > Magnoliopsida > Alismatales > Alismataceae > Alisma > Alisma plantago-aquatica. The sequence goes on along the minus strand of OY856409.1, from coordinate 1,021,431,267 downwards.
GATTATATAAAATACCTCATATGGCCAATTAGGGCTAATAACCATTAATAAAATGCAATAAATACATGCATGCTCAATAAATGATGAAAATCACAGAAAAATCTCATATCAGTAACAGGAAAATAATATGTAAACCTGAGATCAGTTTTATGCACGAAATTCATGTTACATGAAGATGACCCTTAATACATGGGATGAAACCTTATTTTGTATAATACATGCAACCTAGGTTTAATATATATAAAAGATGATAAATAACATGATCATTAGATTATGTATCCTAATATAGAACATAACATTAGTAACATAAATCCTACATAAGGATGAAGATAAGACAAGTAATAATGTACATATCATAATGATCTAAGTGAAACCCTATAATGAACACGACTAGGGTTAGTTAAGATGAGAACCTGATGATCGTATGTGATCTTATCTTTATCAGGGTTTGACCTGGGATACATAGTTGACATGAGGAATATGTGATTAGGATGTCTTTTAGAAGGTACGTCATTACCTCTTACTTGGCTTATTATACAATATGCTTGTGTTATATGTGTACTAATATACTTGGCATATGATATTGGATGAAATGATTGTTCTTGTATGATATGTTGCATGATTCTCCATACTTATTTCTATGAACACATCAAACATAATATATCTGTTCCATTATATGAAAGCACTAATTCTCTTTGGTAGCATAGTGCTGGAAAGTGATCATTCTCTTTGGTAGCAGATCACATTGTACAATGATCTAACTCTTTGGTAGTAGATCATAAGGCCTTACATCTCATTCTCTTTGGTAGAAGAGATGATGCATTATTCCCTCAGGTGGCAAATGCATGGATATATAATGGAAAATATGCTTAAAATATGTGTTCTCTTTTGCTAATGAATATCTTTGTGCAAGTATATGCTTTTCTTATATTCTTCTATTACTGCCAAGTATATTAGTTTTATATTATTGCCAAGATATGATGAGAGGTATATAAAAGACACGTAGGCGTACTCAATACAATATTCTTGAATATTGTGCTGATGTGTACCGCATGTAATCTTTTGTTTAGGTTGTGGTTATGCTCTTGGAGATCCAGGATAGTGAGAGCTGTGTGGCGAGCTGATGTATAGGTGGACCTGTTGTCTTAAGATCCTGTAGTTTAGTGGTAGTACATGTATATGTTTAAGTTTGCTATTCAATATGTAATATCAAATGTTGTAACAATTCATGTCATAATTATATGTTAAATGGTGAACATGTGTGTATGGTTTTATTATTGTTCATGTACATGTGCTACTGATTGTTTCCTTCTGACTTCCTCTATTTTCTTCTTCTTAGCCTAGTGTGTGGTGTTTAAATTGGGATTCTCGCTGAGGTGAGGTTTCAATTTGGACATCACACATCAGATTAAGTTTTAGAAAATCTGGAGACGTCACATTGAGACTAGAATTTTTTAGGCCAGAACCTGTAATAGATTGACTAAATGTCTTGAACCATGCTTGAGGTGAATGCTTTAGACCATACAAGTATTTATGAAGTTGACACACAAATGAGACCCCCTATTAACAACCAAACCAAGTGGTTGATCCATATATATTTCTGTAGAGAGGTAAACATGAAGCAAGGTATTATTAATACCTGATGAAATGTCTTAGAGAAGTGAAATCTAACGAGATGAAAAGATCAGCATAGGTCATCTTGGCCATGAGAGAAAAATTCTCCTGATTATATTACTCATAAACTTGGGAGTGTCCTTTTTCAACAAGTATTTCTTTATGATGATCAATAGTCTCAGTTGAACCAAGTAAACTCATTGCAATCCATTACTTCTTTATCTAGAGAGAAGTAACAAGATTTCATATGATATTTTTAGACAAAGAAACCATCTCATCCTCCATATCTTGTTTCCAACCTGGTTGATTCAGTGTTACATAGATACTAAGAGGAGTTGGAACTGTATATAGGTTGGACATAAAGACATAATAGGAAATAGATAAGCAATCATAAAAACCAAAATTAGATATATGGGTAGTGCAATAAAGCTTCCCTTCTCTCAGGGAAATAACCAAATCATTCGGATTTGTAGAACCTCTAGAGGCATCGATGATTGCAAGATGTTTGAGATATTCACTATCATATTTTACCTATATCCAGTTATCTAGAAAACTTGGATGATTGGCACTTGGAACTATGAATTTGTGACTAGCATTAGGTAATGTACTTGATGTAAGATCAATGATAACTGAGCATGATGGGAAGTTTGTAGTTTGTGAAGCTTGATAGGTTTCTATAGGATTTTCATAGTAACGAGTGTGTTTAAAACAACATGACATCAACAAATACCAAAAAATGATGTTTGGAAAGATTATAACAACCTCTTTTGAGTTTTATAATATCTAGGGAAGACACACTTTATCACTCGATGACTGATCTTTTTGTGACCATTACATAATTCATGGACAAAATTAACACAACCAAAGATTCTAATAGGAGTACGATATAGTGGACAGTTAGGATATACAATAGAAAAGATTTAATTATTCAAAAAAGATGAAGGTATGCAATTGAAAAGGTAGGTATTCGTGAGGATAATGTCTCCCCAAAAACAATAGGGAACATTCATATGGTGAAGAAAAGTCCTCACTATTTTGAATATTTGCTTATTTTTTCATTTTGCTATCCTATTTTATTGAGGAGAATGAGGACAACAAGATTGAATAAAAATTCCTTTGTTGGAAATAAACAAGGTGAGTGCACTAATGAAGGAATCTTCTGCATTTTTGGTTTGAAAACTGTGAGTACTTTTAGATAATAATATTTTTATTTCAAGACAAAAAATTTGCACAATTGGCAAACCTTATAACAATCTTTCATGAGATACAACCATGTAGTTCTAGAGAATTAATCAATAGAAGTAAGAAAATATCAAAACCCAAGTTTGACTGAGACCCTACTACATACCCAAACATCTGAGTGAACAATATGAAAGATGGAGTCTACACATATAACATCTATAGATGTCATACTAGATCTATGGCACTTTACTAGTTCACAAGCATCACAACTAATTATATCTAAATGAAAAAATTGAGGATGCAAAATGCAAATCTTCTTAAAGAGATAAGTGACCGAGGAGATTGTGGATGTATAAAGGAAACACAACCATGCAACCTTTCATCCTTGTCCATATAGTAGAGACTAGCTCTTTTGTACCATACACTAATCACCACCTTCATCCAAAGGTCCTATATAAAACATTGATCAAGATCAAAAGTAATGGAGGCACAAAGGAGTACGAGTCAATTTACTTATAGATAGTAAATTAAATGGGAAAGAAGGAATAAAAAGGGTGGATGGTAGGTTTTTATGAAGAAGGGGTGACATGATCCCCATTACCTAAGTGAGAACTGAAGATCCATTCCTAATGAACTCCATTGTTGATATGTTTCCATTGAGATGAATTTTGTGGAAAAGCTACCTCGAAGTTACAAATATAGGTGTAGATGATGTCCATTATAGATATGTTCCATAGAGATGACTTATGTGGAAGAGTGGCTGGAGAAGATATGGATCAAAGTGGGGCAGAAGGAGAAGATGATGGCACCACCTAGAGAAATTGGCTACTTATTTGTAAGAAATGATCGAGATGCTCTAGTACCATGTTACCAGAGAAAGGTGGAGAATATCATGTTTGCATTATGGACTAGAGGGATAGCCTTTATATAGGACTATGGGAGCATGACAATAAACATTTACATAATGTGTAACTAATCACAATATACAAGAGTATAGACATACCAATAGACATAATAACTTAAGTAACTCATATTGTACATATGGGTAAATAATTATGTATAGACCATCATAATATATGTTTCCACTAGAATAAATGATATTATTCATACTCTTTATCTTGTATGACATTTTATTCCAATTATACTAGTACTGATTAATCTAAATTTTAGATTTATATTTTACATTTCTAATTAACATCAAATATCCATATACTCATCTATGGTTTTCAATTCTAACTAGAATACCATGGTATTCAGGATATGCTTATAAAATTAAACTAAATATATTGAATGGCTTATTTATAAATTTGAATATACTATAATGTGTATCTATCATAAGAACCATGCTAATGGTTTTTTTATTTTATATTTTCAACATAATCCCTTTTTTTAGAACTTATTCAGATTATTTTCTACTATATTGTTGATTAGTAATGAATAAAATTTCTAGTTGTCAGATTACTACAATACTAATTTTGATGTTGCATGTGTTGAAATTGGATATCTCATGCAACTGATGTACATATATGATTGGATTTAATTTTTAATATTATCCTTTATCATTTTGAAAAGTTCTATAGAATGAGAACTATTGAAAAAGAGGTACAAACCTATGGGTTTTTGGGATTTGTATGATCTTGCATGGTCTAACTCTAGACCAAATCTTGTGGTTAGGGATACTTTCCATCTACATGTTCCATGGATCTATGTGAAGGCAATCTTCATGGTGTAGAATCTTTGGTTGCAACAACGGTACCCTTGAAGGTCTAGTATTCAAGTAACTAGAGAATATAAGTTGTGACTTAAATGGCCAATGGTGTCAAATATGTCAAGGTAGAAGGACCCAAACCATCACATAACTAGTAGATCTTCAATAAGCATGACTATTGTCAAAGAGATCTTAGTTATTCAACCACAAGATCAAGAGATGTTGTTGGCCTTCTATCTATTGATGTGATTATGATGTTATATTAGCTCTTATGGGGTAGGAAACTAGCATTGTTTCCAAGAGTGCCTATCCCGATAAATGATCATAGATTGGTAGTGGATCAAATTAGCCTGGGCACTAGTAACGGGAAGGTAGAGAGGGTCTGCTGATGGAAACGATTGAATTGGTGCATGTAGCTGATGATATTGGTTGTAGTAGGTGCCTCCACTATCCTTTGCATTAGTAGGTAGTATCAAAGTCAAGATGGATGGGGATCTATAGCAATGGCCTAGAGTTCTTTTCATGCATGGTGAGAATAGGTACATATAATGAAAGAAAGGTGCAAGAGAAATCTAGAAGAGATGAGGAATAGGAAAGACAATGGAGGGAGGAAATGAACAACCTTACATGAGGATGTGATGATCATTGTGGAGGATAAGAATAATAACCTCATTGTGGAGGCCACATTTTATAAGAAAATAAAATAGAAACAAAACTTTATGTGATATTTTAGTGCATTTATATGTAAAAAGGATTGTATATTCATAGTTTAACTTTTAAGGTAAACATGGTCTGATTGACCTAAAATTTGCATGTAGGCTAATAAAGATGTAAGTGATATATGCTTTATTATTTCATCTTTTGATATTGTTTGGTATTTTATTTCTTTATTTTTCTATAACTACTTAGTTAATGAATTTATCATTCTATTTTAATTAATTTTTTAAATATATTCATATTTATATGTTTTCTTTTGCCAAATATACTTAGGAATATTCTAAGTGTAAAAGTAGGATCGATACTCATTGGTTGGTGAATTTGTAAAACTATCTCTAATCAAAGACTCAATTAGTTAATCCATCCTAAAACCCACAAAAAATGATATTTGTGAATATATTATATTTCTTAACTCCAGTTACCTTGATTTAATCTAAAATTGGGAACAAGGAATTAGTACTTACATAATAAAAAGGTCATAAGAGAAGGAAGACTTATGTTCGGTAGGTAGATTCCTATATTTCATAACGATTCACCTCTTAAAAGGTTTTGCATCCCAAAATCCAACTAATGATATCCACAAGATGCTATTTAAATTCTCTTAATCAGTTCAAAACTATCCCACTAATCCTCATTTATGATAATATCAGGCAGTCAATTTAGATTTCCTATGTGACAAGTGATTGTAAAAGTCAACGTAGGACTATAGAGGTCTCATCATTATTAATTTATCACTATCCTAAGTTAAATTATATATCTATGGGGTACAACTCTCCAACATTTTATAGAACCAAATTATAGCCTGAACAACCACTTAGGGGTATTTGTGGTTATGTCATACTAGTCATGGATATCCGAAGATTCTTTACTTCCATGGTTTTACATATATGTTTAGGTTTTATGTTCCTAAATAACCACTCAGGTGTTTCTTTGCTAAACGTTTTCCAATACTTATAGCTTTGTTATGTGGTAATTTGGTTCTAAGAAAACATCAATGAAATCCATTTGTATACCTATAGTATGATAAAGTTCAAAACCAGTCTAATGGAAAAACTTGTCAATGTCATAAAATGGATCCAAAACCAATACATAATCAATTCACAAACTTCTCCATCACAACACACCATTAAGTATTAATTTAGTCACTTAATAATTCAATTAGACAATACTACCTTCTTATGGTTGTGGGTATTACTCATAACTAAAATTACATTAGTATATGTTGTGGGCTCAAGTGTATATTACCTTCATTGGATCCATTATCAACTTCAAAAACTTCTACATTAATAGCATAGGTACATACTTTATTCCTCTTCATTGGGTATCATGACAACTACTGATTATTATTATTTCTAGGTGGGGCATTGAAAGTTGCATGGGTGGTTAAGTGAGGTAAACACATTAAGGAGCTATGGACACCATAACCTAATATGTCCGAGAATTCCACACCGATGATAGAACAACTGTCTATCACTTCTCTGAGAAGCAAGACATCCCAAGGTGCACTTCCATGGAGGACGATGTCCATGACATTCACTGCATATCATGATGTATATGTGCTCAACAAAAATTTCTTGCTCTTATTTGGTTTGTGCAATTAGGGTTTCTATCTAGTGGAAGATTCAACAACGATTGATTTATCCACCATTTACAGAGAAGTGAGGCAATGATGTGATACTAATGAAAATCCAACTTGGTAACTCAAGGCTTTTAGAAATCAACTAGCTTAGAGGGCCTGTTCAAGGATGGTGGCAACACATTGTAGCAATAGGATTCCCTGGATAGAGGTGGGGATGCTTAATGAACCTTTATTTCATTTATATATTTCTTCATACTTCTTCCTAAAGATAGTGGACGATACATAGTTCTCTGAATAAGGTGTTAGGAATTTCCCTAGGTCAAAGTAGAGAATCATATGGACAAATGATCATGTTACATCATATACAAGTTGGATCATCCAAACATATAAAGTAAATATGACCTTTTGGTGAGGAGGGAACACCATGCCACAAATGGTACACTCCAAGATAAGTAACCACTCATTACCCTATCCATAATTATGATCTCATTCTCACCATTTAAATAGTGTGGCCATGTATTGACAAACATAGTCATTAGTATTCATCAGGCTTGTCGATAGAAAGGATGGAATTATTCCTCCCCGATATGGAAGTGGTGGGTAGTTGGAAAGCAAATTCAACTCCTTCTAGGGAGAAATGCCATAATTAGGAACAACTATGTCACTAGGAGGTACTCCAGAAATAGGCTCTTCCCCATGGTTGACTTCTGAGTCTAGGGTCATCATAGTAGGGTCTAAAGGTGGCACTACATACCATAAATTTTATGGCGTATCATATCTCAATTGGCCACATGGAGATTGGGAAGACACAATTCCCATACCATCAAAAGATTGTCTCCATGAAATATGTGTACAACAATGAGAAACCTAACATGATATTTTTTGAGATACCTATTTTACCAACTTCTATGCTTTGATATCGTACTTAAGGATTGGGATGAAATAGTGGGTATATCCTTAATTTAATTTTGAAATATTAAACCTAGAAATGCCACACATGCACCCATAAATAATTAATAGAAAGGGGTGCAAAGAAAATCTCAATGCAATATAGACATAATGCATATAGTTCTATAGAAATAGACATAATAACTAAAAAATTAAAAAGATTCAAACAATGTCCATCAACTTTCTCCATAAAGAAAAATAGAAGGTAACTAATAAGTAGAGAGATCAACTACAAAGGAAAATCTAGGCATCTCAAAAACATTCTCTATGAACTACAATTGAATATGTTCCTTAAACTATACTCCATAAACTCATGGTCGGTAAGCTGCTCAAACTTTGGGTGGATGGTTAACAACATCTTGAAGAGACAAGGAAAAGAGTATGTTGCAATAGACCCCAGTGAAATAAGACATTTATTAGGAATTTAAAGGATAAAATGCAACAAGCACGTTTGCTTTAAGTTAAAAGAGGGTTTTCTATATATGGGTAAGTTCAAGAGGAATAGTTTACAATATAATTAAGAACAAAAGAATAAGGAATTCGTATAGGATGAATAAATGAATGTAAGTATTTTTTACATCAAAAAAATATCCACAAACACAAGTAAATACATAAATGCAAGTTGATACATAAAGGTAGAGCATTATCAAAAAAGTAGGGCTAGAACCATTAAACTCCAAACCAAGGGTACGGGGACTAAGCATTATCTCCAAATATATACAACATGGAAGGAGGACTAAAATCTCAATTCCTAGAAGGTGGCAATTCCTAAAGATAAAGTATGCTAGGAAAACTAAAACCTTAATTCCTAACATGACCCCTAGAACCTAAGTTCATTAAAAATGGTTTATATATTTTTATACATGACTAGTAAAAAGCACGTGCATAATAGAGTAAGAAATATCATAAGTCAGTCCAAAATATGTTAAATTACAAAAGGTATGATATCATCCAATGTATACAAATTTGGTTCATAAAACCCATAGAGATGAGAAATCAACAGAGGAATATGTGAATGATTGCTGAGATTAAAGAAGGAGAATATAATCCAAACAACCTTAATGAAAAAAGTTAGGATTTAGTGATTATACATCCATATAAAATAAGGAAGATGCATACACATGATTTTTATAACTAATGATCAACTTTGTTAATATATTTTGGTCTAAAAAGTCATAATCTCACCCTTATAAAAGATTGGGTAAGTGAGTAAAATCAAAGAAAATATCCCCAAAATGAGAAGATTCAATACATGATCTTCATAGATAATGGTTAACTCTATTGATATATTTTGGTCTACGATATCAATTTCTCACACGTGAAACAAATTAGGTATGTTAGTCAAATCAGAGAAAAAATATCTAATTCATTCCTACTACATGTTTATAATTATTTCAATCCAAATTCTAACCACTAAAGGAATGTTAGGGTTCTTAATATCATTAATTGAACATGTGATTACTTGATACATATATTTTTTGTAGGATCCTTATGTGATCATATAAGTTTAATATGTCTAAGTTACATATATCTATTGGTAATAATATATATTCATCCATTTAAAGACTTGTAATTTTCTTTTGTCACTGTATCATATAGCTCAAGTTTTGACAATCGCGGTCAAGCATGCACTGCACATTATGTATATTCATTGAAATTCTCCTATGCAATAATCTAAGTTTTAAGTCTCTCATACACTCAAAAGTTAATGGATAAGTACTTACCATTTTACATATGTGTAAACTAATATGTATATACCATCATTCTATATTTTGGTAATATAATCAATCATGTTATACATACTTTTCTTTCTAATAACATTTATTATAACTAGATAAATATAAATAAATATGCATCTTAAACTCATATAACATTTATAAATACAATCAAATATCCATACATATATGAGGTTTAAATTCATAACATGAATGCTATGGGTATCTAGGACATGCTCAATAAATTAAACTTATATTAAGGATGCGTTACTTACAAATGTGGATATCTTATCATTTATATATATAGTAGGATCAAAGTAATCATTTATTTTTTTATATTTTCATCACATACACTTTATATAGAGTAGATTCTAATTATTTTCTAATCTCCTTCTATTATGCCCTAATTATTAGCTACTAAAAATTATAGTTGTAGACTTACTAAATTACTAATTCTAATGCATGTGTATACTAACATGAGATAACTCAACCAACTAATATAGATAATGATTATGATCCGATTTAAATTATCAATCATTTTCCTTATTATTTTGACATACTTTTTGAAATATGAGAACAATTAAGCAAGAGATGTGGACCTATGTGTGTGTGGGTTTTGTATGATCTTCCATTATCTGCCTTTAGACCAGTTGTAGTGGTGAGGGATACTCTCCATTTACATGTTCACTTGATATACATGAAGATGATCTTGATGGCTTAGAATCTAGGTCCATGGAAAAGGTATCCTCAAAGGTATAATATTCAGCTACATGAAGAATTAAAGTTGCAACTTCAATGGAAAAGGTTGTCGATGATTTCACCCTTCATATAACACGTAGATCCATTTGTTGGAACACCTATAGTGGTGAATAGATTGTTATTCAACCATGAGACCCGGACAGTTTGTATACATGCTAACTTTGGAAATGGTAATGATGTCGTATTAGATTCTTTGAGGTGGGAAACTATTACTGTTTCGAAGAGGGTCTAGCCCTATTTATAATTATGCATTATCAATGGATTAGATCATCCTGACAGCAAGGAAGGAAAAACAAGGATAGGGGTATGGTGATGGTATTTCATCCACCATAGGTGCCTCCATAGTAATATTCACTTGTAGATGCTTGTTTTGCATGGACAAGGCATGGATCTATAGTGACATCCTAGGGTTGTTTATGTGGTTGGGGAGATGTGTGAAGGAGAAGGATCCATCTTACCTCACTGCATAGCCCTTTCCAACTTTCCTAGACCACATGGCTTAAGACTGGCACGCCACATGCCCATGTGGGTCCCACCTATATGAGGAGAATTGGATTTGACACCATTTGTAATGACCGTGCCCACTGCCCAAGGCTTTAGTAGAGTTTCAAGAGCGATGACTAACCCCACAAATCACCACTAGCCTTAACTATGTACTTTGTCATCACTCACACACAAGCCAGGATAAACTTCCCTACTGGTCACCCATCCTAGTATTACTCTAGGGTGAGCACACTTAACCACAAAGTTCGTTGGTGATGAACTCCCTAAAAATGAGGCGCACCTTGGTGACATGAGTAGTCCAATCATTCCTTTTAAGATCATTTCATCTGAGGCCTCAAATTCTGGGATGTTACATTCTCCCTCACTTATACTCTTGACATTGTCAAGGCTCAACTATATAGCCTCATAATCTATCCCCATTTTAGTGCAGGCCCAAATGGTCCATGTTCACCCAACTCCCGACCATGACTACAGTGCAAGGATGGCTCCATCAACTAGGACAACCCTTTCAAACATGTCTGGACCGTACAAATCAAAGACTGGCATGCCACAGGTCCAAATGTGACCCACCTACTGGAGGGTAATTGGCTCTAATACCATTTGTAACACTCGGGCCCATTGCCCAAGGCTCTAGCAGAGTTTTAGGAATGATGACTAGCCTAGCCTTAACTATGTGCTTTGTCCTCACTCATGTGCAAGCCAAGATAAACATCCTGACTGATCACCCATCCTAGTACTACTTTGGACTGAGCACGCTTAACGACATAGTTCTTTACTGATGGGCTCCCTAAAAAGGAGGTGCACCTTGGTGATATGGGTAGTCTTATTATCCTTTTAAGATTATATTATTCAAGGCTTCAAATACTAGGACGTTACACCTTGGGTACCATCATCTTATATACCAAGTTTATAAATTTTTTCAATAAAATGAATGAGGATCTCATCATGTTTCTTCCTACTCTTGATAAACCTTTGAAAAGTAACCTAAGAAATTCATTTTCTCAGGTAAGAGAGGAAATAATGCATGTGAGACTTGAAATATCATCACTATAATGCAAAATGTTGGATTCTAAACATAAATCTTTAGTGAAACAAGAATCATTTTAAGCTTAAGGGAATGAATTTCACTCTCTATGACAAAATATTGGTTGAGATTACAGATAACCAACCTTGGAAAGCTAATTAGTTGTTTTAAATTTAAGAGTATTAACTTGAGAAAGATATATTTTCTATCTTTCTCAACACCATTGTTTTTCAACTCTAGATCAAGTTCGGTTCCTGAATCTCTAATAAATTTCTAGTAATTAAATTTCATCATTCTCAAGCTCCGTTTCCTCATAAAAATTAACAATAATTTTATAATTTTCTTTTCCTAGAATTATACACATCAAGGGAGGAAAGAGAGATTGAACAATATCATATATATTTGGAAAATTCTTTAAGATTTATCTCACTTACCTCTTCACCATCTCTTAATATCATTCTAAGTACAATGTTGCACTAATCTTTCTACTTGAGCTTGAACAACTTGAAGCTTGACAAGAGGAATCCCATAAACCATGTTGGATACCTCCTTAACCTTCTTTTCTATATTATTTTTACTTGTCATATTTATGTTACCTCTCCTCTCACACTTCTTGTGGCCTTTTTGGTGATCCCTCATCTTCACCTTTAGACATTCATTCTTGAACTACCCCTTTTGTACACTCATAGTGATAGAAAGTGGAAAGGTTAGGTTTTCCCTTTTGTGTAAAAGGATTCTTCCTCACTCAAGGAATAATCTTCACTTGATGAAGCTTATTTTTCTTGAATACAACATCCTTCTTCTTCTCAGAGGACTCCTACTTTTCTTCTCGATCCCTAGCATTAACTTTAACTTTACAAGTTTGAAGGTTACCTATGACGTCTTCCACAAGAAGAGTTGTGAGGTTGGTGGACTCTCATATAGATATTACCTTCTAGTCGAATGAAGAGGGAGATAATGTAGGATTTTGGCTCATTGGTCTTTGAAAGTAATGATATCCCCAAGTCTTCAATACCACTGACGATGTTCAACATTCTTACGCACATTTTAGATATGCACTATGTCTTTCTCATATAAAATATTTAAAGTTTAAGAGTGATCATGTTAATGTTTGATTGCATCAGCTGCCCTGTTGATTCATGGGCTAATTGGGGTCTCTTTGAAATGTAATCCACCATCTAAAAAGATGGGGTCCTATTGAACTGGAAAGGAGATATGGAAAATTAGATGGTGCTAAATTATTTAGCATCTTGTAGACCATGATCTGATACCACTTGTAGGATCAATGATCTCAAGAGTGATCATTTTTTAAGGAATTTTCCTTAGAGGCCAATTAACAATCACCACATGGATCCTCAGGCTTCTCCTATTTGCTTGTTGAGATGGAAGTTCAAGTGTTGTGCTTGGTCTACCTTAGTTTTTGGGTTGAACTACCCTCTCCTCTTTCTGGTTCCACACGAGACTGACGGTCTTGGCATCATTCTCTACTGGACATTGCGTGCATCCCTTGGCATCGTCATCAATCATCTCTCCATTGTGTTGTCAGCCGCCAACCTCCTAGTCGCCACAACTCTCTCCTCTATGATGCCTTCTAGCTCCCCATGACCTGACGCATGTATGTGTCTCTGTTCTATAGGCTGCCTCCCTAAAGGACGACTCCGACAAGGAATAGAGGAAGTTGATCTCCTCCTGGTTTGCTTCAAAAAAACTCAAACCACCATCAAAAGATCCATTACACCTTCCTTTGCAATTCGGTCTCCTCAAGGATCATCGATGGCTACTGGAACTAGAGCTCAGTGGAGGTCTACTGCATTTGCTTCCACATTGGGGAAGAAAGGGGAAAACCCTACCAGCCCCTCCTAACTCGAAGACATGGACTCCATATGCTCTGCAAAGTTCCTTCAACTTCATTAAGGCATAAAACTCAATAGGGAAAGAAGTCGAGCCCTCCCTAGCCCTTCTTTTTTGCACTAAACTTCAATCTGTCAACCTTCTTCCACCAATGAAGCTAGTTTTGACCACCACTCATACCATCACAGAAACTAAAGATAGAATTTGGGTTGGATTCCATTAAACTCCAGCTACATTTTCCTATCTTCTTTTCCTTTGAACTCCTCCTATTTTCTCCACTCTACTTCTTGGTTTCAGGTGCTACCATGGTGTAGAAGCTATGAGGGGTGGCTCTGACATCTCCATACTGGGTTTTCACACCCCATGACCTTGATGAGTGGTGGTAGGGAAAGTTGGGGTGACAAATTTTCCCTCATCTTGCTCTAACCACTAGCTTGAAGACTATATTCATGGGCATTAGATCTCACCCATCATACAGTCCAAACGGTGCCACACAGTGAATTCATGTTTCCTCGGGCCTTAGGAGCGAGACAATGTGTTATATCAAGGCTTAGGATAAATAATTAATATACCTAGTTCGAAAGTCATAAATGCATGCATTATTACACTAATTTCAAACAACGGTATCTCCTTCTAGGAACCTCAAAACTTTTTGAAAATTTAACCATATATTTATCATCATGATAACTATATTCCATTATATTTTGGTTCCAAGAATCAATTATTTGATTAGTCATTTAAATATCTCAAAAAGACATAAGATTAGGGATCTTAACCATGATATGAGCATCAATTGACATCAAACATTACCAAAACATTTGAAGCTATCAATATAACTCAAACACATGAATTCACTTATATTATTAGATATCCTAGGACTCCAAAGCTTCACTTTATCACATCCTACACAACTTATAGAAATTTCATCCTCGAAATTAAGCTAAAATCCAGTCCATCACATCATATACATCTTAAAAGAAATTTCATCCTCGAAACTAATCCATACTCATACTCCAAGGGAAAAACTAAAAGGTCTCAATTCACATGTATGGATACACTTTAAGTGTAACATATCCACCAAAAAAAGCTCCATAACTATATCTATATCTTCTAGGAGATTCTTAAAGAATCTAGGATTAACCACCCCTAGTTAAGACATGACATATCTCATATGTAAGGGTTGCATCCTTATCTTTACACATGCATTAGGGTTACCACAACATATTACCATGTTCTAAAGGAGTTAACTAGAGTTAACCCATTATATCAAGGTGTCATCAACATTTTATTGAGCTAGTTAGAACATGTTCGACATTAACATATGTCTTTTAGGGGGGGAGCTAACTATAGTTAACCCACTTTATCCATCTAGATCATATCAAGGTGTCATAATCGTCATGTTGTGCTAACTGTTAAACTTTATTTTTCATCTTTGTTAAGCACGAAGATTAACACCTCATGCATTCATATGATCTTATTTCAATGCTTATAATGAATTGCAACGTTTACTAGTGATTTGATCACAAGATTAGCCTACACTTTCACATTAGCATCATTACATGTATATGGTTAACCATTTATACATTGATGTCTATTAAACCATTTCCAAATTTCCTTCATGTCATGTCCATATGTCAAATCTCAAAATTATATCACATTCTTAAATCCATTACATCATTGTTGTGCTAAACAAACTCATACAAGTTGCTCATTAAACGTTCACCAAAATTTTATCTAGTCCAATTGAGGTTCTCTTCATCCAAAACATGAGGGTTGTCTCGTGCTCAGTCTCTCTGAGCTCACTCAACTCTATGAGTATCTCATATGCATTAGCTTTATTTTACCTCTTTGGTTTAGGGTTTTCAGATTACCTCCTTAGTACTAGTTGTTTATTTTACAAGATCTAGCCACATAAGCACAAAAAAAACCAAACATGACACTCTTGTCATCGGTTCTCTACCCATGAGACATGCTTACCCAAAACTCTCTTATATATGCAACCACTAGATTCCTACAAGGTACCATCAACCCGAGCTTGAAGCTTTATAGAAACTAACACATTTACCTCCTCCAAGGTCTTGGGGCTTTGTCTCCCTCACACAAATGGCAGGTACTCATATTCATATTCACATGCACATGTATAACCAACCTCTCTCTATCTTTAGGGTTTGGTCCTCCCAAGGACATATAGGGTTCAACAAGACCATAGGAATCATACATAACACAACTCAACGCAATGACTCAGGAGTATTCTAGTTTATGACATATCATAACACATATTTCTCATAATTATCATATCGTGGAGTTTAGGTTCTCTGACCTTCTCCCTTTGGGCCTCACTCTCTCTGGAGTTAATCATATAACTGTTCCAAATACTAGAGGTCCTCCTTTGTAAAGAGCTTGAGGCTTTTGCTGATTTACAATCTTGTCTTAGCTTATCTTAACTTAGAAAATCACATATGCTAACATCATCAAAACTTATCTCCAATCCTCAAAACTAGATCTTAATCCTTAAAGACAATATTGATCATCATAAACCATCTTATATCATCTATATAAGACCTACATCATATCATCAAAACTTATTTCATCTATTCCATCTATCATATATTCTAACAAGGCTCTAGACATCTAATCTAGAACTATTCTCTCTTCTAGACTGATGTCATTCACTTTCACTTAGGTTGCATGACCACCTCCTACTTGTACATGTGTGGGAACACATTTTTGTAATACTTACGTATATAATAAAATATTATATAGTTTAAAACATGCGCCAGAGAAAACTATCAAGGTTCGATCTGATTGGAATCAAAAACCAATCCACAAAACGAGTGTCCCACACATAGTAGAGAGTCTAGCGGCATGTCACCTAGTGAAAAAGGGTGAGAACATGGTGTAGACTAGTGTAGCTACTCTAGACAACGAGTGCCATATCTCTAGGGTTTCTCTTCCCTTGATGCATACCATTTCCTAATAATGCAACATTCCATGCCGCTGCACTATATGGAAAGAACGTCATCTAAGGACATGTTATACAACAACCACTAGTCTAGACCTAGTTCTCTGACATCAAGATGCTAACCTAGAGACTAGGTTAGATCTAGTCTCTAAAGATGACTAATCTAACCCTAAAGATTTGTTTCAAGTTCAAGGTTCTTTAGTTTGAGTTGCATAACGAGCAAGTGCTAGGCTTTGCTATTGTTCATGCTCTGATACCACCTGTGACGTTCCTGAATTTTCTAAAACTTAATCTAATGTGTGACGTATAAATTGAAACCTCACCTTAGTGAGAATCCTAATTTTAACACCCCACACTAGGCTAATATGAAGAAAATTAGAGGAACTCAGAAGGAAACAACAATAGCACATGCACATGAACAATAATAAAACCATACAACACATGTTCATCATTCAACATATAATTACAACATGAATTGTTACAACATTTGAAATTACGTATTGAACATCAAACTTTTACATATACATATACTACATCTATAACAGGATCTTAAGACAACAGGTCCACCTGTATATCAGCTCGCCACACAACTCTCAACTATCATTCTCCTTCAAGATCGTATGTCCACAACCTAAAAAAAAAGATTACATGCGGTACACGTCAACACAATATTCAAGAATATTGTACAGAGTACGCTTACGTGTCTTTTTATATACCTCTCATTTCTAAGCTTGGCAATAAGATAAAACTAGAACTTGACAGTAATAAAGAAATATAACAAAAGGCATATACTCAAACAAAGATGTTTATTAACAAAAGGGAACACATGTTTTAGCATGACTTTCCATTATATGTAAAGTTGTGCAACCACATGCACTATTCTACCAATGAGATTTAGTGCTCACATGTATTATTCTGCCAAAGATATTTAGTCCTTTCATAAATTCACTATTCTACCAAAGAGATTTAGTGCTCACATGTACTATTCTGCCTAAGAGATTTGGTACTTTCATTAATACCCTATTCTACCAAAGACATTTAGTGCTATCATATAATGGACTAGATATCTTATGTTTCATGTGTTCATAGCCATAAGTATGGAATATCAAGAAAGATATCATACAAGAGCAATCATTTCATCCAATATCATATGCCAAGTATTTGTACCCACATAATACAACCATATTGAATAGTCAACCAAGTAAGAGGTAAGGGCGTACCTTGATCAAGATATCCTAATCATCGCTTATTCTTGGATTCAACCACCACTCTTGGTCAAACCTTAATTAAGACAAGATCACATATCATCATCAGGTTCTCATCATCTCAACCCTGGTTATGTCTATTAGGGTTTAGCTTAGTCATTCAGATATGTGCATCATTATTCCTTATCTTACTCTTCTTGTTATTTGGGATTGATGTTACTGATGTTGTATTCCAGATTAGGATCAGTTACATGACCATTAGATTCCACATCATTATGTGCACGTATTAACCCTAGATCATATTTGTTAAGCATATTAGGGTTTATATCATATTAGGGTTACAACATAGTCTATTAAGGGTCATTTTCATATAACATAGCAGATATAAAACTTACATATTAGCTTCCAATCACTAATGTGAGCTTACTCTATAATTTCCAGGATTTCTTGAGCGTATTTGTAATTATTACACATTAATTAGGGTTATTAGTCCTAATTAGCCTCATAAAGTAAATTACATGATTTCATGTCCAAGCATCATCATATTTTGCATTAGATGGATTATAAACATGTTTATGGATTTACTGACATATTATCATAATTTTAGGCCATTGTTTGATATTTATTATCCATGAAACAAGTACATAACATCTCACATGATATTATTGACATTGATGCTTCAAAAGACTGATATCATGCTTCCATGTTGTTATACTCATTTTTATGAACATTTTGGTACCTTATTTGTATTTTTCTGATGACAAAGCTAATTATTGTGAATTTTGTGAGATCTGAACATTTATGAAGGAATTTACCTTTGCAGCCAATTAATAGCCGCCACGTGGATCCTCAAGCTTCTCCTATTTGTTGGTTGAGCTAGCAGTTCAAGTGCTCCAGTTGGTCTGCCGTAGTTCTTGGGTTGAACCGTCCTCTCCTCTTTCTAGTTCCATGCGAGACTGACGCTCTTGGCGTCATTCTCCGTCTGACGATGCGTGCGTCCCTTGGTGTCACCGTCGATCGTCTCTCTATCATGCAGTCGACTGCCAGCCACCTCATCACCACAACTCTCTGATAGACTATTCCTTTTTTCTTCCATCTACCTCCCCATGATCCAACATGTGTCTATGTCTCTGTTCTACACGCTGCCACCCCAAGGGATGACTCTGACAAGGAATAGAGGAAGTTAATATCCTCCCAGTGTGCTTCAAAACAATTCAAACCACCATCAAAAGATCCATTGCACCTTCCCTTGCAATTGTAGTCCCTTAAGGATTGTCGATAGCTACTGGAACTAGATCTTGGTGGAGCTCCACTACATTTGCTACCACAGTGGGGAAGAAAGGGGAAAACCCTTCTGGCCCCTCCTAGCTCAAAGAGAGGGACTCCAGATGCTCAGAAAAGTTCCTTCAACTTCATTAAGGCATAAAACTCGACAGGGAAAGAAGTCAAGAGCTCCCTAGCCCTTCTTTTCTGCACTATACTTCAATCTATCAACCTTCTTCCACCAATGAAGCTGGTTTCGGCCACCACTCATACCATCGTAGAAATTGAAGATAGCATTAGGGTTGGATTCCATTAAACTCATGCTAAATTTTCCTTTCTTCTTTTCCCCTAAAATCCTCCTTTTTGCTCCACTCTACTTCTTGGTTTAAGGTTCTAAGAAGCTATGAGGGGTGGCTCTGACATCTCCATACTAGTTTCCATTCACACCCCATGATCTTGATGAATGGTGGCAGGGAAAGTCGAGGCAACAATGCTCCCTCACCTTGCTCTAACTGCTAGGTTGAAGACAGCATTCGTGTGTGTCAGATCTCACCCATCCAACAGTCAAGATGGTGTCACGTAGTGAATCCATGTTTCCTTGGGCCTTAAGAGTGTAACACTACATTATATCAAGGCTTAGGATCAATATTTAATAGACCTAGTTCTAGTCATAAATGCATGCATTATTACACTAATTTCAAACAACAATATCTCCTTCTAGGAACCTCAAAACTTTTTGAAAATTTAACCATATATTTATCATCATGATAAATATATTCCATTATATTTTGGTTCCAAGAATCAATTGTTTGATTTTGTCATTTAAATATCTCAAAAATACATAAGATTACGGATCTTAATCATGCTATGAGCATTAATTGACATCAAACTTTACCAAAACATTTGAAGCTCTCAATACAAATTAAACATATGAATTTACTTATGTTATTAGATGTCCAAAGACTCCAAAGGTTTTCTCTATCACAGATATGAATCTTGTTGTTTTTTTCATTGATTGATAGTAAATCATCTCTGCCTTTGGGTGCAAGAGACCTCTAGTCTTGTGTGTATTCTTATTTCCCTTATGCACTCCATCATGAAAATTATTTTCAAACTAATGTTCTAATAGAATATGTGTTTGGGGTAAATAGCTTTGTGTTTGGTGCCTTCTTTTCATCCACCTCTGATTTGTTGAGAAACTTAGAATAAAAAGACCAATTTTATCTTGATTTCTCTAATTTCTTTAGTTTCTGATGAAAAAATCAACCAAGGTCTCATTCTCCCCATAACTTATAATTTTGATAAGAACTATAGCTTCAATGACAACATTTATAGAGAATTAACTTATTGTTGCATTTTAATGAGTAGATGTTGATGTATTTTGATCTCCTTGGTTAAAAGATGTAAGGGAATTAATCAAATTGTGATTGGTGTCTCCTTTAGAATGTTTAGGGAAATCTCTAGAATAAATGTTGAACAATTATAGGAAATGTTAAAGGCTATATTCAAGAGAAAAGATGAAGGGTAATGTGTGGTATCATTTGTGAGTTTCACGTATGAGTTGTGATGGTAAGATGACATGTACTTCCATTTCTTAAAGGCTATGATGGCACCTTGCATATGGGTAGCAAGATAGTGCTTATGCCCCAAAGATGGGGTCTTATCAGGAAGATCCTAGCCTGATAGGGGTAGCAAAAAATTTAATATGACCTAATAGTTAGTTTATGTAATTTAGAAAAAAATGATCCTCAATCGACCTTTGAATCATCGAGTATATGAATGTGCTATAGATTGATATTTGTTAGTATGGTCGTTAGACCAACATAAGCTCATGCCACTCTCAATATGTAATAAACAAACATCAATATGACTTATAAAAATAAATTATTTATCATAAATATAGATCATCATAATAAATGTAAGGCCTATGCTTTAGTTTTTTTATAGTTCTAATTGATTCATTGATCTGTACCAAAAATAACATCACTTAGATGTTCATTAATTTAGCTCACAACTAAATTCATTGTATATTCTTCCGGTTTAAATTATTATCAAAGAGTTTGTTTATGATTCAAAAAATAATAATGAGCATTGAATCTCATTACTTGATAAGTAGAATGCCATCCTTGAAGCATAACAAACAATTGTCAATTTCTCATCACAATATGAGTGATATATTTACCCTATAAATGAATATCACCTTGTATGATTTAAAGGTACATTGTTACATATTCTTATAAAATCTTATAACCATGATCCATATTTATATGCACTATGTCCATTATCATTAAAACCTAAACTTAGGTATTACAATAAGTATAAAACTTTTCAAGATACGTATCATAAGAATAGTTTCACTTAATGATAATAATTATGAGAAAAATTCTTAATGATAGATTATGAAACATGTGCATATATCTCTACAAAGAATCAATAAATATACAAATTATACATAAATTTTGATGGATCTCTGTTGGAACATTTTGTGATTGTGAGAATATTAAAGAGTTATAATCCAATTTTTTTTCTCAAAATGGATATCACAAAGTCTAATTACTTAGTGGATGGGAAGTATCTTCATCTTGTACTCAGCAAAAAACATGTTCCTATTTCCTTCATTCAAATAATACTAGAAATACTAATTTTTATTTAATTTAAAATCCATGAAAAAGGGAATCATAGTAACTCCTCCTCTCCAACTAGGGGTAAAAGGAAAGAGGTAAAAGGCAAGGGGATCCTCTTGCCCCCTATTTAATTTTTATTACTATGAATGGGTTTTCCTCTATTATATGTTATGATGAGGGAAACATGAGATTTCATCATATTAAAGCATCACAATTTCTCATTGGGTCCTATATTCTATTTGCACTTGATGGGGTTTTATTCTCTAATGTTGTTGATATATCCATCAAATATCATTGTCATCATATTTCTTCATTCTTTTGAATGTGAATATTTATTCAAAATTCTAATGAAATGAAGATATAAGAGATCCCCAAAAGGTTTGGCTTTCCTCTTTTTAGAGATATAATCACTAGAAGATTATGCTCCCATATGCAAGCTAAAATCAAGAACAAATTACGAAGATGGAAATTGAACTATATTTCCATTGCTTGAAGGCTTCAACTCATTTTGTTTACTGTGTCTTTTTTTATAGATACTGGGATTCTCATTTTCCTCTCCCTTTCATGTTTTACATGATATCAATAAAATATGTAGGGTTTCTTTTGATGTGTTCCATGCCCACAGAATATTAATTTAGTAGCATTGGAAAAAGTCTATAGGCCTCAAACAAAATGAGGTGTTGGAAATTTCATTAAAATGACGTAATGAAATACTATATTGCTACAAATAGTAGAAAAATTGCAGGTAAGGACTCTCTTTGGGTCAAGTGCATCCACAAGAGGTATCTCAAGTGAGAAATAGTTTTAGAGGGTAAATTCTAAATACATTGTCTCTTGGATATGGAAACAACTCTTGTTGATATCTGAATTTGGTGTGATGGAGGTAAATGGAGAGATGACTCTTTCATGGGGGGTTGTGGGTTCAACAGATATACTATCTTGTTGCATGTTTTGAAAATTTAGACATTGTGAATGGTTGAAAAGGAAATCTTTATATGGTGAACTTCATTTCTCTTAATGGTTCCAGAAGGAATTTCAAGTTGAGATATATAATCTATATTACCAATTGTATCATATAAACACTTTGACCCTTATTGTAATAAATAGAACCGTATTCATCTCGATGGTAATGAAGTTTCAAAACATAAAAAAATTGGAATGTACTTAGATATAAAAGACCCCAAGTAAGATGGAAAAATGGGTGTGGAAATCCAAGGTTCCAAGAAATTGCTGTTTGATTGCTTAGAGGGTGTTTCTATGCAAGAATTCCACTTATTACCTATTGAAAAAGGTTTTCATTATTTTTTCATCAATATGATATTTTTGTAAATTGTGTGGAAGATGTTAACCATCTAATTAATGAATGTGAGTACTTTCACACTCATTGGTAGTATGACTACTCCAACCAGTATATTTAATATGCTTCAGGATCTATTATGCAGATGATGGAGTTCAAAGAGGGAACATCAAGATGACTATGATATACTAATCTATGAGATGTGGAGAGAATGGAATTATTACATTTATGAAAGTAAAGAATGAAACTACAAATGTATTTACAAAGCTATGAAGATGATATTAGCTTATTTATTTACATTTTTAGTGATTGTTGTAAACATTAGTATCGCTCCTTTCTTTTCTTGTCCTCAATTATACATCTTGTTTGTTCTTTTCCCTTAATTTAGTACATTGTATGCAAATTTTATTTCAAAATACCAAAAAGGAGGAACATACTTTTAGAGATCAATATAATAATATTGTATATCATGTCAGTAGTTAAAAATTTATGAAATAAGAAAGACACAATTGATTGAACTCATATATTGATATTATACTCGATCATAATCATACTCTATTGTAGTTTGATAAATGAATTAATAAAACTAATATCAAAATAAACTAACTAATATAGTAGTATTTTATTGTAATATTCTTATTTAGTCTTGATAAATATTATATATATATTTAACTAGAACATATATAATTTGTTAGTATGCATACTTATGGATGCATATATTGTTGGTAGTATGCCTTAACATTCCATTATATGATTATTGTAATGGTACACTTTGTGATTGACTCCATTATTAAGAAAGGAAATTCCAATTCTTATGTTTGCTTCAATATGAGACTGTGAATAGATATAATAATGTACTAAGATATATTACCTGATGACATGTGATTTCAAGTTGAGGATCTGTACATGCGATCATGTGTATGTGAAGAGTACCCATTCTTTACTATGTCCCTAGTTGGATATTTGTATGGAAATAAGGACAACAATAATACATTATTGTTTGGTATATGTGTTGATTGATGACTATGTCTCATCATCATGATATTGGATATCAAATCAAACATATACATACTTGATATGAACAAGTGTACTAGATAGACTCAACTTAATTATAATACATGGAAGTCATTAATTGGCAGTCAAAATCATATCTCATCATGATAGTGGTGATTGTAGTCCTTATACTTGGAGTCACTACAATGGTCATATGATGTTTAGTGTACTTTAATATTATCCAACATGAACTTGAATAAAGGTTTCCACATAGGTAGTGCTTGGGTGCATTGTGACGCATGTGGATTCTATGAGTGATGTAGATGGATTTTTTCCCACAAATTGGAGTGACATGCACAACACTTGATGAATATGAAATGCATGGGCATGCTCATGTGAGTTACTATATGATGTTCAGTTCATATGTATATCAAATAGTCTACTATAGATCAAGGAATAAATATTTAACATTAATAGGATGACAATTGCATGCCTCACATTATATATGGATATCAGAGTCAAAGGGACTATATGATCATTATAACACAACTCACAATAATAGGTTGAACTTGTTCTCCAACTTCTGCAATTATTTGGGTGGAAGTGAAGCCCGTCTAGATACCAATCATTATTTATGGAGTCACAACTTGATTGTATACATCATGATGAACATAGTTTAGATCTATATGGTCCCACACATAGGATGCACAACTAATAGGAATAAAATCATGGACACAAGATTAATTAGTTACTAAAAGGTTTAGGTAATCAATTAGATCATTGATAGAATGACTAAAAGCCTATTGGAAGGATTGAAACGTTCATTCACCTGACTGGATAGACTACTCAGTGGACTGGGAGATCCAATTGGTTGATTTAGCTAAACTCAGACCAAACCATCGACTGGAGAGTCCAGACACCCAACTATATTGGATCAGACCAATTAGTCGACTAGACAGTCCAGTTGCGCAACTGACTGAGTCAATATATTGACTAACTTATTATGTAAAGTTCAATAATATCCCAGCCACCTGACTAGATTATTCAGTCAACTAACTAGTTCTCCACTAGCATACTGGTCAGAAGCAGTTATTTCCTTTTTATTTCTAAGGATTTATTAGAATTCCCACTTTCTTTCCACTCCTATATATAGAAACATGACAATCATGTTTTTTTGTTACATATTTTGACATGAGAACCCTAATTGTCACTGCTCACAAGGAGAGACAAATGGAGAATTATGCAACGCTACCATATTTCCAATGGAAAGGGTGCTCCTTCCCCACTGGATCTTGTTGTGCAACATGGAGTTCCCATCATTTGCATTGACTAAGTTGAGACACAAACATATTGAGATTGCATTTGAAGAATATCATCCACTTCTTCATGCATTTCTTATTCTTGTAAGCAAGTAGAGACACAAACATATTGAGATTGCATTTGAACAATATCATCCACTTCTTCATGCATTTCTTATTCTTGTAAGCAACATCATCAGATCTTCTCTATAACAAGGTATACTTCAGATCCTATCCTTCTAGATTGTTGATGATATCTACTCATAGGAATGTTGATTATATTTTCTTATTTCTTCCATTACGCTCGTCGCCTCAATAATTCCCAACACTTAAATCAGAGCCAAGTAAATCTATTATATGTCAGGATGTACAATTGATATGATGGATTTGTATTATACTACTTGTGTCTTTATATGTTATATGAATGATAAAATGTTAATATGTAATACTTATTAATACCAAATGTGTCACAAAATGGATTTTTATTTGGATATGGGGTCATCTACGGAAAAACCAAATTTTTTTGTAATGCACGGGCCAACTACCCAATGTTCTAATAGAGTTTTAGGAATGACAACTAACCCCAAAAAACACCACTAGCCTTAATTGTGTGTTTTTTCCTCACTCATGCATACTAGTACATTTTTGACCTCTAGTGTCACTTTCCTTAACATCAGTTTTACAGGAAACTGACGCTCAAAGCCTGCTACATTCTTTCGTATAACACAAACGTCACTATTCGTCAGGATTTTATGATTAAGAAAAAATAATGGAACTACTTTTATTATAACGTCAGTTTCTTTTTGAAGAACTGGCGCCTTAGATAGCCCATGAATTTCAATTTTTCAGAGGAAAAATTGATGTAGTCCTATTGTGTTAATTTAGAAAATGAATGACAAAGCCCTTCCTACAAAATAAATTTTGCCTCCAAAAAGTCTTTGTAGTTGGTTTCACTCCAAAAATATCGTAGCCGTTGATCACACCAACTGCGGAAACTTTTGCCGCAAAAAAACTATGGTGTCAATTTTTTTAAAGGAACGGATGACATGGGATTCCAACTGCACTCCCCATGAAAAATATTTCCCCCTAAAGTTGGTTATGTAGTCAGTTCTTTTCTAAAAATCAATGATATAGTTCTTAGCAAGGTTGGTATTTTTTAACAGAGATAAGTGCCTATGTTGTCGATTTTTCGATGAACTATCGTTGATAGATAGTGAGCTATGTCCTCAATTTTTAGTTAGAAACCAATCACTAAATAAATGGTGAGGTTGATTTTTTTTTATAGTTAAGTACATGTGGTGTCAGTTTTTGGTGGGTAAACAATGACATAGATTAAGATATGACATCAATTTTTATCGAGCAATCTTTGAAATATGGCTAAGCAAGTTTGATTTTTTTGTAGGATAAGTACGTACAGAATTGGTTTTTTAGATGATGATTGATGACATATATTGAACAATATCATCCACTTTTCTTTGACAATCGATGAATAAAATCTAGTCGTTAGCTGTTTCTAACAATCGGTGAATAAGTTCTACCTAATAGCACCCACAAAGTTTCTTTCCCGCATTTCTCTATTTTATCAGCATGATACCTAGCTCTGACTATTCTGCCATTCTCTGCTATCATGGTTTCCTTCTTGTTCTTGTTTCAAACACTGTCGTTGTTGCCTCTCAAACTATCATCATCATTTTCATCACTATCGTCACCAACCAATCACTAGTGCAACCACCATCAACACAACTGCTAGGTGCCAGCACAGCCACAACCACCAACCTCTAGTGCACCCACCACTAGAACACCCACCACCCACCACCACTGATAGCCTCTAGCATAGCTACAATTGCCACTACAAACACCACTGCCAGCCTCCAGGCACCTCTCCACCATCACCAGCTGCCAACCACCATTGTTGCCACTACTTCTGCTTCTTACTGCCAACCTCAGCCACTACCCCTACATATGCAAGAACTTTTTTTGAAAGTAAGTACTTTCCTTATATTTAGAGAAGCCATACAAAATCTACAAAGACAAGAGATCATACAAATTTCAAAACCCAAAAGAAACAATTACAATGTCAAAATATAAGAAAGATCATATATAAATAAGATGGTTCTGCCTAAATTCCTTCCACACACACTGAACTAAGAAACATTCAAACAGAATCCAGTCCACGATCAAGGATAGATCTTGCATGAACACGATCCAGACACTGAGAACCAAACTAACAGAGCATAATTCCTAACACACATTGCCAAACATCCCCCAATACAAATATAGGACAAGGCACATATGTGTACTAACAAGATGGCACTAAGAGGATCACAGACCCTAAACAAGAGCAAACATAAAATCATGTCACCATAGACATGAAAAAAAACATAAAAGTAAAAAAAGACAAAATAGGTAAACAACACCACAGGAACATGCGAGATAAGCCGAAAGAGCCCAAACATCGATGTCCGACTAGAGCAGAGCAAGATTGCTGAAAAGAAAAGGGAGGATGGGATTGTTCAAGGTAAACCAACCACCTCAACCGAACTGCTACATCTCCCCCCACTCAAACCAAAGTTTTACTAATCAAATGAATAAAAATCATATAAGGAGGCCTCCATCACTCAACCCAGAACCCCTAAAGGTCTTCCCCCATCTGCGGACCAGCAATAATGGCAAACTGGATCTTAGTCAGGTCAAGGTATGCCAAGACCCAGACCAAAGTCATAGAATGACTGAGCATCAGATGCAGAACAACACTAAAACTACCTAAAAACACACATGAAATAGAAAACAAGGGGAAAAAAGGCAAGACTCTACAAGAAAGAAAAAAGGTGGTAGAAGGAAATTGGCCTCCACCAGAACTGGTAACATGACCACCTTTAGAAGGACTACTAGAACAACCTTACAACTCATCCACATGATGGATCAGAGCACTAAAATGTCAAAGAGAGGGCCACAACTAGAGTCCTCAAGTAGAGATCCAAATATTTAGATCTCGATCAAGATCCAGACCCACGTCCATTACAACAAGATGGAGAAGAAAGAAACACTACGATAGGGCACCTGCAAAGAAAAAACTAGAGTGAAGGCAAGTAGTCGAGGAAGAAGTCTGGGGGGGTGGAAAATGCGATCCACTAGACCCCTCCCCCCGATCCGTAGTGTTATGCGAGGGGAAGCCCCACAATAGCGATCGCCCAAGACCACTTAAAAGCCTACATATCAATTACATACATTTGTTTTCACACATATGGAAGAAATTATGTGTGCGATTAAATTTTTAAAAAATATTCACAATTTTATTTTTATAAATATACCATCAAGTATACCATGTCTTGCACATCATCTTTGAAGTTAATGAAAAACTACATCATAAATCGGTAATACAACATTGTGAGAGGCTATTAAGGAATTATAGGACAAATCTGACAAGAGAATGCATAATGAGCAACAAGAAGAAGTCCTCCATTGAGCAATGGGCCTGTCTTGACCCAGAGGTGTGGGAAGCATTTGTTGCTTCAAGGCAAAGAGATGAATTCTAGGTACTAAGCCTCCTTCATTTTTACATATATTCTTATGAATAATCAAATGAATTCTTACCTAATGTATTTACACATGATTTCAACATATTGCATATTTAACATATGGTTTGTATTAACCAACCTTTACATGTTACTAAAAAAGAAAGACATGCAAAGAATGTGCATGACCACAACTTGGTTCCAGGTGGCTACATGATGCAGAGGCAAAAGACACTGGAAGTATCTTCTTCTGAGCAGCCTACTCCTGGGTTTGCTGACTCTTATACCACTCTTTCACTTTTACTTCGCCACGAGGAGTGGACAGCAATGTGGAAAAATTGATATGGATAAATATTAACCCCACAATTGCTGAGGTGGTAGAAAATATGGTAAAATTCAACACTCTGAGTGCATATTCATTTTTGACCTTTATTGTTATATTTTATTGACCAATTACTAATAATGATGATTAATAGGAGATCTACAAGCAAAGAAAAAGAAGAAAGTTCATTCATGAGGGATGAAGGGATGATATAATGGTTGCTTTGGGTACTATACTACATCCTTCTCATGTTACAACAGTTGAAGCTAGTGTCGATGTAAGATCCTTTTTTGGATCATCAAAGAAGCATAAATCTATTGAGAATGGAGGACTGTCAAAATAACATGTTCAAGACTTGAATGCGAAGGGAATAGAGAATGCAATGAGACAATATCAGGGTTCTCAGTCTCAACCTCCTCAGACAGTACCTAAGCCACCCCACTCTTCATACAAGGTGGACTCAACTATTACAAAGATGGTTGGGAGTATCCCATGGACCCGCCAACTGACATGCCCAACATAAGTCTTTTTGTGATATAATAGTGTTTTAGGTGAATCTATGATACATTTGTGTTTAGGTATATATAAAACTATATATACATATTCAGGGGTTGAGGCCATGTTTTTTACTAGAAGTATATGTCGTTGCACTGGGCGAGGTTTACCCACCCATTCCATGTGACATGATTCATGGTTTTCCAATGCCCATCGATGTGGTTTGTGTGTCTATCAGGCTTGTCTATGGTGCTTGGAAATGGACACCATTATCACATGCTGACCCCGACCACAAGACAATAGGTGGTACAGAAGGAAGCCTTGTTATGTGGCCTAAAGCGGGAGTTATATATATTTATGCATTCTAAATTTTCATTACATTTGTATTTGTGATTCTTTTCAACTTGTGTATATAATTGGAAATTGCTATGAGAATATATATATATATATATATATATATATATATATATATACATACATAAATATATATATATACATACATACACATATATATACATATATATATATACACACACAGACATATATATACATATATATACATATATATATACATATATATAAATATGTATACATAAATATATATATATATATATATACATATGTATATATATATATACATATGTAAATATATACATATATATATATATGGGCATTCATTCAATACCTGCATGGGTAGCCTGATTTTTTGCTACCCGCACATCCAAAAGTGTAACTATATGGTACCCAAAAGTAACTCGAAGATCAAAAGAGAAACTATATTGATAAAAGAGTAAATATATGACTAAAAAAGTAACTGCGCAGAAAATATACAGTCAGTAAATATATGGACGTATTTTTTGATTTTGGTGGGGCAAATGATATTATTTTTGGATGGAATTTTTTGGGGAGCTAGATAAAATGCTCATCTACAATTACAAATTAAAAAAAAGTGACAGGAAGGGTGTGCGGGTATCTACCCGCACGGGTATTAAAGATGAACCATATATATATATCGATATATATATATATATATATATATATATATATATATACATGCATACATACACATACATATCACAATAGCTAAGAAACCCCTTACAATTCGTCCTCCACTTCCTCCTCTAGATATTCAATTACCAGCTTGGATTACAAAGGACCTATTTGACATGGTAGGTCTTAAGTGAAGGGGATTGGCACTATGGCTAAGTGACTTAGAATAATGGTTGACTATGGTGGTCCGTATTAAGGACATTGCATGCCAAGTTGATGATACTAGTTGTTACGACCCCACCTCCCGATAACCCCCAGTTAAGGGAGACCGAGAGGTCGAAGCCGCACCCATGACTTCCGGATCAAGGTTCGGCAATTAACCAAGAATAATTATCAAATTTTAACATACCAAACTGAAAAAAGATGTAAGGAAATAAACTTGGATCTCTAACTGATTCTTGATTACTTAATAGGTTAAATTGTGGAGTAACAACCTGTTAAATAATAATATGAAGTTTCCATCTGCTTTGAATACAAAGATGGTTAATTTAGAGTTTATGTGCTTAAATATGCATGGAATTTAAAAAGGGCATAAAGTTATCATCTTTAATGATTCAATTAAGGAAAAACCCTTAGTTTTGATGATAGATGGATAATCCAAGCTGATATTAACCCGTTGTTAATAAAAGTGAAAATAGGATTTAAAAAGATGATCTTTTTATATAGTTGGTCACATTTAGGGTTCTATGTACATGAATATGCCTTAATGGGATTAGAAACCCTAATTTATGTTGACATGAATTCTAATGGTTTTAATTGTACAAATTGAAGAATAAAATAGAAATATGATGATTCGAAGATAAATTGAGTACCAAAGATCTTTAATGTGAATTATTTGGATAATTAGTGTTTCCTAGTGTATAAAAGTGGAAATAGTGATAAATAAGGTTCATATATGTGAGTTGAACTATAATGAAATATGATTTGTCAATTTGAAAGAAACCAAAGATAGTAATTATCCTTAATGTTTTAGATATGACCTAAAAGGATAAATATAATAGTTTTAGTGTAAAAGAAACATATTAGACTTAATTGACATTCAATTGTGCCTATGATGCAGAAATTAAGGTTTGTGAACTAAAAAGAGCATTAAAAGTGATAAATGCATAATGAAGGCTAAAACCCTAATAAAACCCTAAGGTTGGCCTAGAAATCATAAGGAGGAATCCAAGTTGATCTTGAGGATGTTTGAATTAAACAATGACACTTGAATGTTATGCATTATTTTCAGGATATTGTTGATTACTTATTAATTGTGTTGGATGTTAATGCATGGACATCAAGTTACTATGGATCAGGTATGTAGTTATGATTATGAATAACCGCTTTCATTTCCCGGTGGATTCCCAAATGTTTAATCGCATTGAATGCAACTAAACTGTTGGATGTTTATTTATTTCATGCAACTATAAAGTGACTATGATTATCACCATAATTGTGCAAATATAACTGGCTAGATCCGGGTCCACCTCTGTTACTTTGAAAAGGCTAAAAAGGGGGTAATCCTATTGCAAGGTCTAGGTTACCGTGAGTTAGAGACTCTTTAGCAAATCCCAAGTTAAGGAGTGGTCTACTTACGAGTAGTGCCATGTGACTCAACCCTAGAAACTGGTTCACTTATAGGTGGATCATGAGGGGTTTAATGGGGACAATACAGAGGATAAGGTACCCTTGGATCGTGGAGTTATATCTAAAACGTAATATTGGTTGTTAAATAAGTAATTGAATGATTACATTGTTATCATAGTTGCATGTTTATTGTTTTCCCCCACATACCAGCTACGGCTGACCGACGTTTTGTTTGTCGGCGTTTTAGGTACAATGAAAATAACAAATAGTAAAGTGGCACATGTGATACTAAAAGAGAATTAAAGTACAAAGGAGGATTAGATAGATTAGTATCGGCATGGATAGAAGTTAGAGATCCAAGTTTTCAAAAGGTATGTAAAGAAAAATATTATTACCATTTTCAGTATAGTCTGTTAGAATTCAATAATTGTTTATGGTTATATGTCGAACCTTTGATCCAGGA
This sequence comes from Alisma plantago-aquatica, assembly GCA_963693085.1. Taxonomy (NCBI): domain Eukaryota; kingdom Viridiplantae; phylum Streptophyta; class Magnoliopsida; order Alismatales; family Alismataceae; genus Alisma; species Alisma plantago-aquatica. The sequence continues at coordinate 1,021,398,610 of OY856409.1, read as the reverse complement.
TTAATGGGTGCGACTTCGACCTCTCGGTCTCCCTTAATTGGGGGTTATCGGGAGGTGGGGTCGTAACACTAGTACATTCATGCAAGATGTTGTGGACCTATTCACTTATGCTTGGCTGAATACAAGTGCAGCTGAAATTTAGATATGATGAGATCTTATGGATAAATACCCCGTTCTATATATTTTAAATATATGTTGATATGTTTCGTTATATATTGATGCATACATATATGTTTTGTAGCCACTTATATAGGGTGTGTGGAGAGTTTTCACTAACCACTCTGGCATTTCTAGTTCCATCATTGATTGGTCGTGTATATAAAGACCCAATATCTATTAGTGATTACTTCTCTACTACATTCAAATATTTTGGTAATGTGAGAAAGTGCATTATTATATCTCCTTTCAATGATGGGTAAGTTTTGGGAACTTTGCTTATAATTTTGACTTATGAATTACATTTCATTGTGGAGTTTGAGTTTTGTTTTGTTTGCCTTCTTTTCACTCAATTGTAATCATTTAGTAATTGTCCCTGAGATGCTAACTACTTACTATATAGCTCCTTCAGGGATAGACAGTGGGGGACACACAATGAAAAAGGTATTAATTACATGAGTAATTTTTTTATATCCATCAATATATATTAATGTCAGCATCATTAATTTCATGACTATTTACTAATTCAACTACATGTGTTACTTTAACTTATGGGGGTATAAAAGAACTATATAAAGGCCGAAGTAAATGTAGATAAGAAAAAGAAATTATTAAGTTGGAAGGAGGTTGAGGAAGTATTGTGACTCCAATGCATAAATATGCCAACTTTTCTTACTTTTATTTATTAAGGTTTCACATGACTATAAATTTATATTTATCTATACAACACAATGGTTGGGTATGCATATCCTACGTGATGCAATATGTGGATCTAATTGTTAGATAGGAGGCACTAGATATCCATTGTATACAAAAGGTAATATATATAGTTTTGATCGTCATAATTAAGTACTCTAATTTTACAATATGAAAAACTCAAATCAAACAATCAATTATGTCATTCTCTTTGCATCTATTTGTCACAATAGAGCCCTATACAAAAGAAGATATATATGAGATACAAGAAGAATGGGCACACACTTTTGTTTAGGAAGTTAACTTTGAATTTGATTGGTTAAAATATGAGTTTTCTAGACCTTGATGTCATTATTTCTATATACATGTGGTAGTTATGGATTTTTGCAACTTCAAATTTGATGGAAGTGAATTGTTGGTTCATGTGTGAATGATGTGTGTATATATGAATGAATGTGAAGATGAATGAATACAATGAGATATACATTTGTACAAGTCATGATAATGGAATTAAAGAATGGATCTTATATGTGTATAATCTGAATCATGTATGTACATGAGAATGGAATTAGGTGTTGAAGAGAATGGAATTGAGGAGTGGAAATGTATGTGGGTGTATGAGTTGTATATGTGTTTGTTATTGTAGGTTTTGTAGGTGTTTTGGCTTGTTGTTAAGCTAAACACAGGATGGAACATGTAGCTCTAATGAATTGTAGGTTACCGATCCTACTGAACAGTCAGACAACAGGTCTGCAGACCTACTAAAAAACATACATGAAGCGTCATTTGTTATAAAAAAAATTGATGTTCTAGATCTTTTTTATCAGTTTCTATAGAAACTTAACGCTATAGACCAGTTTTGTTGTCCATTTTATCTCTAAACCGACCGCACAACTATACTAAAATTGACATGATGTCTAGCATGATCGCAGTACCAACTGGCCTGTAGTGCCAGGTTTTATAAGAAATCGACAACCCAACAATTTTAAAATGGTTTTGCTACCCAACACGATGATGCTACCAACTAGTTTATAGAGTTAGTTTTCTAAAGAAACTAGTGATGCCAATTTTTCTACAGAAACTAATTACATAGCTTTGCATATTTTAAAAGGAAAATGTATATATTATGTCATTTGGATTAGGGTGACCGGTGATAGAGGTTTGAATATAGTACTGGTTCCTTGTCAGAAACTAACGACATAGAGTGATACCATGACACTAACATCATTTTGAGTCGTTAGATAATGACTTTGTTCAAATTCCCCCAAATTTTCATCGTCTTCTTCTAATTGATACGATAGAGAGGACTCACATATTTTGATCTGTTTAATTACTCATGGAATTGCATTTTACACATCGAAACTATGTTGTTAGTTTTTCCTTTCCCCCAAAACCAAAGTTGATGGACCTTATCTGAGTTTCACCCACTTTGGTGTGGTATAAAACTGAAGTTATAGGGTTATAACCGATGCTAAAGCTAGTATTTGTACTATTGGCACTATACATGATAAACTTGTTGACTGGTAACCCATCCTAGTACTACTCCAAGATGATCACACTTAACTATGGAGTTCTTAGTGATGGAATCCCTAAAAAGGAGGTGCATCTTGATGGGTAATCAAATCATTCCTTTAAAGATCATTTTACCCGAGACCTTAAATAGTGGGATGCTACAATATCCACCAATTAAACTCTTATCATCTTCATCAAGAATCAACTATATTAGTCTCACAATATTTCCCCATTTCAGTGAAGACCCAAAATGGCCCATGGACACCCTACTCTGAATCATGACTACCAGTACAAGGATGGCTACATCACCATAGACATTTCTTTCCAACATGCCTAGACCACACATCTCAAGAATAGCATGCCACATGTGCATGATGGCCCGACCTAAAGGAAGGGATCTATCTCTAATACCTTTTTTAACAGGTCAGACCTCTGCCCAAGGTTCTAGTATATTTTTAGGAATGACGACTAGCCTCAAAGACCACCAGTAGCCTTAATTATGGGCTTAGTCCTCACTAATGCACAAACCAGGATGAACTTCCTAACTAGTCACCCATCCTAGTACTGCTGCAAGTTGAGCATGATTCACATATGGTTTGTATTAACCGGGCTTTACATGTTGCTAAGAAAGAAAGATGTGCATGACCACAACTTGGTTCTAGGTGGGTACATGATGCGGAGGCAAAAGACAATGGAAGTGTCTTCTTCTGAGTAGCCTACTCTTGGGTCTGTCAAGTCTTGTACTACTCTTGCACTTTTACTTCGCCACGAGGAGTGGAAAACTATGAGGACAAACAGATAGGGATGCATATTGATCCCACAATTGCTAAGGTGCCTGTAAATATGGTAAAATTCATCACTCCAAGTGCATATTCATTTTTTTACCGTGATTGTTATGTTTTACTAACCAATTACTATTAATGATGATTATAATGAGTCTTACAAGCAAAGAAAAGAAGGTAATTCATTCCTAAAGGATGAAGGGATGACTTGATGATTGCTCTGTGTACTCCATTGCATCCTTCTTGTGTTAGGGATGCTGAAGTTAGTGTTAGTACAAGATCCTTTTTTAGATCATAAAAGAAGCATGAATATATCGAGAAAGGTGGATTGTCACAAGACCAGGTGTAATTCATGAATGTAAAGGGAATAAAGGATGCAATGAGACAATATCAGGGTTCTCAGTCCCAACCTCCACATACAATACCTATTCCACCCCTCTCTTCATACAAAGTGGACCCTACTACTGTAGAGATGGTTGGGAGTATCCCATGGAATCGCCAACTAGCATGCCTGACATAAGTCTTTTTGTGATATAATAATATTTCAAATGAATATATAATATGTTTGTGTTTAGGTATATATAAAACTATATATAGATATTCAGGGGTTGAGGCAATGTTATTTTTAATAGAAGTATATGTCGTTGAGTTGGGCAACGCTTACCCTCCCATTCCACGTGACATGATTCATGGTGTTCCAATTCCCATCAATGTGGTTCGTGTCTATATCAGGCTTGTCTATGGTCCTTGAAAATGGACACCATTGTCACATGCCCACCCCCACCAGAAGAAAATAGATGGTGCAGAAGGAGACATCATTGTGTGGACCAAAGTGAGAGTTATATATATTGATGGATGCTAAATTTTCATTGTGTTTGTATTTGTGGTTCTATATACATACATACATACATACATACATACATACATACATACATACATACATACATACATACATACATATATATATATATATGTATGTATGTATGTATGTATATATATGTGCAGACCACAACAGTTAAGAAACCTCCAATAATGCATCCTCCACTTCCTTTTCTAGATATTCAATTACCAACTTGGATTACAAAGGACATATTCGACTGTCTAGGTCTTAAGTGTAGGGGGTTTGCACTAAAACTAAGTGACTTCGAAGAAGGGTCGACTATGGTGGTCCATATTAAGGAGGACATTGTAGGTCAAGCAAATGATATTGCATTCATGCAAGATGTTGTGGATTTGTTCACTTATTCTTGGTTAAATACAAGTGTGATTGAAATTTAGATATGGTGAGATTTTATGGCTAAATACGTTATTCAATATATTTGAAAATATATTTTGATTTGTTTTGTTATATATTAATGCATACATATATGTTTTGTAGCCCCTTATATAGGGTGTGTGGAGAGTTTTCACTAAGAAATCTGGCATTTCTAGTTCCATCATTGATTAGTCATTGAGATAAAGACCCAAAATCTATTAGTGATTACTGCTCTACTGCATTCAAATATTTGTTATGCGAGGAAGTGCATTATTATATCTCTTTCAACAATGGATAAGTTTCAGGACCTTTGCTTACAATTTTGACTTATGAATTACATTTCATTATGGAGTTTGAGTTTTATTTTGTTTGCCTTCTTTTCACTCAATTGTAGTCATTTGGCAATTGTCCCCGAGATGCTAACTACTTACTATATATCTCCTTGAGGATTAGATAGTGGGGGACACACAATGAAAAATGTATTATTTACATGAGCAAATTTTTATATCCATCAACATACATTAATGTTTACATCATTAATTACATGACTATTTACTAATTCAACTACATGTGTTACTTTAACTTGTGGGGTATAAAAGAACTAAAAAAGGTCGAAGTAAAGGTAGATAAGAAAAAGAAATTATTAAGTTCGAAGGAGGTTGAGGTAGTATTCTGACTCCAATGCATATATATGCCAACTATTCTTACTTTTATTTATTAAAGTTTCACAAAATTGTAAATTTATAGTTCACTGTACAATAAAATGGTTGAGCATGCATATGCTATGTGATGTGGTATGTGGACCTAATTGTCAGACAGGAGGCACTAGATATCCATTATATACAAAAGGTAATCTATATAGTCTTGATCATCATAAATAAATAGTCTAATTTTATAATATAAAAAATTCAAATCAAACAATCAAATTATGTCATTCTCATTACAACTATTTGTCACAATAGAGCCCTATACTAAAGAAGAGATATATGAGATACGAGAAGAATGGGCACATACCTTTGTTTAGGAAGTCAACTTTGAATTCGATTGGGACAAAATATGAGTTTTCTAAACCTTGATGTCATTATATCTATATACATGTGGTAGTTATGGATTTTTGCAACTTTAAATTTGATGGAAGTGAATTGTTGGTGCATGTGTGAATGACGTGTGTATATATGCATGTGTGTAAATGAATGTGAAAATGAATGAATACAATGAGAATTGTTTTGTACAAGTCATGATAATGGAATTGAAGAATGGATCTTGTATGTGTATAATATGAATCATGTATGTACACGAGAATGGAATTAGGTGTTGAAGAGAATGGAATTGAGGAATGGAAAAGTATATGTGTGGATGAGTTGTGTATGTGTTTGTTATTGTAGGTTTTGTGGGTGTTATGGCTTGTTGTTAAGCTGAACACAAGATGAAACATGTAGCTCTAATAAATTGTAGGTTATGCATCTGGCTTAATAGTCAGATAACATGTCTATAAACCTACTATAAAACACACATGAAGCATCAATTGTTACAAAAAAAATTGACATTGTAGGTCTTTTTTGTCAATTTCTAAAGAAAACTAATGCTATAGACTAGTGGTGTTGTCAGTTTTCTCTCTAAACTGACTACACAACTATTCTAAAATGGACATGACATCTGCATGATCGCCCTAACAGCTGGCATGTAGTGTCGGGTTTTATAAGAAACCAACAAAACAACTATTTAAAAATGGTTTTGCTGCCCAACACGACCATGCTACCACTTAGTTTATAGATTAGTTTTCTAAAGAAACTGTTGATGTCAATTTTCTAAAGAAACTAATTACATAGCTTTGGAGATTTTAAAAGGAAAATGTATATATTGTGTCATTTGGATTAGGGAAACTGAGAATAAAGATTTGACTATAATACCAGTTCCTTGTCATAAACTGACGGCATAGAGTGATACCACGACACTGATATCATTTTGATTCATCAATTTCTATTTTTGTAGAAACTGAGATGGACCTATGTTATTAGTTTTTCCTTTCCCCCAAAACTGATGCCTAAGGGACTTATATGAGTTTTTCCCACTTTGGTCTAGGTACAAAATTGATGTTATAGGGTTATAACTATGTTAAACATAGTATTGTACTATTGGCACTAGACATGATAAACTTGTTGACTAGTAACACATCCTATTACTACTCCAAGATAAGCATACTTAACTATGGACTTCTTAGTGATAGAATCCCTAAAATGGAGGTGCATCTTGGTGATATGGATTGTCAAATCATTCCTTTAAAGTTCATTTTACTAGGCCTCAAATAGTGGGACTCTATAATCTCCTCCAATTAGACTCTTAGCATCTTCCTCAAGACTCAACTATATTAGCCTCACAATATTTCCCCATTTCAGTGAATAGCCAAAATGGCCCATGAATACCCAACTCCAAATCATGACTACCAGTACAAGGATGGCTACATCACCACATTCATTCCTTTCCAACATGCCTAGACCACACATCTCAAGACTAGCATGCCACATGCTCATGTGGGTCCCACCTAAAGGAGGGGATCTAGCTCTAATACCCTTTGTAACAGGTCGGACCTCTGCCCAAGGTTCTAGTAGATTTTTTAAAATGAAGACTATCCCTAAAGACCACCCATAGCCTTAATTATGTGCTTTGTCCTCACTCATGCACAAACCAAGATCAACTTCCTAACTAGTCACCCATCCTATACTATTGCAAGTTGAACACGATTAACTATAAAGTTCTTAGTTATGGTCTCCCTAAAAAGGAGGTCCGTCTTGGTGATATGAATAGTCTAATTATTCATTTCAAGATCATTTTATCCAAGGCCTAAAATCCTAAGACGTTACATTTTCCTACTGAATAGAATTAGAACTCCTTGAAACGTTTTAGTGGTGTTGCCTCTGAGACCCAAGGGAAACATCCCCTCGACTCTTTCTAGGGACACTACCCCTGCATGCCCCATCTAGTTAGCATGGATATCAAAGATATATTCATGGGGATTGTACCACATGCAAAAGATGATATATAACATAATCTATATATATATATATATATATATATATATATATATATATATATATATATATATATATATATATATATGTGTGTGTGTGTGTGTGTGTATGTGTGTGTGTGTCTATATAGATGTACACCATATGATACATCTATAAACCATACACTTATCCTTCAAAATATGTTTCTTTTGTGGATGTTTGCATGTTTATGGACAAAAACAACTATTTTGTTTTCGAGATATATACCATAATATATATGTTAGATGTATAAAATTTGATATATCTACAAACCATACACTTATCCTTCCAAATATGTTTCTTTTGTGGATGTTTGTGTTTTTGTAGAAAAAAACTACTATTTTATGTTCATTATGTGGATTAGATGGAGTCTTTTGGTTAACAGGTATTTTGATTGCATTCCTAGATTCACATTTTTTCATATGTAATGTTTTCCATTTCACCTTACTCTTCTTGAATGTAAATCAAGTTTTCTACATATCATGTGATATGAATAACTATATAATAAGTTTTAGAGGAATTGGAGTAATAACGAGTTCATTAACATCTAAGGAACATTCATGGAGTTGTTGATGTGGTGCAACACAAATGCAGATTCATGTGTGAGTTCACATATTGATGAGTCATAAGATGCAATGGACTTTAGGAGGATAATAATCCTTTGTGGCTACTAAATATTACACTAGTTTGGCCATAACCAATGTTTTATGGTGTAGATTATTTTTGTGGATTGTGGATATAATATGTATATGACACGTATTATTAGTATGTGGTGTCTAGATATATATAGGAATATCCTTAATTAAAATATTAAGTGTTATATGGTTTTGGATTTGCAAAACACATGAAAACCTTCATCGGTCAAGTGTGGCATGCCAAAGAATGGTGCATTGTCTATTACTGAGAAGACTTAGAATATGTATGTGGGTCTGCCAAAGAGGTGTGGATATTCAATCGTGTTGTCCATTGGGTTAGGCTTAACTAGGTGATGTTAATAGGATGAAGCACCTACATATATACATATGTTTATGAAAAACATTATGCATTCATCTACCAAGAGTAACATTAGATACCACTGGAAAATTTTCCTACCTAAATAATCAAGTGTTGGGTGATCAACCAGAGTTGACTCATGACTTGATAAAATATGACTCTTGTCTCAGTAGATTATGATGCAATATTCTATGTCAATAGTGGTATCTATGAATTTGAAATAAAATCATGGGTGTGATATTTAATTATAGACCAAATTAATATTGATAATTTTTTCAAATCAAATATTAACTCTCACAAATACTTCTTTTAGATCAAATGGGAAACAAAACAACAACAAAATTTCTCTCTGATTGGTCCGTAAGAAGAAAAAACTTAATACAAATGACTTATGTGTCTGGTTCATGACACTGAGAATTTCTCTCATACATGAGCTTAAGTTCTATGTCCTGGTTAGAACAATACTAAAATAACCAACTCCGCATGATCTTAGGGTGGAAAGGGAGGCTTATTGTAAGCATTCTGAAAACACAAGTGACATCACGTGCCCTATGTTGTGCTTCATGAATTATGAGATTTAAAAGAGACATGACAACATTGGAGTTATTGAGATTATAACACATCTAAAAAATGTGTACAAAGAATAATCAAGGCGAGAGGGGTTTGGCTTCTCCAAGACATTAATTAAGTTCCATGTAAAAGAGGTGATCTAGTTGGACCCCATACACTCAATTTAATTGGATATGTGAAATTTCTACAGAGATCAAGGACAAAATTTTGCCACATATATAATATTGCAATCATTGTTAGATTCATGTAAACAATTTTTCATCAATTAGATCATGAACTATTTTTTTTAATTGCTTTCAAATATAATTGGCACATTAAGAATAGTTTATGAATAAGTTAAAGACAACACCAAATCTCTATTTCTGGTCAATAGAGAAAATGGAAAATCCAATAGTAAAGGAAAAACCAAGAAAGGTTCTAAGGCTGGATAAAATTATAAGTCAACTACACTTAAGGTAAAAGGAGGATTGGTAAAGAAGGCAATTGTCACCATTGTTGTCGGACTATACATTGGAAGAGAAATTGACCTCTCTAACTAGAGGAACTAAAAAAAAAAGAAGTAGGAGATAGAGATATCTACTTCAAGTATATATGCTATAGAAATGATTTTTGTCTACTTCTTCAACATGCATTTTAAATACCAGATGTGGATCTAACATATGTTCAAAAATGCATGATCTAAACAAGTAGACTCTTATAGAAAGAGGAGGTAGATTTAGATATTACAAATGAAGAAATAGTTTATTCCACTATTGTAGGTACCTCCTATCTATATATTCCTAGTAGGTTTGTAATAGAGTTGTGCATCTACTATTTGTACCTACCATAAATAGGAACATCATTTCTATTTCATGTTTGGACAAGAATGGTTTTGAATTTCATATTAAGAATAATCAACGATCTATTTCTAAAGACCAGATATTTTATTCTAGTGACCCTTTGTTGTCTATATTTATTAGATCTTTAGACAAACATATATAAAATACATACTAAAAATATCAAATTGGATGACTCAAATAAAACTTATTGCTAGAATTGTTGTCTAAACCACATAAACGGGGAGCATATTTCTAGATTCTAGCACATATTTGGCCTCTGGTGTCACTTTTATTAACTTCAACTTTCAATGGAAATCGATACTATAGACTTACGATGTCTATTAATAAAGAATAAACCTTGCAATTGGTCAAGTCTTTTCCTTTAAGAAAAATATGGCTAACACTTCCATTTTGACATTGGGTTCTTTTTTTTTGGGGGGGCTACATTACAAACATCTCAAGATATTTAGTTTTCCAAAATAAATTTGGTAAAGCATGTTTCGTGTCAACATACTAAAATTGACAGTGAAAACTTCTCATGAAATTAACTTTACATTAAAAAATCCAATGTCATCATTTATTCTGTTATAAAAATTGATAGCATAGGTCATGTGGCTCATGAAAGTTTTTACCGTCAAAAAGCTTGTGGTGTCAGTTCCTCCTACTATAAATGATGATAGTGGGTTCCCTCCATGTGCCTCATGAAATTTCCCCCAAATTGACTTATGTGATATGTTTTGGTCTTAAAATTGACGATCTTGGTCATAAAGAGGTTGACATTTTTTAATAGGGATGAGAACATATGTCTTTAGTTTTTTATTGATCAAATAATGATGTAGTTGAACCTATGTCATTGGTTTTGAAGTACAAACCAATGACATAATTATTATTGTATATTTCTTAAGTTCAACTGATGACCAAGTTCTACTTAATATAACCCAAAAAAATTTCTTCCACCAATTCTCTATTTCATTATGTGATATCGATCTTTTATCTAGCTACAACAATGATGATGAGTACCTAGCAGCTCTCTTTTCTTCTTCCATCCATTGACATGACCACTTCTACTTCCCCATGATTTTATTTTTTTTAAAACAATGGCGATGCATATTTGCATCATTGGTTTTCTAAAAAAAAAAACTTGATGGCACAACTATCCTTATCATTTAAAATTTGACTGATAAGTAAGTTCAACATTGGTTATCTTAAGTGAACTAATAACACATGGTATATATCAAAGTCGATTTCTTCATTCCTCCCGATGACACAAAGCTACATTGTTGGTTGCTACAAGAAAAATTGATGACTACAATGCTAGAACAAGCTTATAATTATTGTTTATATCAGATGGCATCATCATTTTCTTGATTATAAACTGACAAAACATGATTCTTGTTACGTCAATTTCACCTTTCATAGTAACCGACACTACATATGAGGCTTTAGTTGTCTTTTATCATATAAACTGACATAAAAGGCCCTTAGTTATAGTGTCACCCACTTTGACTATCAGTATATAAGCAAAGGCATAGAACTAAAATAATCGACGCTACATATGGTCTCTATACTAGTGAGACTCTATTGAGATTTATATCTGGACTCATTTTATTTTGAATAAATTGAAGTATGTGAATGTTGTTTATTGGACAAGATGAAAAAATCATCCTTTATTAAAAATAGTGAAAGGGAAAGTGACTTATTTGGACTCCAACATATTGACATATGTGGAACTTTTAACACAAATTGTAGAGGTTGACATCAATACTTCATCACATTTATTTATGAATTTTGTAGATGCCTTTGTGTAACTAACTAAATAGGAGTCAAAATTGAAAAACACTAGAGGGGGGGGTGAATAGAGCTTTAAAGATAATTTTAACAATTACTGAAACTAAAACAACCAACCACAAAATATTGGATAAGGGGACAAGGATTTAGAGTGGTTCCAACTTTAGCAAATACTAAAGTTGTCAGTCCACTACCCGGTTGCTTACCCAACCGGGATTTGGAAAGAATTTAATTTTATTACCTCGCAAGGACTTTACATAAAATTACAATTCTCTCCCTAAACCCTTCAAGCAGCCTTCACCTAGAAGTAATCGCCCAACCTTGAAGCAGCCTTCACCTAGAAGTAATTGCACCACCTTGAAGCAGCCTTCCTCCTGAAGTAGCTTCCCGTTGCAATAGCCTTCTTGAAGTAGCTTCCCGTGCGATAGCCTTCTTGAAGTAGCTTGAAGTCCACCTTCTCCTCCGAGAAGAACCTTCTCCAATCAGCAGCCTCCAACCCTAGGAGTAGCAAGGAGAATACAAAGGATAAAAGAGAATAAGAAAGAAAAAGGAAATTACAACTTATCCTTTGTAGCCCAAGGCTTTATTTGCCTAGATCAAGTGTATAGATCTCCTAACCAAGTGTGTGGACTTGTGATTGCAATGGGTAGGAGATACTAGCCTATAGGACACGAATTATGAGCTAAGAAATGAAATGGCCAATTGTCACAATGCTCAAATTGCTCACAAACAGATTGCTCAAAGTATGCTCAAGGATTTCTCAAGTGTAGCAAGTGTATTTGAGTGTCCTATGGCTTGTCCTATTTATAGGAATGGCCTAAGGATGCTTAAGTACGTTCTAAACAACTTCTAGGGGTTTCTAAGTGCTTAACTAGCCGTTAGGTACAAAGTTGTTTCTTTAACAACGGCTAATTAATTAATTCTGCAGTTGCTGTCAGAGACCGTCTCGGTCGAGGAATGGTCGACCGAGACACCTACTCGGTCGAACTTTTGTCGACCGACAGGCACTCTGGAACAAGTGATTTGCAACGTCTTTCTCCAACTTCCAACTAACTTGTTTGTTGTGTCTAACGGCTACTTTGGATCTTTCTCGGTCGAGAAGATTGTCGACCGAGAGTGTCTCGGTCGAGGAGTTTGTCGACCGAGATTGATCCTGTTTCAATGTTTCAATTTAGGCACTAATTATATGTATGAGTGTGCATATGTGATCCTATTCGAAGGGGATGACTTATCTAAATGTGATGTTTAGCTAGGGAAGATCTAACGCTTGATTTACATGCAATCTAAGTACTTGTACATTATATATTTGTACAAGTTTTTACAAAGCGATTACATTGCATGAAAACATAAATGTAAGCATATTGATTTCCCTAGTTGCTTTGGCATCCACCTTAATCCTGCACACTCAAGTAGCTCGTTAGATCAATAAGAATGAAATGTTTGTCATAATCAAAACAAAGGGATTTATAGATGTCCATTTAGCCAACAAAAATTAGTTGAAAAGTTCAAGGAATTCATGAATGAAGTACATAATCAACTTGGAAAATTATACTAATTATTTTGATAACATTGAGGTGATCAATACTTAACCTAAGAGTTTGAGGTCCTTCTAAGGAATTATGTACTATATCAAAATAGACTCCACCTAGAACACCACATCATGATGAGTATCATAAAGAAGAAGACACACCTTGTTGGACATTGTATGATCAATTCTGAGTGTTCCTTCCCTTCACATTTCCTTCTGGGTATGTGCTCTAAAAACCACAATGTTCACACTTAATCGGTTCGAAAGAATCCATATGAGATATGGACTAGAAAAAAACCCAATATGTGTTTTATGAAGATTTGGGGATGTGAAGCTTCTTCCTAGAGACAATTTTCTAAAAATCTTGGGCCCAATTCTTATAATTCTCATTTTGATGGATATCCAAAGGAACCCAAGGGACATTATTTCTATATTTTATCAAACAACAAAGTGTTTATTGACGTATTTGATGTGTTCCTAAAAAAGGAACTTATTTCCAGAGAAACTAGTGGGAGGAATATAGAACTCAAAGATATTCAAGACCTACAAGATAACATTGAACCTTTAGAGGTCAATAAGGAACAGGAGGAATCACAAAGTATTGTGAAATCTCAAGTTCCTCCTATAACATAAGAACCTTGAAGGACTAGTAGGGAACATATTTAGATAAAGTGGTTTGGATTTCTCATGTATCAACACAATTATGTTTTGCTCTTTAATGATGATGAACCAACAACCTAAAATGAGCCTATTGAGGGACCATAGTATGAGAAATGTCTTAAAGTGATGACATCTGAAATGAACTCCATGCACACCAACAAGGTATGGACCTTGATGGATCCACCAGAAGGAGTAAACCCATAGGGTGAAAATGTGTCTTCAAGAACAAAACCAACATGGTTGGTATTGTTCAAACCTACAGAGGTCAATTGGTTGTAAAAGGTTTCAAACAAGTTCAAGGTGATGACTATGATGAAACTTTTACACAAATTTCCATCTTTAAATCCATTAGGATCATGCTTTCCATTATGGCTTATCATGACTACAAAAATCTTAAAAATGGATGTTAAAACTACATTCCATAATGAGATTCTCCTTGATGATGTAGACATGACACAACCCTATGGTTTTAACGCTCCAAATGAAGCTAGAAAAGTTTGTAAGCTACAAAACTCAATGTATAGACTGAAGCAAGCAACTCAAAGTTGTAATCTTCATTTTGATGTGATGGTCCAATAATTTGTCTTTATCGAAGTGAAGATATGCCTTGTGTTTACAAGAATGCTAGTGGGAGCATAATTGTATTTCTCATATTATATCTAGATGACATACAATTGATGGGGATGGCATCCCTACTATATAGTTGCTTAAAATTTGTTGTTAAACACCTTCTTCATGAAGGACTTACGAAGCATCCTATATATTATGAATCAACATCTATATAGGAAGATCATTAGGGATCTTATTTAAGTCAAAGTACATACATTAACAAAGTACCGACAAATTTTAGAATGTAAGGGTCTTTGATTGGAAACTTACCCATATTAGAAACTTACCCATGTCTCATGGAATAAGTATTTCTAGAGATCAATGTTTATATGATATATTATGTACATATCCAAACTTCTCTTATGCCTTGAGCATGATGAGTAGGTACCAGCCAGTTCCCCATGAAGGTCATTGGACTACTATAAAGAACAAATTTAAATACTTGAGAAGAACTAAGGATCAATTCCTTATTTAGGATGTTGAGGAAGTGTTGGTTGTAAAGGGTTTCACCAACACACTCTTCCAAATCAATAAGGATGACTACTAATTACAATTAGGTTTTTTTTTTGCCTCAATGGAAGAGATATGAGCTCAAAGGGTTCCAAGTTAGAGACATTGATTGATTCTGCAATATACTATGAGTACACTGATTCCTTTAGTGCATCACAAGATGTATCGATCAAGAAGTTCACTGGTTAATGAAGCAACCCTCTTTTAGGGCTTCATCTTGTGTCATTTTGTAATCACATCTAAATTTGATATTTCCCCCAACAAATGGCTTACTATCAAATGCACTTATAGACATTCTTTGAAATGTTTTTTAGGTACTCTAACCATGCCTTGGATGGATAGGAGAGGAGGATTACCTAGGGGTTTCTCAACCTCTAAAGGATCCTAAGAGAGTTCGAGATCCCCTCAAATCTACCCCTAATAGTCAAGAGTCAAGCGACACCAAAGAGATCCATGGATTGTAAAGTTGAAGATCAATGTGGTGGTGACACATAATGGACATGCTGTCAATGCCAAATTCATAGGGGAAATCATAGTTGAGAAGTAACTATAGAAAAGTCACTAGCATGGTCATGTTGGCCAGCATGACCATGCCAGCCAAAAAGGTCAAGTTTCCCAAAGCTAAAGATGCATGTGCTAGCTGGAATGACCATGACTCAACTCCTCGACTACGTACGTGCTACCTAGCATAGCCATTCTACCTAGCCACCACCATAGTTGTGCTACCAAGCACGACCATGCTTCACCCTACAGACCCCAAGTTTTAACTGTAAATTTTCCTCCACCAACACACCCATTCCCTCCTAGAATGACTATGATACTCTTCTCCCACCATGACCGTTCTTCCCAAAATGGTCGTACTACCTCAAAACCTAGTGCATTTTTTGCATTGTTTTTCCCGTTTTGCCCCCACTTAATATTAAGCATTCCTAGCCCCTATATACATGGATGGTGGATGGGAGATGAAGGTTAGCCTCCTTGAGCATTCATTTAGCTCCCACATACTCCCACTCCATTTCCACCATCCCCTACCTTAAAACTATAGTTTTCTAAGGTTTTAGATACTTCTACTCATACTTCCATGCCATCCAACCACCAAGGAGGTAGGATGACATACTCTTTCTACTGGAGGTGTAGAAGAAGATGACCTCCATGAGCTCCAAAAGACATTATCCCTTCTACTTATTCTTCTTTTTCCCTTTTTTGTTCCATGAGTATTTAAGCCACTCTAGGTGGGTTGTTTGGGGTTAAAATTTGACTTTTATACCATGTTTGGAAAAAATAAATTTAAACCTTTTAATTTTGTTTTATTTTGATGTTCTTCTACTTACATCTATTTTCTAATGAATTATCTTGTGGTTTGTGCTTGAAAACATTGATTGTCTTGTGATTTGTGCTTGAAGCCACTTAGGTCTAGGAGAAAATGGCTAATTTTTTACTATTTTAGGATATGTTCTTAGGTCCAACTAGTGGATCCCTATCTAGCACCTCATCTTCCAACATATACATCCTTTCTCCTTCTCTTATGTGTAAGTTCTTAGTGGATAGTCAAAAAGCACTTAGTACAATTGGCTTGTAGCTACCTAAAGTCTAGATGGTAGGTGATGTGAGGTGAAATACCCTCATTTCTACCCTCCATCACTACCCTTGGACCTCAACTTCCCTAAGAGTTTCTATTATATAAACCTAGACTTGATTAGATCCTAATATAATTTAACCTAAACCCCAATCTAAATGATCCTATTAAGGTTGCATAGGGTGTTCTATGGTGTAGTTCCCCTTCACACGTCCTATTCCATACATGAACAATTAGTATTTTAGGATAATTCCCTAGAATCTATCTTGTTTTTGGTTTAACAATCTAAATAATGAGTATGATTTTCATGTTATAACCCTCAACCTAGGTTCTAGTCACATTCTCCAACGATCCACACTTCCTATTAATTTTGCAAAACTCTACTTTCCTTCTTATGAGTTAATTCTTGCTTAGTTAGTTACTTTACTTTCTTTCTTAGTTAATTGATTTTTTCATGGTAGCTAGGTATTGATAGGTTAGTTGGTGTTATTTTGTGCTTGTTTGTGTTTGCTTTAGCTAGTTAGTTTCTATCTTAGTCCTTTTCTTGCCCTGGCTGCTAACATCTAGTTTTGTTCTCTTTCTTGCTTAGTTTAGCTAATTGCCTCACTAGGTTGTTGAGCAGAATTGTCCTGCAAGTATAATGTTAGTTTGCTCTTGTTTACTTGCCTTAGTCTAAAATGATCTTTTCTTTGCTTGTATGCTTTCCTTTATCAGCTGGAACTACATAAGTCTATGTTGAAATAAGTTTTTTGCTTGCTTTCATTTGATTTCTTGTTTGACCACCCTTAGTGTAACCAAACAAGTTAAAGCTAAGCCATTAAACCTAGACTCCCCATTAATAACCTATATTAAGTTAACATTGCTCTAATTCCCCCCTCTCCCTTGGGTCAACCCTTAACTTTCCTATTCTATGTTGTAGTACAACCCCATGCACTTGTGTTGTAGCATTCTTTGTGTATTTAAGTGTGTTGTCTAGGGTAATAATTTTTTTATCCCAAGTGTGTGTGATCCACATGCACACCTAGCTCACTGACATTGTTGTCAGGAAGAAAGATACTCAACCTAGCTATTTTATTTATCTTTGACTTTTCTAACTACCCTCACCATTGGTATTTATTATTCTTTGTATTACTTATACGAATTTGTTTACTGGCTTGTCTTATTTTGATTGGTTGTTTAGTGTGTAGGTGACCCTCATTGCATATTCAGACACCACTCACTTTCTATAGATTCTTTCCTAGTATATTCCAAGATAGGAAGGAGAAGGCAAACAAACTCGTGGAACCATCATCAAGAAGTTGATAAGTGAGACAGGTATGTTGAACACATTGAGTATTTGCATAACCCCCCAATTCCTCTAGCAAACAGGCCATCACATGATTCCTAAATACCAAGAAACTACCACTCTCCGCTTTCTACTAAGGTTGATAAGATGTTGGGGCAGAAATGTTCTATTCCTCCATGTCATCTTGGGATCCTCCCCACCTATTATGACATCAAGAATGAGAACCCTACAAGAATGGGGCTCTTTTTCAAAGAGTTAATATACTTTCAAGAGTCCTACAGCTTCTAAAGATTCTATGTAGCTCACCTTGATCCCTTTATCTCTCAAGGACAAAGCAAAAGAGTGGCACAAATCAAACACCACAATCATGAATTGAAAAGAGATCAAGAATCAATGTCTAAGGAAATTCTATCCTACTACCAAATTGTCTTAGATGGAAAGGTATATCACATCCTTTATCCAAAAGGTGAATGAATATTTTCATGAGATGTAGAAGAGGTTTCAAAAGTTAGTTAGAGATTTCCCCCACCATGAGGTGCCTCTTTTACAACTGGTCATTTCCTTCTAAGATGGATTTTCTTAGATGGGCCAAAAAGTTGTAGACGTGTCTTGTGATGGTGCATCTCTGGCCAAACCTCTTGAATAATAGTGGCCACTTCTCAAGCACTTTCCTATATACTTAAGACGTCAAGCTTCTAGTGCGGGTGTATAATATGATAGGGTAAAGGGAGATGCCCCTCCTAAATCCAAGGATGATACCAACCCACAAGTGATGAAAATCTTGGAAAACATGATGAACTTGATGATGAACCATGTGGGAGGCCCTTCTAGAAAATTTTCCAATTGTATTAAGTCTACTAGAGAGGAGGTTAGGAACTTAACTCTTTTAAGGACCGCAATAACCAAGGTCCAATGTCAAGCTCTTATACCCCATAGTAGAGTAATCATAAAAATTTCTATTGAAAGCAACAAGGAACCAAGGAACAAAGGAGCAGCTAAAGATTTGAAGAAAAGGTTCTTGGAACATGGAATAGTCTAGATGAAGTCAAGAAATGTGTCCTCTCATGGATACAATATTATTAGGCTTGAGAAGATATTGGATCAAATTTCTTTATCACTTTCCTGGAGAGAGGAAGGGATACTTCCCTCCCAAACTTCAGCTAACTGTAATAGTGCTAGTGGGCCCATGGGTTCTCCTTAAATCACCTACATCCCACCACAAGTGCAAGTGCCAGACCTTGCACTAGTACCTAGGACCTCTCAATGCTTATGCTCCACCACCACTTCAAGATCCATTTAGTTTCAAATACACTTCATAGTCACCACTTTAATAACCACCACCACCACCACAATATCAACCACCGTCACAACAAACTCCATAAACACAACCATAATATATCCTCCAAAATTCTAATCCACCAAAACAAAGACCAGCACCACCACAACTCCAATCACTAAAATCCCCTCTCCTCCCCATGATAAAGTGAACATGGTGTCGGTCTTTGAATTTTGATAAGGTTGTTGAGAAGCCAAAAAATGGCAAGACACAAATTAACAAAGATCATGATGGCATTTCATTGCCAAAAGGTTCATGTGTGAGTGCCAAGTGCACTAAAAATCATGACGTCCCACCTTCTTGTGAGAGTGCCAAGTGCACTAGAATTATGTTGTTCTACCCTTTGTGAGCTAACAATACCATGTGTCCAACCATCTTCTGAGAGTGTCAAGGCACCAAAAGTTCTACTATACCACTAGTTTTCAAGATGATAATACCATGTACCCCATCATCGCTTGAGATGACACAACCAAGTACCCCAAAACCTTAGTGTTATATTCCAAAATTTTTAAGTCTTCAATATGATTGAGCCCCTCTCTTTGAAAACTTAGAAGACCACTTATCCAAATGAAGGCAAAAATATAGAATAAACATTTTGAAGGTCTTGAGGCGGGTGAAGGTAAACACCTCATTGTCAAACATCATCAAGCAAAGCCTAAGATATGCAAAATTACTTAAGGGTGTTTATGTCTTCAAGAAAATGATAAAGAAGAAGCTACACTAGAGAATCATATTGACTAGGATGCAGCATTCCATTGATGAGGAACCTTGTTTTGAGATCTATGATGATGACCACGAAGGGGAGAAACATGAAGAAAAACACTTGATAAGCTTGCAAGACCCTTACAAGGAAGATCACATTGTGAAAGCATTTGGGAGGATAACCAATGATGACCATGGAAAAACATTGCTTGTTGATACGTTACGATGAAAGAACACCAAGTTAGGCCAAAGGCATAAACTTAGCACTAATGGGAGGTAAACCACATCCATTTGAGGTTCTTGGTTTGAAAACCCATATCTTGTTATGCTTTTGTTTTTCATTTTCAAAGACACACACACAAACTTACTTAATGCTTTTTTTCATTTGTGAAAATAATCTTAGAATAGGAGGATAGATGGAGGATGATACATAGAGGATATAGCCAAGGAGAGAACAAGATGGAAAAAAAGAATCAAAACCAGTGAAAAAGCTACATTAAGGCAACCACCATGGCCATTCCATGCAGCACAGTCGTGGTGCCAACTGGCCAAAATGGCAGTTCTATGTGTTGGCTCTATCCTACTGATTTGAAATCATGTGATATCCCCCCTCACAGTGGGTGTCTACCATAACTCTGTTCATGTCACCGTATTCTAAATTTCTAATTAATGGTGAGGACACCATGGTTTAAAAGTTCGGGGTGGTAGGGTGGTAAGCCCTTTTTTACCCTATATTCATCTATGTATCTTGCTCTAATTTTTTAAATCTAAAATGATCAAAATAGTCTAACTAACCTTTATACTTATCCATCCATACTTGTTTTTAGTTTCCTTGCATACATGCATGCATATAATTTAATTTCTTGAATTTTTGTGTAATTTTCCAAAACTTTTGCTCTTTTTTTATTCTATGTCATGCATTAAATTTTGTATAGGCTTTCATAAGCTCTTGTGTGTTTTAGCTAAAATTTTCTTTTTTATTTTTTAATTCTTATTAGTGTAAGTTGATATGTGATTGAAAACAATTTGGAACCATTTTGGCATAATTTTCCCAAGCTTCAACCTACTTGCCTAGTGGTGTGTTTCAACTAAATCTCTACTTATTTTGATATGACTGATTAGAATTGGGATAATGCAAACTATTTCTATTGATGAGGTATTTGGCTAAATGAGCCTATGATAGAATTTTTCATGTGCTCCAAGCCTCTTATAAGTAATGGATTGTTTTAATAATAGTTTGATTCTTGAAAGCCTTGAATGCTTTAGATTATTCATTCCATGTGGAAAGAGTGTAATATACCATGTTTCTCTTTTTATGCATGGTTTGTCTTTTGGTGGATGTTTTATGGATTAGATTACTTGAGAGAAAACATACATGAATATTTATCACTCATGAACCCTCTTTGACGTAAAACTTCTTCTATCATCTTCTTACATCTCCACCTCTTGACATGACTCTAAAAGTGCACACATTAGCCTTTCCCACCCTCCTAAAGTTTGGGGTGGCCATATCCACATCCCTCACTTCACTTGTATCACCATATGCTCTCCTAACATATGGGGTAGAGAAAAAAAAGTAAGGGATGGATCAATGTGATAACCTCTCAAGAAAAGAAAAGGAAAACAAAATGAGTTCTCCTATTTATATATCACACCACTCTCTTCCATAACCCTTTCACATCTTTTTATGCCTAGTCGGTCTAGGGTAATTAACTGTAGCCACACATCCCTACACAAGACATGTGGCCCATGAGAGGTGAAGTGATGTGTATGATGGAGTATTAGCAAGTAAAAGCAAAACCTATAACCAAGTTGATGTATGCCATGCATGATATAGTCTACATAGAGCATTATGAAAATTGCATCACTTACACGTGTGATTGGTATCCCATATATGAAGTTCTTGTGTACTATGCTTGAATCATATTGAAAAATAGAAAGTTGAATGGAAAGTAGTAGATCATGCCTAACTCCACGTGTTAGCTTACTTTAGCAAATGAACATCATGATGATTGGATTCTCCTATGTATTTCTTGAATGAAGTGAAAGAGAGATTAAGTTGGAGAATACTTGGGGACAAGTATGTT
Organism: Alisma plantago-aquatica; assembly: GCA_963693085.1. Lineage (NCBI taxonomy): Eukaryota > Viridiplantae > Streptophyta > Magnoliopsida > Alismatales > Alismataceae > Alisma > Alisma plantago-aquatica. Next base: position 1,021,376,700 of record OY856409.1, on the reverse strand, counting down.
TTAAGTTTTTTGTGTGGTGATGCATACTTATTTTAGGGCTTCATTGTGTGTCATTTTGTACTTTAATAATATGTAAACATTTTAGAATGCATGCTATTTCCCCCAGTAAATGGTTTACTATCAATTGCACTTATAAACATTCTTTCCATGTTTTTCAGGTATTTGAACCACATCTTGGATGTATGGGAGAGAAGGGGGATGACCTATGGATTTATATACCTCAATAGGATCTAAAAGAGATTCCAAGAGCTTCCCCAATCTACCCCTAGTGATCAAGAGTCAAGTCATAACAAAGAGGTCCATGGATTGCAAAGTTGAAGATCAAGGTGAAAGTAAAAGCCCCATCATCATCGTGGTGACGTAGAACTATTGTGCTTCAAATGCCAAATTCTTAGAGAAAATAATAGTTGAGAAGCAACTACAACAAAGTCACCACACGACCGTGCCAGGAAGATTCTAGCATGATCATTCCATCCAGAAAGGTCATGTTGCCCAAAGCTCAAGATGCTCATGCTAGCAACAGCCACCCAACTCCCCCACCACGACTGTTCTACCCAGCACAATCGTGCTACCTAGACCCCATCACACTTTCTTACCCACCATAACCATGCTACCAACCTTGGATACCCCAAATTTTAATTGTAAATTTACTTCCACCCCCACACTCGTTCCCTCCTAGAACGATTGTGCTACTCTCCACCAACCATGACTCATTTTCCCAGAACGATTGTCCTGCATCAAACTGTAGCTCATCTTCTTCTCTAATTTTCCCATTTACCCCCGCTTAACCATAATATTCCCTATCCCCTATATATACATGGGTGGTGGCTGGGAGATAAATGTTATCCTCCTTCATAATTCATTAAGCTATCACCTCCTCCCACCTTCTCTGCTCCACCTCCATCATCCCCTCCTCAAAACCCTTATTTTCTAGTGTTTTGGTGACTTCCACTCATACTTCCATGCCATCTAGACACCAAGGAGGGATGAGGAAGAACTCTTGCTACTAGACGTGAAGAAGAGAACTTCCACGAGCTCTTATGGCTATTCTCTCTTATACTTCTTTTTTTTCATTTTTGTTTCATGAGTAGCTAAGCCCCCATAGGGGAGTTGTTTGGGATTGGAATGTGACTTTGATACCATGTTATGGAAAAAATTTGTAAACATTATAACGTCATTTTTATATTTATTGTCTTTGTTACATACCAACATTTGGCCACTAGATCCAATTTTACACAATTAATTCTATATACAAGTCTGTTCCTCATTTATCAATTCATTCTATGATCTGATTTATTTATCATATTTTGGTGTCACTTAAACTCAATCTATATTTTTTTTGGTTATATAATTTACTTCTTTGTCATTTGAAAATTTATTACAATATGGCTCCTTGCTCATAATTCATTTTATATTACTTGGTGTCATTTCGTTTAGCTTGTGAAATGCATAATTACCTTGATTAGCATTTCTACTCGCCTAGTATTCGTCTCTTGTCAAATAATGGCTTTGGAATCGATGAAAAGTGTCAAAACATGTTTTTCATGTCAAATCAATTAATGCTTTTATGTTACACATGGAAGTTCTCCTCACGGTACAAAATTTTCATAGAGGCATCAATGCCTAAGAAGTGTAAATACTAATACATAAGGAGTTTCATGACCTTATTTGATTTCCATGGTAAGGAATAGAATCCCATGAGTCGTGAGATACTAGAAAGCTATCATGTAACTTTCATGCCTTAATTAATCAATTATCCACATATCACATATTTCATTTTCAAGTGACTAATAATATAGGGACTTTGTTCTTTCACACTCATTTTTGGTTCCTTTAGGTTGTGTTTGGTATGTGGTAAAAAAATTGATGGTGAGGGGGATGATGATGGTGATGGGGATGGGGAAGAAGACAATGATGGTGATGACGAAATTGTTAAAATGTGTTGTTTGGTAGCATGTACATGGTGATGGTGATAGGGATGGGAAAAAACTTTAAAACGTTGCTTGTTACATGGTTAGAGGGATGGGGAGGGGACAATTCTTTATAAAAAAAACTCCCTGGACAAGTTAGAATTATAATTATTAGAATGTTTCTTTTACATATGTGTCTAAATAAGTAGTGGAGCCTTGTAAGAAACTTCTTTCACCATGATTCGCCATGCATTTCCATGGGGACAAAAATATACCAAAACTCACCACGGGTTCACCATAGATTCACCATCTCCCTATCACCATGAGAAGCAAATAATTTTTTTTTGTTTCACCATCATTCTCCTCCCCATGATTCACCACGTAACAAACGTAGGGTTGTAAATGGACATGGGTATACCCCCATACCCTCAAACCCATACCCTCTAAATCTGTCACGGGTATAGATTTTTGTAACCACATAATTGCTTACCCTTATACCAACATATCCACTTCTCACTGGGTAAGGTTATGATTATGTATGTACCCATACCCTGTATACCTTTATACCCATTTAAATATATTTTTATACAAAAAATAATACTAGAATGTAATGGTGCATATTATAGCACTCAAATTTTGTAAGTATAAGTACCTTAAAATAGTAAAAGTTTATATTATAATGTAATGATCCACATTCACCAGGCAAGCCAACGTGATGTCTAAGATCAATTGTTGACTTTATTATTCTATTAATACTATAGTCAAACTCTATAATATTCACCAATAGAGCCAATCATTATTCATTTTTATATTTTTATTTAGTTGTATCAACATGTTACTCTTTCTTGTCTTTGATACAATGACATATTATTTACTTATGAAATGTTATATTCACACAAAATAGAATGTATTTGATGTCATACTAGCACCCATATCACTTAATTAGTCTAGTGTTTTTGTACCCAAAGTTTATGTTATGTTATTGTAGCAAGTCTATCCATAACCATATACCCGGTTACCCATACAATACCCATTGTTTATGTGGATATGGGTATGGTATGGGTATATCTTTTTAAAAAGTGAGTATATACTCATACTCATACCCGCTCAACTAAACAGTTAATTCTATGGATATGACCATAACCTCACCATACCCTACCCATTTACAGCCCTAAACAAATGCAGCCTTAGCCTATCATCTCCCCCTACTTCATTTTAGATGAAAATGGGATTATAATAGCACACTGAGTTTAAGTTACCATAAGGACATGTTATGTATGTGTCAATTCTCAAAAACTAACGTTGGTGTATTTGCACATAGGAGATGATACCCACCATAGTTATGTTTTACCATGGTAAACATCATTAATAGGTACATGTGGAGATGGTAGATACTACAACATCACATAATGAAAACATAGTAAATTCTAGAAGAGGAAGAGTCATTCTTGTCCCCTTAAATTTGATAAGTGGTTCAACACAAAGCCTCCACATTTTCTCTCATGACTAAGTATCTTGAATAGAAAATGTATCCATTGCTACACCCAATTTCATAACTAATATCTTTGGAACCAAAAGAAATTAATAAACATGTTAATAGATCTTAATATATTTCATAATTTAATCCTTTTTATATCTCTTAATATTTTTGTATCAATGTTGTAAAGGTTGACCACACACTCTCTTAGTTGTTTAAATCAAAATATGGAACATACATTGATTGACTGGACCAAATGATATTTATTAAGTCGGTGATAATTAAACAACAACACATCCATATTGTTACTTCCTCAACCTTTACGTTCAGTCAAATTAGAGTTATGAAATATAAAAAAATAAATTAAGATAACATACAATAATATAATTGGTCATTGTTCTTTATTTAAATAAGCAACACTAATCCTTTCTCATTCCATATTCTTCAGTCTTAAGACTTATGATTAATGTGTCAACTTTTCAATCCTCATTGGTTGATCACTAAACCCTTTCCAACTTATTAACCCCTTGGCATTCTTCTCAATTGTGAATAGACATAAAAGAAACAGAAGATGACTCTTCACCTTCATGATCATTAGTTTTTCTCTATTGGAATTGCCAATAATTATTCTCTCCCATGAGGTAGCCTCCTCAATAACCATCCCAATCATAAATTGGGAAACAATGTTAACGTAATACCATATGTCATCCTACACTTAATAGAAAACGATGAGACAATCAACCCTGTTATTTTCCAATGAGAAACAAATGAATATACTTATTATGAGAGAGGACCATCCCAAAAGTACAATTATCATCCCATAATATAGATGGAGATGGAGAAACTCACACATAATAGCCTCCATCCTATTGGTTTTACAACCTCATTGACTTATGTGTATCAGTTAGGCACACGACACATTAGCATGATCTTCTCATCAACGTCTGACTCCCATTCATTCATTCCCTTATGTAAATCAATTATATAATCTCCATTGTCACCTATTCTTTACTAAAACCAAGCAAATGATTGAAAGTATGAACTTTAGTTGGGGCTACACATGTTTTTGAAAACCATCCATTACCATTACTCCTACAACATGCCTTCTAATTCTTTAATATTTCAATCCATGACCTCATAGAACTTCATGTATCCTTTTAACTGGGAGAAACACCATTTGTAAACATAGGATCATGACCATGCATTGGTTCTAGGTTCCCCAAAGAAGATCAATTCTCTGAAACTCTATCATGGAACTCCTTGATTGCCATGTATTTGTAATCCATGTTTCGAATAACATTGCTCCATTGTTAATGATCCTTAATTTGAAAATAACCTATTTTCCTAGCTGAATACTAGACTCAAATGTCACCTCTAGTCTCTCTCTGTTGGATGGGAAGGTCAAGGAAGAGATCCATAGAAACTAATCTAGAAATCAGATGTCAAAAGTAAGTAGCATCTCAACCCTATACATATGTAAATCAGCATACAAGTTTATAACTCATATAGACTTTCTTATTAAACTCGTAATTGCAAAGATAAATACTTCATATGTGTTACTAATCCTATCAACCAGTTTGGATTACAAATCGGTTATCCTTTTGTACATAAGTATATAAAGTACCAATGTATGCATGTCATCAAGGGAAGTATAAATACATTTACATTAGTTTATAAGACAAATTATCTATTCATTTAGTTATAAACAAACTTACTTCATAATTTGACTTCAATAAGGTAAATGCACATATACATATGTATATTGTCAATGTATTATTCTCCATAACATGTTTCAAGTATAAATAGAATATTAAATTAACATGAACAAATTTGTTGTTCCTAGGTATCACTCACGTCATTAGTATGTATTTTTAGTCAGTACCTAAATCTAGTTCTAACATTCACCATAACTCCTAATGCAGAGGCATGTTAGTACACTTATTTTCTAGAGCTTAGATATTGATTTAGTACATGCTACATAGTTTACCAAAATTTTAATTAAGTTTATATACAATATATTGAATAATATATTTGTATCTCGGCCAATTGTTTTATGTTTACTAATTATAATTTTTTATTAATACACTCATCGTATTGAATATGTGTAATACATTCAAATAAAATTTTGTGACTTTATGTTAACATTTTACCATGGGAAACCACCTTAAATAGAGAGTGAAATTAACAAAACTTATTCAAAACTTCAGTTAAATAACCAAATACATTAGTGTTAGTTGTATTAGTATGAATATTAATCTATACATATATCCTTACAAGAAATGAGAAAATTTTGTATTCGAGTAGTTAGTAATAAGATAGTTTAGACTGGCATTACAAGATATTACAATTGACATATTCACATCATTAGAAAATTTATAGGTAAAATTTGTTTGATGTATTAAGTATGATGAATGTTAGGTGGGGACTAATCAATCATATATTAAGCTAAAAGTATAAATACACTACCAATAATGATTACTTATATACTTAATGGAAGTTATAACATCATAGATAAAAGTAAAGAAATATTATGAGCCCATGGCTATGATTGTGATTAATGTTCCTATTTGTATGTAACATCTACTTGAAATTTTGTGAGACCTTTTTTATTTTATTGATTGATTGATTGTCATGAATCAAGGTACACAATTTCTATTTCTATTTGGAATATTATTTCCCTCATTGATTGAATGCATAGAAAGATATATTGGGTGACTTAAATTTATTGTAAACCTTATCCTTCCTCCTTGAAAGCTACCTGCAAAACTCATGAAAAATAATAGCACATTGTTTAAACATCAAAAAAAGTAGGCTATAACCCATAGTTTAGTGGAATAACGCTTCCACAACTATGTGAAGAGAGAAGGACATGAGGTCCCTTAGTATTCTGGGAAATGCAGTTGGCGTGTTGTTGTTCTCTATAGAGAGTACATATGGCTTCCCCTACAATATAGACATTGACATGCACTATCTATTTGAAAAATGAATTACTAGTCTAAAAAATTAGATATTGAATCTTATTGAATTTGAAAATGCATTACTTCCTTTTGATACATACCAATATTGTTCATTACTTTACATTTTGTCATAAAATTCCTTTGTAGATAGGTTCGTATTGTTTTACTTTTTAAACATTGATTTTGTACCAACTTTGTTGGCCCATGTTTACCTTATTGGGGGTCATGTATGGTTTTTGTTCTCTCTAGAAACTTTGGGCAGGTGATCTAGAAGACTTCAAATAGCCATGTAAGAGTTGTCTCCTATTAAATATTGGGTGGGACACATTCCTGTGATGCCCAGTGCACCACAAATGAGATTACTCAAAACCAAATGTGGAATTAGAACTAAACACACGGATTACTAGAAAACACAGGAAATTAAAACTGATTTCGCAGAAAGCATCATAAGACAAAAACTTATCACATATAAGTCCATACCAGGACACATGTGTTACATAACATATATCATGGTGCTTACATCATTGTTCCCAAACATTCTTGTCATCAACTTGTATGCATTCTATATCTTACATACATGGCTCACATGCCCAAAACCTCGTATCGATAGCGTATCCACAAAACACATCGAGAACAACCCCAAAGACTTGAGTGTACAAGGATGACATCTAGGACTCTATCACCAAAAGACTAGCAGTGCATCCAACCTTATCAACTACTACTCTTGATGTTGTTCTTCCTCAGCTACACGATCTCTATCTCTTCGTGTAAGACCACCTAAAAGATGTGGAAACCCACAGGATGAGACCAAACGTCCCAGAGAGAGATATGAATCTCCATCAACATCTATTAAGAATAGGTAGCTAAGCAGGTAGATAAAATACTTAGTTGGATGAGTAGATTCAACTAAATAATATATATCCAACAAATATAGTAGATAAGGCAACTAAGAAGTTATCACTGACCAATAGGACAATTAATATTATAAGAAGGAATATGAATAACATGTATAACAATTGACTTCTCTTACCACCTTATAATTCAATAAATTAGTATAAAGATAAGGCAAATGATTCAACCAATGTTATTCACATTTGAGCCTAAGAAAAATATATTAAATGACTATTTTACGTCTTTTATTATTGCCATGATGATTTGAGTCGTACCACCCAAATTCTACCGACCGCTGCTAAGTCGAAATTGGTTCCATACAAGGTCAATGGAAGAGTCAAATCCATGACCTCCCAAACAGCTCTTGGCCAGCATAAGAGAAGAACACCATGGAGACATATCAGTCAACTGCAACAATGACATATAGTCAAGCTGAAGGATTGGCTCACACATGGCCATCTACATATAACAGCACCTAGGCCACCTTGGTACATGTATGGTGCTAGAAGAACAGGCTCACACATGGCCATTCAAAAAGAGGCATCTCATGCAGTTACACCGTTTCCTACATATCATAAGGAGATCAGCTCACACATAGCCATCTCACACAACATGTAATTGTTGATGCAAGGAGATACTCGACTTGCACCACCACATATTCAAAATATGTGCTCCGAGTTTCCCATTAGAAGGACTCGTTTCACCATCTAGCACTAAGACTGACACTGGAATGGAGTTATGGCACATGGAACCTACATGATTAGAGTTTCACTTTATTAGTTATACCAATTAAGTGTCTTTTAGCATCATTCAAGTTACAATATACAAATCCAAAACAAGCTCTACAAGAAAAATGGCATAGAGAAACTTCAAAAGATATAAACTGTATAAGGTGTGAACTAGTAACATCATCATCACATGATACTTGTAAAACTACCATACACAAGGCCATCACCAATGTCACATCACTGGGGAATATCAATCCCTCAATCACATCACTAGAGGATATCTCCTCACAATAGGCTTCAAGTCTCCACCAGGTCATAGGACCCATCACATCAATATGATCTCATCATGCCTCATCAAGGCTTATAGCCATCACCCTATATCATATATTTATCACAATATCATACAGAAGACATGGCATTTCATTTCACCTACAAGGTTAGGGATTCATAAACAAGAGAGAGAACATTATAATATGATAACCACTCCAATAGAGACAAGCAAGAACATCATATTTCCCAACATTAGGGTTAGGTTTCATGTATAGATGATTAGGGTTTATAGTTACATTTAATCGCCAAACACTAGGTACACCATCTCCCACTTTCTTGTAGCATATTAGAGTTAAAGAACATGATTAGAATTAACAAAATAATCATTCAAATTACACTATACATGGTTCATTACTTTCTTACTTTGCACATGTGTTGACTACATGTTCATGTATGTGTCCAACCATCCATCACATAGGTGTCTCGACCACTCATGAAACCAGTGTCTCAACCACCCTCAAGCAAAGTGTCTCGACCACCTTTATGCAAGGTGTCTCGACCGCAACAAGACTATATGTCTCAACTGCAATCAACTAGGTGTCTCGGTCGTGACACATCATGTGTCACGACCACCACATAGATTAGGGTTTTGACCCAGCTCAAAACATGTCTCGACCTCAACCAAAAACATGTCTCAATCACCTCCAAAGGAAAGAATCTCAACTGAAACAAAAGTAGGTGTCTCAACCACCACAAGACATGGTGTCTCGACAAATAGAAAGCAAAATCTCAACCAAAACCACATATGTCAAAGTGTCTCGACCCAAGGATAAAACCAGGTGTAGCGACCACCAAGGTCAATCTACCACCAAGGAAAAAGACCTTTGCCAAAATAGGGATTAATCAAGATCAAAATAAGAGTATTCCATAGCTAAAATATAAGATTACATCAAGGAAAACCATCATCTTCAAGGAGGAAAACTTATACCAAAATGATCACCAAAAACCCTAAAGAATGTGTCATGAAATCACCATGAAAGAACCTCATGCAAGAGAGAAAACCCACATTCAACACCTCCAAAATAGAACCAAAACTCCAGAACACATCAAGGTACACGAACCTCATGCATGTGCTCAAAACTAAGGTCAAAGGATAGGAAGGAAACCACCATTATACAACCATATCTAAAATCAGGTATCTTGAATTAGGGTTTCAGATTCCAAGCAAACCAAGAATGATAATTGATTCAACCCTATTTTAGGGCTTTATCTTGTGTCATTTTGCATTTCAGCCACATCTATACTTGTTAGATTACATGTTATTTCCCCCAATATGCTTATTTCTATCAAATGCACTTATGGAGGCTTTTTGCATGTTTTATAGGTACTTTATCCACTACTTGATGGCATGGAAAGAGGATGGTTCAATATAGGGTTTCCTCAGGCTTGGAGGAGCCCAAAATGAGGCCAAAACCACTTCCAACCTACCCCAAGTGGTCAAAGAATATTTTGAAGCAATACCCTCCATGGATGATCAAGTTCAAAGCTCAAATGCATGGGAGAGACACCAAAACGACCGTGGTATCCCACCATGGTCGTGGTGGACATACCCCAAGCACAAAAAATCACTAAAACTCCCATAAATTGATGAAAATGGCCAAAACGACCGTGGTGATCAACATGCCCGTGGCCATAGGTTCCCACCACGACCGTGGTGACCCCCCATGGTCGTGGCCATCCATGTACATATCCATGTGATCTCCACATTCGAATTCCCATGACCATGCCCATCCACCACGACCGTGGTCGTCCCTACCCACCACAGCCATGCCACCCACAAAATCTACCCATTTTTCCACTGCTTTCCCCATTTTACCCCTAACTTAACCCTAGACCCCCTAGACACCTATATATACCTAGGTGGTGGCTGGGGGACGAGGCTAGCTACCTTCTACCACCTCCTAGCTCCCCAAATCGCCATTCACTACATTCCACTCCATATCCACCTCAAATCCACTCCATTTCACCATTTCCACCACCAAATCACTAGTTTAGACTAGTTCTTACCCATAATCCCCTTCATTCTTTATCCTTGCACCTTGGAGGAGGGAGGAGGATGACCTACAGCTGCTGGAGAGAAGGATTTCTTCATCTACACCGAGCTCCATGGCTTCTTCTACCTCTTTCTTCTCTCTTTTTGTATTTTCCATTTCTATGAGTAGCTAGGCCCCTGTGGGTGGGCTGTTTGGGGGAAATTATGTTACTTTGATACCATGTTGGGGGAAAATGACATGTAAACATTGTAATTCCATTTGTTAATGATTATATTCTATTTTCATCTCATTCTTCATGGATTGCTTGTTGGTTAGTGTGTGAAATCACCTAGGAATTTAGGCAAATTGCTTATATGTGGGAATTTTGGGATTTGCCCCTAGGTCCAATTCTTGGATCCCTAGGTTGCCTCCCATATTCCTACATCCTAATCAATCTCCCTAAACCTAAGTGAGAGATATAAGTAGCTAGATTAGGTAATTCTAGTGCAATTAGCATGGAGCCTTCTCAAGGCTAGAATGTGGGGGAATTGGTGTCCAAAACCCTAATCTCACCTCCCCATTACTACCCTCGGCCCCTAATTGCCCTAGGAATGCCTAATCTAGAAACCTAGACTTGATTAGACTCTAATTGAATTGTACCTAATCCCTAACCCAATTGAGCCTCATAAGGGTAGTAGGGGGTGTTAGGGACTAGTTCCCCTATGCACAACCTAGCATATCCATGGCCAGTTAGTAGCTTAGGTTAATTCATTAGAGTCTAACTTGTTGTTTGGTTTGGATAATCTAAATGGAATCATAATGTTCATATGTCACCCCCCAACATAAGTGATAAGTTCATACCCCTAAACAACCCACACATCTCTTTTCTGCTTGAAACCCTAGTTTTGTGCTTGCTTAGTTTAATTAGTTCTTTCTTTGCTTAGTTAGCTTCTTTCTTTGCTCTTGTCTTGTTCATGCTAGTGTAGCTCTTTAATTGCTCTTTTGCCTCTCTTGCCTGCCTTAGTGTAATTTGCCTTTTCATACCTAGCTTAGCCTTTCCTTGCTTGTTTAGCCCCGCCCTATCTTAGGGATAACTTAGATTTCATTATTGCCTTTAAATTTCTTGTTTGTCTGATGCAAATTTACCGTGCGTATAAATGCAAGTGAACGCGTCGAGTAGTACAGGCCTTTGTGAGGACCAAGTTGAACTCAGGGATACGTGCAATCGTCGGGGACTCCTACTAACTACTCGCGATCAGCTAAGCCGATTAACAAGTTGAGAGTTGTTGTTGAAATTAAAAGAAAAATAAAAACAAACAAAACAAGCAATCGATTAAATGTTGGTTTAATCAATTCAAAAGGAGATCTTTAGGGTTACGGTTTCACCGCGGGTTTTCATTGCATTAAATTCTATATAGCTACTCAATTTTATCTCTCTATCCGGGTAGTGGCCTGAAAATAGAATTGCCCACTGTCGTGTTGCAATTCACTACCCAAGTCTAGGTCGGTTCCACCGTCGTAGTAACCTATACCCTAAACTAGGTGCATTATGAACGTTCTCTCAGTATCCACCATTAATTTTACACCACCTTGTTCAAGGGATTTGTCGATTAATGTGAATTTCGTCTCTTTTCAGCTGTTAATCCTTCTTTCAAGGTGATTAAGGGCATTAGGTTATTATTATGGTGATCCAGTATAACAATATATTGAGAAAACAAAATTATACCACGGATTTAGGAGATAAAATATGAATTACTATTATAAAATTGTCATACAAAGAATTCTCGGGCTACTCCCGGTCCTAAAGACGAAGGGGATTAGCCCCGCATGTTCATCTCAAGCAAGTACATGGTAGAGATAGGAGAAATCATATGAAAAACCTGAAATGAGAGGTGAAACCCCTAAACGGAGAAGGTCCAATCGATCCTTGGCATGGAATCCGCATTATGCCGCCTTCCGGTGGTAGAATTCGTCTTCTTCGGCGTCTGAATCGGCTGGGGAGTGCTCTCGTACTCCGTTCTTCTCTCCTTTGCTCTCCGGGATGTGTGCAGCAACTAATGACCTCCTCCCCCTCGCTCAGGCGGCCGTCATTAGGTATATCTCCCTCATTAGGTTGCTAATTAACCACGGCCGTCCGATTGAGATCATTCCAAAGCAAACAGATATCTTACGGTGTCGATACCATCGACGCGAGTCGATGGTATGGACTCAGTATGGTAGCGGCAACCCTTCTTCCTTTTCGTCTGAGCGCCTGATGTAATCTCGATACCATCGACGCGGGTCGATGGTATCGACGAACCTGTAGCGACGGTTTTGTCATTTTGCGTCGTTGTAGCCTCCGTGCGTTGATGGTATCGACTTGGTGTAGATACTATCGACTGCTTCCTCGCCAGCAACTTGATGGTAGCTCGATACCATCGACATCCCTGTCGATAGTATCGACTCTTTGCTGATACTCGCGGCTGGCAACCTGCGGTCTGGTCGATGGTATCGACGGAAGCAGATACTTGTTTTCTCTGAAATTCAAACACGAGACCACATAAATTCACACAAATAATAATATTTTGACAATGAATGCTCAAAACAATGAAATAAAGGGGATTTGACATAAAATAGTAGCAAAGACCAAAGTGGATGAATTATGCAACATTAACCATAAAAAATGACTAATAAAAGCATAAAACACATATCAAACAGGTCTATAAATGCGACTCAAAATCATCGCATCAAACTCCCCTAAGCTTGAACGTTGCTCTCCCTCGAGCAACTAATCCTTATAATAGAATTGCTAATGTCAACTGAAGAACAACACACCACAACCAACATCCCATATGACTCGCACCGGACATTCACATACCGGCCCTCTCTAACCACGGAACGGTAATTACCCTAAAGGTGACAGTAATCATCCATAAAAGAAATTGACCTCAAAACTGATGAACACTATCACATAAGGCAGTTAACATAATAAAACTCGCCGGTTCAGACTTGGTGCATCTTGTGATCTCCTATACTACGTTGCTCGCCCTAACTACCATCTACATGGAAGCAGTTCTCCTGATATACCTTAGTGAGGAGAAATTCACAGTGGCCTACCAATCCGAGCAACGGGTGGATGAAGATGGGTGGTTCATGGAAGAAAGTGGAAGTATTACACAGTTTCAACATGCATAAAACAAAAATGTTCTAAATGATGCAAATGCACATGAAAAATGCCCTAATGCCTAAAATTGGGTGGAATGATGCATGTACTAACCATCCATCTCTAAACGAAATGGACATCTAATTAAGCTACATCATGTACATCAATTATCTCAAAATGTAGGTGATATTATGTTCTTTTCTCCTTCTTATAATTGTTGTTTCTACATAACTCTTTTCTTCTTTTTTTCATTATGCAGATTTTTCAGATTTTTCTCTTTTTTTTTCAACCCTTGTATCCATAATTGATAATGAATATATTATTGGAATTATTTTTCTTCATACTCAGAAATTTGCACTGTTTAGAAGGTATGGAACAATTTAATTCACCATTGGAGAAAATTTGAGATACACGATATACTTTATGCATGAAAATTATGAATGCAACTACATGGCATGCACCTAAGGGTAATGTGCATGTATCACTATTCTAATTTTTTTCTTTCTTTTTATGCAAAACATATGGAAATAAATTCAATGCAGGACCTATCTATATGAAATGTTGTCAAAGAAGTTAAAACTGCAAAGTACTTCCCATTCTTGTGGTGGATTGTGAAAAGTAAATAGGTGGAAAGATCACAAGACTAGATGATTGAACCTTAGAAAGATATTATGTGTCCCTCCTTACTGACCTGTGTAGTAGTTAAGAGATTTCTCTCTCTTACATCCAATTAGAGTCTCATTACCATTTGGTCAGTTTAGGCTCAAACAACCATTTCCGTCCACTTTCATGAATCATTAGGAGTACAGTTGTGAAATTTTGTTTTAAAGTTGACAAAACCAATCATTTTCATAGGATATGTGCCCAAGGTTAAACAAGACAAGCTTTCTAAACACACACAAAATTTTAAATTTCCCTTGATTTTCCCATGCACAATTAATGAGATGACACAAACTTTATGACATCCACGATTACATAGATAGCATGTGGATCCTACAAAAACTAAAAATGCAAGAAACAAATAACAAGAACAAAAACAATAAAGTTAAAACTAAAAATAGTAAAAGATAAAGCTGTTCCAACTACCCCCTAAGCTTGAATTCGACTATGGCCTCATAGTCAAAAACAAACTTAAAGATTGGAACAGTGATATCAGATCACTCCTGTGGTGGTGGTGGCGGGTACTGTGGTGTCGTGGGGTCCCAAGACGGGTACTGCCCCTGGAATGTCGGATCATACTGGGGCATCAGCGGAGGCTTTGGATACGCCCCAAAATAATTCTGGCTACAGTAGTGATCGAAAAACGGCTGTTGTTGCACCTCCATCCTGTGCAACCTATCATGGATGTTCTGCTGATTCTCAAGAAGAAGGTGTTCATTCTCAAAAATCGCATGCTGATTGACATAGAGTCGGTTGGTAGTATCTTGAATACCGGCATAGGTGGCTGTTTGGCTATGTTGGGTCTGCTGGATGTCTTGCAACATCGTATACATGCCCTGCATAGAATAGACATCCTCGCTTGGCTGCGAGGGCGGTGGTGGTGGCGGAGTAGGTTGGGATGATGAAGATGCACTCGGATGCATCCGAGGACGCTTCTGTGGTGCCACTCGTACTCGAAGAGGTGTAGCCGCCTCTTCCTCCTCAGCTTCGCCGTCATTTCCGTCGTCACCACCGTCGTTGCCGCCTTCTTCATCGGAGTTGGCGATGGCTATGATTGTCCACCGGAAGTGTTGTGCACCTTCGATGTTGAAAATGGGATCGGGAAGAGAACATTCTTGATATGCTTGATTTACGTGGCAATGCGCAAACGCCATGCCATCTCGAAGAAGCAACAGATTGGACCGGTGTAGATGCTGCAAGTTCACCTTGCTTCTTGTAGAGAGAGGAGTGAGGGTCTGGAAATTCAATCCGAGGTATGAAGCCAGCTTTGTGATGAGCCATCCGAAGTGAATCGGCGCTTTTCTCATACTCCTCTTCACGTCCAATACTCGTTGCAGAAAGAAAGCACCCCAATTGCATTCTTGTTTCTTCAGGAGTTTATACAGAAAGAATAGGTTCGACCCCTGAAATTTGCTAAGGGCCAGATCACCTCAAGCAAAAAATGTGGAACTGAGCATCCAGTGCAAGATCCGTACGAAAGGGTGCTCGAAATCGGCTACCGCGGCATTGTGGTAGCTCACCGACTTTCCTTGCGGCACCGTCACCAGCTCGGCGAAGATCGCGTCGTAGTCAGTGCGGTTGTCCGGCTGCCGGTAGTCGTACTACGAATGGTTCCAATTGAAAATCATGTTGAACTGCTTGAGCGTGACGGTGTAGTCATGGTTGTACAGCCGGAAAGACACCCGGCCCTTGATCCACTCACGATCGGTAGCTACTATGTCATTGGGCACGACGCAGACGTCCAACGACGCCATGAACTCTGCCACCAACTCTTTGTACATCGGCCAGTCGTTGAAGAACGGCTGACCATCAGCATGGTATTGCAACTCGTCAGGCCTTCTACTTGTGTGTCGGGCTTGACCCTGTAGAACGTAGGCCAAGTTGGCCTCAAATCCGAGATCTCGGATCATCTCCCGGTCCACATACCGGGTGGGCTCTATCTTCCTCCGCATGATCTCCTCGTAGATCTTCCGGACCTCCGAGGAAGGGTGGACAAGTCGGGGACGTGCGATCGACGATGGCGATGGTGGCACGAACTCCGGAATGTCCATCAGATTCGCGCGTGAGGATGAAGATCCGGCCACATCCACCATGTTGGCGATGAGAAATGGGGGTCAGAAAGAGAGCTTAGTGAAGATTGGAGAGTTGAATCTCCGCTCGATGAAGACCTTCACTCGGTTCTGCTCGTCGTGGGGGTAGGACAGCTCTGGAACTCGCTCGGCACAAGTTGAGGAAGATTGCACTGAAGGTGTGATGTCATATGACGTCAATCCTCCTCTTAAATAGATGTTGCCGGTGCCACTGTTGACCCGTCGATACCATCGACGCGAGTCGATGGTATCGACACTTATCGATGGTATCCGGCCCCTCGCTGCTATCGACGGTCGTCGATGGCTGGATCTTAAAACCTGTATCGCTGACGTGTCGATACCATCGACATGGGTCGATGGTATCGACACTGCACCCGGATCGACCGTCTTAATGCCACGATCGTCGTTGATTTGTTTGCGTGGATCGGTGACGTGGATGGTCGATACCATCGACAAGAGTCGATAGTATCGACTTTTCTGATTAGGGTAAATCCTCACGAGACCTGCCGCCACCTTTATCACTTGACGGTGTCGATACCATCGACCCGCCCGTCGATGGTATCGACTTTCCTGAGTCGATTTCTTCTGTAAATCTTCAGAGATCTCGATGGTATCGACTGGAGTGTCGATACTATCGACCTTGATTTTGCGATCTGCCTGTAGGTCTGTCGATGGTATTGACACAGTGCGATTCTTACAGTCGTCAACCTGTACCATGGTCGATACCATCGACGAGTGTTTCGATGGTATCGACTCTGCCTCAGCCTGCACAAAGAACAAACCGATCACGGTATCTTTTTTACATTAAAAATTAAATCAAAACACATCAACCTACAAATATACATGAACTAAACTAAGGTATCAATGGTTGAGTTGCCTCCCAACAAGCGCCCTTATTTAACGTCTTAGGCTAGACGACTTTTGAGCACCTCATACATCCGAAATTGAAATGAGTTTGACCTCATTCACCTTCCTCTTGTAATTTTCACCAAAGTAGAGCTTCAATCTTTGTCCATTCACCAAGAACGTGGTCTCACCATCACGCACCAAGATGGCGCCGTGTGGTTTGACCTCTTCTACCACGAACGGCCCACTCCACCGGGATTTGAGCTTCCCGGGATGCAACTTCAGTCGTGAATTGAACAGCAATACACTATCTCCTTTCTTGAACGTGCGCAACTGGATGTGGCGATCGTGGATTAACTTGGTGCGCTCCTTGTATATCCATGAGTTCTCATATGCCGTCATCCGCATCTCATCCAACTCATTCAATTCAAGCGATCTCTTCCTCCCCGCTCCATCGTAACTCAAGTTGAGCCTTCTAAGCGCCCAATGTGCTTTGTGCTCTAACTCTACCGGTAAGTGACAAGCTCGACCATACGCCAACCTAAAAGGTGTGGTGCCTATAGGTGTTTTGTATGTCATCCTGTACGCCCACAATGCATCCGGTAGTAGGGCACTCCAATTCTTCCTCGTGGACGCCACCGTACGCTCCAAAAATCTTTTTGATTTCGCGATTGGAGACCTCCACCTGTCCTTGAGTCTGTGGGTGATATGGGGTACCTAAGTTGTGTTTGACCCCATATTTCTTCAACAATGCCGAGAAGTTGTGATTCTTAAAGTGCGTACCCCCATCACTGATGATCATTCGGGGCACTCCAAACCTGTAGAAAATATTTTCTTTTACAAATCTGCACACTACAGAAGAATTATTAGTCCTTGTGGGTATTGCTTCTACCCACTTCGACACATAATCTACAGCTAGAAGGATATATAAATTCGAATTCGAGGACACAAAGGGTCCCATGAAATCTATACCCCACAGATCAAATACCTCCACTTTTTGGAACACATTTAGGGGCATCTCCTGTCTCTTTGAAATATTACCTGCTCGTTGGCATGAGTCACATTGCCTTACAAACTCGTAGGCATCTCGGAACAAGGTTGGCCAATAAAGGCCACTCTCCAAAACTTTAGCTGCCGTACGAGAGCTCGCATGGTGTCCTCCCGTAGGTAGTGTGTGGCAATGATGGAGAATGCTCTTGTACTCCACCTCAGGCACACACCTGCGTAGGATACCATCCCTGCATTACTTAAGAAGAATTGGGTCATCCCAAAAATAATATCGTAAAGAATGGAAAAATCTTTTCTTCTCTTGATATGACCAATCTTCCGGAATGATCCCGCAAGCCAAATAATTCACAATCTCAGCGAACCAAGGGTCTTTAGAATTAACTTTCAAAATCTGTTCATCCGGAAATGTCTCGGTTATGGGTATATGTAAATTTTTTTCATCCACCCTCTCTAACCTAGACAGATGATCCGCCACAACATTTTCAATCCCAGCTTTATCCTTGATTTTGATGTCAAATTATTGTAAGAGCAAAATCCACCTAATTAATCTAGGCTTTGCATTTTTTTTCTCCATTAAATATTTAATTGCGGCATGGTCAGTCCAAACAACTACTTTAGATCCAACTAAATATTGCCGAAATTTTTTAAAAGCGGAAACAACGGCGAGTAATTCTTTTTTAGTAGTTGTATAATTTAATTGGGTGTCATTTAAAGTCTTTGAAGCGTAGAAAATCACGGCGAGTTTATTGTCCACCCGCTGCCCCAACACGGCTCCTACCGCAAAATCAGAAGCATCACACATGAGTTCGAACGGTTTAGTCCAATCCGGCGTTTGAACAATCGGCGCAGAAATCAGTTTCTCCTTCAACACGTCAAACACATGTAGACATTTGTCATTGAAATCAAATACAACGTCTTTCTCAAGCAGTTCGGATAGAGGTTTCCCGATTTTTGAAAAATCTTTTATAAACTGACGATAAAATCTGGCATGTCCCAAAAAACTCCTTACCCCTTTAACAGAATTTGGTGGGGGCAATTTGGAAATAACTTCAATTTTTACCGGATCCACCTCTAAACCTTTGCTAGACACCTTGTGTCCTAGCACTATCCCCTCAGTCACCATCATGTGACATTTTTCCCAGTTGAGGACTAAATGTGTGTCCTCGCAGCGCTGTAAAACTTTATCCAGATTATAGAGACATTCGTCAAACGATGCACCATACACCGAAAAGTCATCCATAAACACCTCAAGACAGCGTTCTACCATGTCACAAAAAATAGCGAGCATACAATGCTGGAAAGTCGCAGGTGCATTGCATAAACCAAAAGGCATTCGGCGATACGCGAAAGTACCATAGGGACAAGTGAAAGTATATTTCTCTTGGTCCAAAGGATCAATTGAAATCTGGTTGTACCCCGAGTACCCGTCAAGAAAACAGAAGTGCGATCGGCCGGCAAGACGCTCTAGAATTTGATCGATAAAAGGTAAAGGAAAGTGATCCTTTAGTGTAGCGGCATTCAGACGGCGGTAATCAATACAAACTCACCACCCGATTACCAATCGGGTGGTGACATGTTCATTTAAAATATTTTGGGTGACAGTAATTCCCCCCTTTTTAGGGACTACCTGTGTGGGACTCACCCATGTCGAGTCTGATATTGCGTAAATGATACCTGCAGCAAGAAGTTTAATAACCTCCTTCTTCACAACCTCCAACATGCTTGGATTGAGACGTCGTTGAGGTTGGATCACGGGCTTGGCTCCCTCCTCGAGCCGAATTTTATGGTGACACAATGTAGGGGAAATCCCCTTGATATCTGCAACGGACCACCCAAAAGCTCCCCGGTGGTTTTTCAGCACTATCAACAATTGTTCCTCCTCTTCCGCACTTAAATAAGCAGAAATGATCACAGGTAACTTGTCTTCCTCAGCTAGAAAGACATATTTGAGATGTGGTGGCAGTGACTTTAATTCTAACTCTGGCGGGCAGATCAGAGATGATTGAAGCGGCGGGGGCAGTTCACCTAAATCTTCATAATGCCTCACATAGAAGCATGGAAGCATCTGATGCATTTTGGTGCACTCCTTGAGTGATTTGCTCCACATCCAATCATGTGTAATATTTACCAAGCAAGCCTCCAATGGTAATTCAGGATATGCATCAAAAATATAAATTGCAATAACATCATCTTCCGTAGAAGGTGGAATGTCCTCATCCTCATCATTAGGGAACCCTACAACTTTACACAGAGATACTACCTTGGTCTGTTCCATGATGTCCACAGCCAAAGTTCCATTGTCCACTTTGCTCATCACATGAGCCATGTCTAGGAATGGCTTCCCAAGACAGAGTGAAATATTATTATCCATATGTTTTACCACATGGCATTGTTCCTTTGCTTTAGACGACACCGTACTAGAGGGCATGACCATCTCAAATCGGTCATCGGCTATACCCAAGGTCAAACGACCTCTCCCCATCTCTAAAATCATGTCGGCTATAGCTTGGAAAGGACGTCCAAGTAATAGTTCATTGCCATGTTCATCCTGCATCTCCATGACTACAAAATCTGCTGGAAAAACAAATCTGTCCACTTTCACTAACACATCTTCACATATTCCATATGGCTTTACCACTGAGTTGTCTGCCAATTGAATAGTCATGTTGCTTGGTCGTGACTCCTTCAATCCCAGCTTTTTGAATGTAGAAAGGGGCATCAAATTTATGCTTGCTCCTGAGTCACATAATGCTTCACCAAATTTGACTTTTCCAATATAACAAGAAATGTTAAAACAGCCTGGATCTTGCCTCTTTGGCGGCAAAGTGCCCATGATGAAGGCACTCACTTGCTCTTTGAGCACGACAACCTCAGTATCCAAAATTTTCCTCTTCTTAGTAATGATGTCCTTTAGAAATTTCTCATAAGATGGGATTTGCTCAATGGCTTCCAATAGAGGAATACTTACTGAAAGCTTCCTGAAACTGTCTAAGAACTTCTTAAATTGCGCATCTACCTTCCTTGCCTTAGCACTGTTTGGATACGGGACCGGGACCGCTTGTGCCCTTTGATGAGGTGGCACATAGGGTGTCGTTTTCTGAGGTCCTTCCTCCTCTGCAATCGGGTATTCAGTAGAATCCACAACTGTGTCATTGACTGGATCTGTGACCGGTGCGGGCTGCTCCTCATTGGCTTCACCCTCTACTTCAGCTTGTGGTGTGCTTGTCTCCTTGGCCCTTGAATTTAACAATTTCTTTCCGCTTCTTAGCAAGATGGCCTTTGCCTGCTGGTTCCCCCTGGAACATTGGTGTTTCCCGGAAAACCTGGATGCGCCGGTTTCTTCAAACTGGCTATCTCTGCTGCCATCTGTGCCATAGATGTCTCAATGGTCCTCATTTGTGCCCCATGGCTCTGCAGTGTTTTCCCAAACTGATTCATAAACTCTCCTTGCTGCTTTATTTGCTGACCAAAAGTAGCCATGAGTTCTTGGTTTTGCTTTATAAATTGATTGAGCAGCTCTGTTCTCTTATCCTCTGCTACTGGCTGGGGTTTGGCATCCGGATCCTGCAGAAAATTGTTTGGATCCTTCCACGAGAACTTCTTGTCTTTTCTCCATGTGTAGTCGTTGTTCCTATAACCTGGCTTCTGCCTCATAAATTTCACTTGAGCCTCATCCTCGGACTCAGTATCCTCTTTTTCAAGCAATTTCTTTGCGAGAAGATCCATCTTCTCATTCAGTTCTTTGATTTCCTTAGATTCTCCTACTGCTCAGACCTGCTCCACGATGCCTCTTTCGCCCTATGATTGTTTCCTAGCCATGTTCTTTAATATCTCCCAACACCTGGTGTCCGTGTTGTTCAAAAAGAATCCTGACCCAGCTGAATCAAGGTTGCTCCTATCGTGCTCGGAAAGAGAAAAATAGAAGATCTTTACCTGTGTTTCTTTATCCATCCCGTGATGCGGGCACCGTCTCAGCATGACCTGAAACCTCTCCCAGGTCTCAGAATATGTCTCACCTGCCTGTTGGGTAAAGTTATGGATCTTCCTGATCATGTTGTTGGTCTTCTCAGGAGGAAAGAACCTCTCAAAGAAAACCTCCACCATATGGTCCCAGGACTCCACAAACTCATCATCTAAATTGTGTAG
Source organism: Alisma plantago-aquatica (assembly GCA_963693085.1). Classification (NCBI taxonomy): domain Eukaryota; kingdom Viridiplantae; phylum Streptophyta; class Magnoliopsida; order Alismatales; family Alismataceae; genus Alisma; species Alisma plantago-aquatica. The sequence goes on along the minus strand of OY856409.1, from coordinate 1,021,354,542 downwards.
TCATTCTCGCGCGGCTCCTGCCAATGAACTCAGGAAAAGCTTAAGATACAGTGCATCCTGTGGAAACCTGTCGATTTTAACCATGTCACAGTTCTCAACAAACTGCTTATGTGCGCGACAGGGTCCTCATTCTTGAGCCCATGGAAAGCATTGGACTTCACCAAATTTATCAAAGCTGGATCAATCTTATAGGTAGGTATGTTGAGTGATTGCTTCTTTATAGGCCCTTTTGACGCGGATGCGGAAGAAGCCTTGATCTTCTCCCATATTGTCTGTGGCTCGTCCTCCATCTCTTCTTGTTCCTCGGGTTCAGAATCTATATCCTCTAGATGATCTTGATTGTACCCGTCCTCGTCTTCAGGTCCCGTCAGTAGCGGAACCTCTGGTGCGCGACCTGCGGAGTCAGTACTACGCGTCTGCACCATGCACAGTACCTGAAAATAGAAAGATTAAATTTAGTACGGTGCTTGACGATTGAAAATATTTAGAAAATAAATTACGAATTTTTGGAATGATAAAAAAAGGTGGCCTAGAGTGGCCGCTCATAGCACTCGAAGTGCCAACAAATTGTCGTATCCCCGGCAACGGCGCCAAAAATTTGACGCAAATTTACCGTGCGTATAAATGCAAGTGAACGCGTCGAGTAGTACATGCCTTTGTGAGGCCCAAGTCGAACTCAGGGATACGTGCAATCGTCGAGGACTCCTACTAACTACTCGCGATCAGCTAAGCCGATTAACAAGTTGAGAGTTGTTGTTGAAATTAAAAGAAAAATAAAAACAAACAAAACAAGCAATCGATTAAATGTTGGTTTAATCAATTCAAAAGGAGATCTTTAGGGTTACAGTTTCACCGCGGGTTTTCATTGCATTAAATTCTATATAGCTACTCAATTTTATCTCTCTATCTGGGTAGTGGCCTGAAAACAGAATTTCCCACTGTCGTGGTGCAATTCACTACCCAAGTCTAGGTCGGTTCCACCGTCGTAGTAACCTATACCCTAAACTAGGTGCATTATGAACGATTTCTCAGTATCCACCGTTAATTTTACACCACCTTGTTCAAGGGATTTGTCGATTAATGTGAATTCCATCTCTTTTCAGCCGTTAATCCTTCTTTCAAGGTGATTAAGGGCATTATGTTATTATTATGGTGATCAAGCATAACAATATATTGAGAAAACGAAATTATACCATGGATTTAGGAGATAAAATATGAATTACTATTATAAAATTGTCATACAAAGAATTCTCGGGCTACTCCCGGTCCTAAAGATGAAGGGGATTAGCCCCGCATGTTCATCTCAAGCAAGTACATGGTAGAGATAGGGAAATCATATGAAAAATGTGAAATGAGAGATGAAACCCCTGAACGGAGAAGGTCCAATCGATCCTTGGCGTGGAATCCGCGTTCTGCCGCCTTCTGGTGGTAGAATTCGTCTTCTTTGGCGTCCGAATTGGCTGGGGCATGCTCTCGTACTTCGTTCTTCTCTCCTTTGCTCTCTGGGATGTGTGCAGCAACTAATGACCTCCTCCCCCTCATTCAGGCGGTCGTCATTAGGTATAGCTCCCTCATTAGGTCGCTAATTAACCACGGTCGTCCGATTGAGATCATTCCAAAGCAAACACATATCTTACAGTGTCGATACCATCGACGCGAGTCGATGGTATCGACTCAGTATGGTAGCGGCAACCCTTCTTCCTTTTCATCTGAGCGCCTGATGTAATCTCGATACCATCGACGCGGGTCGATGGTATCGACGAACCTATAGCGACGATTTTGTCGTTTTGCGTCACTGTAGCCTCCGTGCGTCGATGGTATCGACTTGGTGTCGATACTATCGACTGCTTCCTCGCCAGCAACCTGATGGTAGCTCGATACCATCGACATCCCTGTCGATAGTATCAACTCTTTGCTGATACTCGCGGCTGGCAACCTGCGGTCTGGTCGATGGTATCGACTTCCGTCGATGGTATCGACGGAAGCAGATACTTGTTTTCTCTGAAATTCAAACATGAGACCACATAAATTCACACAAATAATAATATTTTGACAATGAATGCTCAAAACGATGAAATAAAGGGGATTTGACATAAAATAGTAGCAAAGACCAAAGTGGATGAATTATGCAACATTAACCATAAAAAATGACTAATAAAAGCATAAAACACATATCAAACAGGTCTATAAATGCGACTCAAAATCATCGCATCATTGTCCAAAGTAGTTTAAAATCAAATAACCTTTAAACCCTTCACCCTAGTCTTCGCAGTAGGAACCCATCAAAATTAACCTAGCTCTAGTGCCCCCTCTTTTCCCTGTGGATCAACCCTATACTTTCCACCTTCCTATACTACGACACAACCCCGTGCGCTTGCGAGTGTAGTGTTTTAATGTGAGTAAGTGTTAAGTTAGGTTTATAAATTTCGAAAGAAAAATCCCATCACGTGTGTTCTGACCTCGTGGGGCGCATCTCGTTAGGTCAAATCGGCTAGTGTGTTACACCTCTAGAGGACTCACACCAAGCTTTCTGGCGTCGTTGCTGGGGATTAGAGGCGCTCGGCCTAGCTAGTTAGTTTTTCTTTGACTTTTCCTACTGCCCTCATCATTGCTATTCTTTATTCATTACTCTTTGCATTCTTTGTAATATTGGTTTGCTAACTTACTTTCTTTTGTTTGGTTGTTCCTTGTGCATGTGACAAGCCACTCAGAGAAGACAAGATGGAAGGCCAAAATCCACAAACCCATCCATTTCCTCCACCACCCTACCTCTAAGGCTATCCTAAGCCTTACACACCTCCACCACCTCCATTGTTGCAACCTTCCCACCACTTCACTTTCCAACCTCAATTCCCTCCTCCACTACCCTACCTCCAAGGCTATCCTAAGCCTTACACACTACCACCACCTCCATTGCCACAACCCTCCTACCAGTTCACCTTCCAACCTTAATGCCCTCCTCCACCTAAAGTCCAACGGCCATCAACACCGATGCCACCACCACAACTATCACATGCTCCCCCTACTTCCCATGAGCAAATGGATAAGATTGATACCCCTCTCTTTGGTGCCTATGAAGACTCGTTCCTCAAGAGAGAGAAAACCTATGGCATGAGATTTCTAAGTGTCTTAAGGCTGATTAAGATCTATGATGATGATCCCCAAGGACAGAGAATTGCTAAAAAAGACTTACAAAGCTCGCATGACCCTTGGGAGGAAGATCAATCAAGGAAAGCATTTGAGAGGATTTCTTATGATGGGGGTGAAAACATTTTGTTTTTGGACCATGGTTGATGGTGAAAGAAAAACAAGCCCATCTGAAGGCATGAAACTTAGCGCTTGTGGGAGGCAACCCACCTAGGTTTGGGATTTTTTCACCCAAACTTCAATTTTTGATACTTTTGCTTTGCTTTTACACTTTTCAAGAAAACACAAACACACACGCACGCTTGTGCTTGATAGTTTTCTTTTGAGTCTTAATGATGAGGCAGGTGCTAGACAATATAGAGAGAGGGTATAGAAGCAGGTCATGGTCTTTAAATCAAATATGTGGCCGAATAACAAATAAAAGTGAAATTCAAGTTCTTGAAGTGAGAAAACTGAAGGAGCACCCTCACCATGGCTGTGGAGTTCGACCATGAGCGTGGCACATGTGGCCAAGCATGACCGTGGCACCCAACCATGGCCGTGGGAATTATTGCATCAAGTTGGCTGAAGTTACAATGTTTTTAGAAGATTGTCCACGACCGTGGCCACCCGCCACGACTATGTTGAAGAGGAGTGGCCACGACCATGGCGAGGGTCGACTACCAGCCACAATAGGGTGACCTACATTCTCACACTCCGCACCAGTCATGATCTTAACCCTACTATCCCTAAGATCTAGTTTCATGCTGAGGATAGCATGATTCAAAAGTTTGGGGTGGTAGGGCGGTATGCACCACCTATCTCATTCTCTCATTTTGATTACTTATCTGACAAGATCTCAATTTGCTTTTGATCTATCTAGTGTGGATTTTCTTTACTGCTTTGCATCCTTGCATGCCATGTAGTTTACATTCCTACCATTTTTGCATAATTTTTCAAATATTTTGCTCTTTTTGCCATGCATTGTATATCATGTAGATTTTTGGTAATTCTTGCATGTTATAGCTAGTATTTGCTTGTTTACTGCTTTAAGTTCAATAATATAGGCTTAGATGTGTTTGGAGGCAACTTGGCACCATTTTGGCCAATTTTGCCCAAATTTGAGATTTCTTGTCTAAAAAGTGTGTTTTGACCCAATCTCTACTATTTTGAGTAAAAATAATGACCTTTGACAAATGCAAGTGAATTATCATTGTTTTTTGCTAAGTGGTATCAATGTTTGACTTTTTACATGTGCATCACCTCTCTTATGATTGTGATTGAATTGGTTGAATTATGAAATTGAGCAAGCTTTGAACGCTTAGTGTTTGTGAAATCACTTGTTTGATATATCAATTTCATCTTGTTCATTCATGTGGTGTGATATCTTGGATGAAGTGTTGGATTAAATTTCATGCAGGATGTCTTATGTGGAAAATCATACCAATGACCCCTCTTTGACCTGACTATTCTTCCACCATCTTCACACCCCTCCGCCTCATAAAAAGATGCCCTAGTGCACATAATCAGCCTTGGCCACCTCCAAAAGTTTGGGTTGGCCATATCTTTATCTCCCCACTTCACTCTATCCACCATATGCCCTATCTACACCAAGGGCAAGAAAAAAAGAAAGAAAATAAAAGGATGCTCCTATTTAAGAGCATTCAAATAAAGAAAAGATGAGTGTGTAAAAATACTCCAAAAATCTTATCGCAACCCTTTCTTCCATTTTCATACCCCTTGAGCTAAGAAGCATCAAACTTAGCTCATTTTCCCTTTTCCGCAGCCATGTGGATCATTTGATGTGATTTGAAATATAAGATTGAATGCATGAATGTAAAACAACACTCCTAGTCATTCTTGATTAATACCACCATGAAACGGTTTACCCAGAACTTTATGGAAGAAATTTGGATAACTTGTGTATTCTATGTGCTATATTTGAAGTTCATATGCTTTGTGCTCTTTTCATGATTGGTTTGTGAAAGTAGGAGAGGAGAGAGATGAAATGCATGCACTTCGTCATCTTTGATCCCATTCATCGATAATCATCTTTTACATTGCATTTTCCATGTCATGACTATGAAAAGTTTGTAGAGAGATTGAGTTGGAGCATACTTGAGGACAAGTATGTTTCAAGTTTGGGGTGGTGATTCAGCCCTATTTTAGGGCTTTATCTTATGTCATTTTGCATTTCAGCCACATCTATACTTGTTAGATTCCACCACGGACGTGGTCTACCCTACCCACCACGACCGTGGTGACCCACCACGGCCGTACCACCCACAAAATCTACCCATTTTCCCACTGCTTTCCCCATTTTACCCCTAACTTAACCCTAGACCCCCTAGACACCTATATATACCTAGGTGGTGGCTGGGGCATGAGGCTAGCTACCTTCTACCACCTCCTAGCTCCCTAAATCGCCATCCACTACATTCCACTCCATATCCACCTCAAATCCACTCCATTTCACCATTTCCACCACCAAATCACTAGTTTAGACTAGTTCTTACCCATAATCCACTTCATTCTTCATCCTTGCACCTTGCAGGAGGGAGGAGGATGACCTTCGGCTGCTGTAGAGAAGGATTTCTTTATCTACACTGAGCTCCATGGCTTCTTCTACCTCTTTCTTCTATCTTTTTGTATTTTCCATTTCTATGAGTAGCTAGGCCCCTGTGGGTGGGCTGTTTGGGGGAAATTATGTTACTTTGATACCATGTTGGGGGGAAATGACATGTAAACATTGTAATTCCATTTGTTAATGATTATATTCTATTTGCATCTCATTCTCCATGGATTGCTTGTTGGTTTGTGTGTGAAATCATCTAGGAATTCAGGCAAATTACTTATATGTGTGAATTTTGGGATTTGCCCCTAGGTCCAATTCTTGGATCCCTAGGTTGCCTCTCATCTTCCTACATCCTAATCAATCTCCCTAAACCTATGTGAGAGATCTAAGTAGCTAGATTAGGTAATTCTAGTGAAATTAGTATGGAGCCTTCTCAAGGCTAGAATATGGGGGTAATTGGGGTCAAAAACCCTAATCTCACCTCCCCATTACTACCCTCGGCCCCTAATTGTCTTAGGAATGCCTAATCTAGAAACCTAGACTTGATTAGAATCGAATTGAATTGTACCTAATCCCTAACCCAATTGAGCCTCGTAAGGGTAGTAGGGGGTGTTAGGGACTAGTTCCCCTATGCACAATCTAGAATATCCATGGCCAGTTAATAGCTTAGGTTCATTCATTTAACTCTAACTTGTTGTTTGGTTTGGATAATCTAAATGGAATCATAATGTTCATATGTCACCCCCCAACTTAAGTGATAAGTTCATACCCCTAAACAGCCCACACATCTCTTTTCTTCTTGAAACCCTAATTTTGTGTTTGCTTAGTTTAATTAGTTCTTTCCTTGCTTAGTTAGCTTCTTGATTTGCTCTTGTCTTGTTCATGCTAGTGTAGCTCTTTAATTTCTCTTTTTATTCTCTCTTACCTGCCTTAGTGTAATTTGCCTTTTCATACCTAGCTTAGCCTTTCCTTTCTTATTTAGCCCCGCTCTAGCTTAGGGATAACTTAGATTTCATTCTTGCCTTTAGATTGCTTGTTTGTCCATAGTAGTTTAACAATCAAATCACCTTTAAACCCTTAACCCTAGTCTCCACAGTAGGAACCCAGCAAAACTAACCTAGCTCTAGCGCCCCCTCTTTTCCCTATGGATCGACCTTGTACTTACCACCTTCCTATACCACGACACAACCCCGTGCGCTTGCGGGTGTAGTATTTTAATGTGAGTAGGTGTTAAGTTAGGTTTATAAATTTCGAAAGCAAATTCCCATCACGTGTGTTCTGACCTCGTGGGGCGCATCTAGTTGGGTCAAATCGGCTAGTGTGTTGCACCTCTAACAGAATCACACCAATAACCACCATCATTCAAGTTCTAAAGAATTTTATTATCCACTAGCATGTTAAGGGTACGTTTTAGAGAGAGAAACAACACATGCATGTAAAGAAAAGTGCAATAATAGAGTGGGTAGAGTGTTATATAACCCGCCTTAATGGAAGATCAACTCCAAGGATCACAAGATCCAAGCACACGATCAACAAGGATGATGAAGATCCACCAAAGGCTCCACTTTGGCTACAAGATCAACTCAAGAAGAAGAAGACATGAAGGTCAAAGATATCTCAAGAAAAGGGGATAAGAAACTCGAGGCCAAACCAAATGAAGAAAGATGATAAGAAAGAAGAAACTTCCTCTCACTTGGGTACCACCTTTTCAAAACATGGACTATGACCCTTGTGATGAGGGGTTTCTCTCTAGAACGACCACCATGGATAATCCATAGTCTATGGCTGAGAAAAGAGAAGGAGATAAAATAGAATATCAAAGGAAAAATGTCACCAAAGAAAGGAAAACACTTACCAAGGTTGAAGATGACCAAGAATCACCACATGCAAGGGATCTCGATCACCAAATCTCTTAGGATCAGTCCTTCAAGCTCCTCAAGGATCCAAGGATGAGGAAGCAAAGAAGTATAAGGAAGAGGATAGAAAAGGGTCACTTGCATGGAGAGAAGAGAATTTATATACCATAGGAGGAGAGAAGGCGGATGGAGATGAGGTGTCAACACCTAATGGCACCAAAGGGACACTTGTCCACCAAAGAAACATACGTGCAACCACTTAAACCATACATGCATGAGATGGTGATACAACCAATGTTGGGTATCAACCACTTAGGTCTCCAACACCTTGTTTTCAGTCACAACACCTCCAGGAGGTTGAAACGAGAGCATCATATACATCATGGTCGAGAGAAAAGGTCACCAAGACACCAAGGTCGATAGACACCACAAAAGGACAAACTATCTTGACCCAAACACTCCAAGACCATCATGGTCAAGACAAACCAGCCAAGGAAGGTTTCTCGGTCAAGACATTCTCCAAAACACAACACAAGGTCAAGACAAGGGTCGCTACATTACACCATGCACATATGGTTGACACCAAGCAAACTGTAGAAACCCTACTCACCTCTACGGGTGTCGCCACTCATCCAAGGCTCAACCAAGGTTCCCCAAAGCATCACATTCTCTATAATGAGGCCAATAAATAGAAAGTACACACTAGTCATGGAAAATTGAAAGATAACCCTAAAAAATGGGTAAATTGCAATTTGACCCAAACAAGCACATAAAGCTTAAACATCATCCAAACAAGCTCAAACTGGAAACTTAAGCTCTCTACAATCTCTAAAAGCATCTCAAAAGATTAGAGAAAGGTTCGAAGCACTTAATAAAGAAAAAAAAAGGTTTAGACCAAAACACAGGTCAGGGGTCTTACAATTCCCATGCCTAATATTATAATCTTATGTAAAGCTTCCACGACTCTGATGTAAAGCATGATTGTAAAATGATTTGTCTATATTTTCTGATGCAAAATTTAAAAATATTTGATGATAAGAATCAGGTCTTCATGTTCTTCTATTTCCATCTATTTTCCCAAAAATTATGTTGTGGTTTGTGCTTGAAAACATGGATTATCTTGCAATTTGTTCTAGAAGCGACATAGGTCTAGAAGAAAATGGATTATGTGTGGTTATTTTGTGATATGATCCTAGGTCCAACTAGTGGATCCCCATATTGAACCCCATATTCCTTCATATACGTCCTTTCTCCTACTCATATGTGTAAGATCTATGTAGCTATTCTAGACCACTTAGTGCAATCCACTTGGAGCTAACTAAAGGGGCTAGATTGTAGGTGATGTGAGGTCAAATACTCTCAGTTTCCTCCCTCCATTAATATTGTTGGCCTTATATTTTCCTAACAGATTCTACCCTAGAAACCTATACTTGATCATATCCTTCTTGAATTTCACCTAAACCCTGGTATAAATGAGCCTTGCAAGGTTAGATATATAGTGTGCTAGGGTGTAGTTCCTCTTCACACATCCTATCCAATCTATGGCCAATCATTAGTTTAGGGTAATTCTCTAGCATCTATTTTGGTGTTTGGTTTAATAGTCTTAATGAATGAGTATGGTTTTCATGTTATAACCCCCAACCTAGGCTCAAGTCACATACCCCAATGGCCCACACTTCCCATAAATTTTGAAAAACCAAAATTGCCTTCTACTAGTTAGTGCTTGCTTAGTTAGTTTATCTACTTGCCTTGTTAGTTACTTGTCGTGTTCATGGTAGGTAGGTATTTCTAGGTTAGTTAGTGTTACTTTGTGCTTTTTATGCTTACTTTAGCCAGTTAACTGCTACGTAGTCCTTTTCTTGCCCTAGTTGCTAATTGCCAGTTTCATGCTCTCTTTTGCTTAGTTTAGCTAATTTTCTCTCTAAGTTGTTGAATAGAAACTTTTTGGTAGTTTACTGTTAGCTTTATCTTATTTACTTGACATAGTCTAAATTGATCTTTCCTCTGCTTTCTTTCTTTCCTTGTCAATTACAATTAAACTGACTAGGGTTAAAATAAGTTCTACTCTTACTTTCCTTTATTTTACTGTTCGAATACACTTACTGTAATCCACCAAATCAAATTTAAACCCTTCAACCCTAGACTCTAGATTAGGAACCTAGTATAAGATAACATATCTCCAGTGCCCCCTCTACCCCTTGGGTTTGACCCCTAACTTGCTTGCTCTATATATGTTGCGATACGAACATGTTCACTTGCAGGGTATAATTCTTTGTGTATTTGAGCATGTTTACTAGGGTTAAAAATTTGTTAGCACAAGTGTGTACATACCACACTTTGAACCAATGAAGTGAACTACGAGTGGTTCCATCAATTTATGACATATTACAGCTATATTGTGACAAAAATGGAGCCATTGAACAAGCTAAGGAACCCATATCACATTTGAGTGGAAAAAATATACTATGAGCCAAAATGAGAGATCATACAGGAAGAGATGTGCATATTTGCAGAGTATCAATTGAAAGAAATGTTGTTGACCCTCTGATGAAATAAATTCCATAGAAAAAGCATGATGGTCATGTTATATCACTTGTACATAGATTTCTAAGTGATTGGATCTAGTATAAGTCGGAGACTATTGGTAGTATTCTCTAAGAGCCATTCATATGATGATTGTAATGAACCACTTTGTAAGATGATTATTAATAAAGGCAAATCCAATTACTAATTTTGCTTCATTATGAGTTTATCAATAATAAAATAATGTCCTGAGAATGTACAATTCAATGACATATGATTTTGATTTGAGGACATGAAGATAAGATCATATGTATGCTAAGACTATCCATTGTTGTCTAGGTCCGTAGTTGGATATTGTTGTGAAAATTAGGAAAACAATAATAAATAAAGACTTGTATGTGTGTTGAATGATGGAAGCATGTAATTAATCATGTATTTTAAATCAAATCAAACACATAGGTACTTGTTATGAATAATTATTTTGGACCAAAGCAACATGTGTATGATACATGGAATTCATAGATGACATTCAGAATAATATCTCAACAATACAATGGTAATTGTGGTCCTTAGACCTGAAGTCACTACAATGATCACACATTGCTTACTTTACTTTAACACTACTCATCATGAACTTCAATAAGGGTTTCCATATAGGTAGTTCTTGGGTGCATCATGACGCACATGGATTGTTGTGAGGATGCAGATGTAATATAATAGTAGAAAAAAGATTAATTGGTTGCTAAAAGTTGTAGGTAATCAATCAAGTCATTCATAGGCTTACTGGAAGCTCTATAAACCAAGTAGAAAGTTCAATAACCTGAATGGATAGACTAGTCTAGTCACCAATGGGATTGGGTTGAAATAAACTCAACCAAAATGGTCTACTAAACAATATAGTCAGGAAATTGGAATGGAGAAGTTTAATCAGTCAACTAGATAGCATAGCTGCATAGATGGAGTGAGTTCATAGGTTAGGCATTTGGCTATCTATGATCGGACTTCTCAAAAGCACTTGCTACCTTTTTTATTCCCAAGTTTTATTACAAACCCTACTTCCTAGCCTCCCCTATTTAAAGGGACATGATAGATAGGTTTTAGTTACATCATTTGACATGTGAACCCTAGCTATCATTACCACAAGAAGAGAGAGAGAGAAGGAGAGATTGCATGATGATAGCACATTACCAACATAAACACTTGTCCTTAATGTCATCTCTTGTAGTGAGGTGTGGAGCTCTTATCATCTCTGTTGACTACGCATGGAGGCAGGCATATCATGAATGTGTTGGTAAAAATTCATCGAAATCTTTGTGTGATCCTTATTATCTGTGAGTATTGTTTCTGATTTTGATGCATGATAAGGTATATCCCACATTTCTTCCTTCTTGATATATTGTTGTTGATAAGATATGCTCATGGGAATGCAGATTATAATTCTTTTGTTGCTTCTATTATGCATGTCACCTTCATAATTCCTAAAATATGCATCTATACTGTTGGTTTAAACATTAAAGAGTTTTACTAACTTCAGTACTAGCTATAAGTTATGTGTTATGTAGAATTTTTTATCTCACTAATCCTTTACAATTTCACATTATATTGGAACATAGTAATATTCAAGAGATCTTGTTTGATAAGGTGTTACTGATCCTTGATTTGCATTGTAGTTTTCAGTCTATGTGTATTTGTTTCTCTCCATACTATTCTATGTGCTCACTATCATCACATAATATATGGTCTTAGTTGTTTGGATGTTAAAATATTCCCAAGGACCTTACATGTCCACCACCAAGGATAAGAGTATTTGAATCCTCTAATATTATCAAAGTTGGAACAATGTTTTTTGAAATGGGTCTTTTGAAGTTGAATATTGGAGTCACGCCTCTTGTTGATACTATAGGGTTTCATTGCCATGATGTAGGAGATGGTTCATTCCATAGTTGGATATGTTATCTATATGAGGACGTAAAGGGGTATGTTGATGGGATGCATCTATAAAATTAGGCCTATGATCTTGGGGTTGGTCCAAGTACTTCAAAGATTAGGGTTTTTTGTGTGTGCTAGTTATTGGGGTGTTGGCCAAGGAAACATCATGATCTAGAAGGTTACATTATGGTTGGTCAATGTTGTATAAATTTTCACATTGGTTAAACTGGATCTAAAATATTTAGGATGACTATTTATACTATATGGTTTAAAGAATTATATAGTAGTGTTGGGGACTTCAAGAGGTGTTGATCAGAGGATTAGGTTGTGATGGAAAAGAAAAAAGACTATATCAAGATATGTGTGATCAGAGGTAGAGGAGTAGATTCACCACTCCTCCCTAAAGCTATCACTTACCAATATTATAGACTGAAGATGAATTCTTTTGTCTTCTTCAATATTATCATCAAATTTCAAAATCATTCATGGGTCATTATTTCATATTTTATAAACTAAAAAATTAAATCCAGTTAATATGAATTTTGACAAAAATTTAATTTTTATTTCAATAATTTTAAAAAACATTAGCACCTCTTATGTTAACTTTGTTTAGATAAGTTGATTAAAGTCACAGTATTCAATTATAAATATATTAAAATGTGGTAAAACAATTGTTGATTCTAATGCCTTTAGTTTTAAATCAAGTCTATTAAATATATTTAGAATGAATATTTCAAATTACAATAATGATACTAAGGTGGTTCATGAAGTTAAAATAAGGGACAAGATGGTTATAATTTCTCAAATTTAGGAGGAAGAAATCTAATTATGAACACACAATATAAATGATACTAGCATAATCAAAGGAAATAATAAATAAATAAAATAAATTAATGGAACATAGAACTAGGGTCAAAATTATAAATGGGATCAAGTTAGGAAAATGAAGTATATTTTATTTTGGGATCCAATTTCTAGTGTTCTACATGTTTCACCAAGTAAATGATATTCGGAATAATAATAATAAAACATAAAATATTTTTGTGAGATTCTCAAAAAGTGGTTATTATATTGGTGTGTGAGAATCCTCAACTGGAATAATTTTTTCTTCACAAAAGCACAACAAACATGTACACATTCTCTCAAAACATTATATGGAAAAAAGTGTGTCTAAAGTGACAAAATATGGTAATAGATACTAGAACATGTTTGGTTTAGACTATAGGAGAATCAAGGAGCGTCTTGGAGTATCTATGGACAAAAAATTTATTGGATTCGATAAGAAATGAAACAAAAAGATAGATTGTACACTAAAGAAACATTCTCATTTGCATTCACTCTTCGACAGAGATGCACTTCCATTTGTCTAGAATACTAAAGGAATCCATTGGTGTTCGTAAAAAGCAAGCATGAATAAGAATTTAACAAAATTTAGATTTTACTAGGCTTCAAGTTGAGATGGGAGTTCAGATGTAATTGTACCTAATTGAACCATATGTTAAACCTAGATGACCTAGAGGCCAGATGACTATTGGGTCATCTCATGACTAGATTATAAGTTTGAATGGCATAATATACCTTGAAGTAAGAGCTTAACCAACACTATTGCTTCCCTAAAGTCACTCAAAAATAATTTTCATATTTGTACAAAAACATGATCAAAATTATGCCCTCTAATGGCTCCCTTCATTCATAACTAAGACTATAATGGGTGAGAGATAATCAAATTTCCCTTTTACAAGGGAAAAAATAAATGCAATTTTTGTGTGTTAATATGTCTTGGGAATAAAAGTGTAGATACTTTATATATAATGGGAGTCCACCTTTGAGTTGGTTTAACTCATAGTTACAATAAAAACAAATAGAATGGTTAGAAACAAAAATAGGAGGACTAAGTTCTTAATATATTTTAATATATGACCATTTGTCAACCGCTAGAGACTATATCCACCTAAAATTTTAAGTCATTTATATGGGTACTAGTTATGATATGTTAAATTCCATAGTGGATATGTCTTAACCATTATAAAAAAAAATAAAAATTGCTTTATTTTGTCTTGGTTTATTTTCACCCATTTTTAAGAGAGGATACAAACTATTTCTACTAGTATTTGTGGACTACTTCAAAATATATTATCTAGAAAAATTAAAGCAGTCATTTTAGAATGAAAATCACTAACATATGGGTACAATTGTAATTTCATAATACTAGTTACTAAATATTCTAAGTAATACAACATTTCCCCCAATGATTACCTAAGGTAATACACAATACTACCCCAAAGGTTGTAACTAGATAACTTTGAAAACCTATGACAAAGATACGGTCCCCAACTTAGAAAAGGGATAAATTTGAAACAATATTATTTAGAAGGAAATACAACATCATTCTGAATTTATGATTCCCTTATTGATAAAAACACTAAAGAGGTGCCTTCATCTAAGCAAAAAAAAATTAAATATGACATGATAGTCTTTGGCAAGAAACTCTGGCATTTGAGGAAATTTTCAATTACAAAAACAATCCAATTGTATATATTACTCAAGGGAAAAGTAATTTTTTAAAACCATGATGAGTTTCGTGGATGACTTACTGAATAATTATGGTAAAAATAAAAGATAAAAGTACCATCAGAGATAGTAATAGAAAATTGAAGATAACAAAAAAATGAAAATAACAGTATTCTAAACATATAGTAAATTTATATTAACATCTAGTAAAAAAATGTGTAGATGCCTCTATGAAAATATGAAAATGTGGAAGTGAGCATTGAACAAAAGCTAAAGAAGAGATACTACTTTCTTCCTTCTTGACAAAATTGTTGCTTATTTTGTACTAGTTTTTGTAGTGCTTTACTTAATTAAGAATTCTTTTATCACTAGATAGTTTAAAAGTTTTAGTTGCTTCACACCCCTTCTCATATGTTTTAATATCATGTATGTAGTTAAATGTCCCTTGTATCCCATATATTCTCTATTGTATCCTACCATTATTCCAATAAAGTTTTCATTCATGTTCAATAAGTACATTTATGTGTGCCAATTCTTCTCTATCCGAGAACCATAATCAAAGAATCTTGTGTTGAAGATCAAGTAACCTCTACTGGGTTGACGAGCCTTGGTGACGTGATCTGGCATATTCTTGGTCAATTTAGTATCACAATCATGTTCTTCACCATCAATTTCATAATTAAGTAACCATTACATGTTTTTGTACTTTTAGTCAAATTTAATCATTACATCTTCAACCTTCATATTAAAGCCTTTCTTTTAAATATAATCTACTTCCATTCGTTATCATTAAAACTCTAATACTCTTTCTCAATCAGACATTCAAGTACTCCACCAATACTCTTACTCATATTCAACTAGTAGTCCATCGATACTCCACCAACCACCCACCAAAATCCTATCTTCAATTGATCGTAAACTAAAACATCCTCTATATTTTAGAAAAGGTTCATGAGAGGTATCTCTACTAAAAAATGAAGATACTTCAAGTGAATTAAATAGGATACTAGATAAATATATTATTGAAGTATATAATTACATTCCATCTTTACCATAAAAGACATATATGGATAAAATGCACTTAGGAATAGATATTGTTACAATTTCACATGGCAACTAAAATAAAATTTATGCCAACACTCTTCCCTTATGTCCGACTAACCTGATGAACGTCTTCCTAAAGGACATGCATGTTGAGGAGGGATCCCAACTCGATGTGTAACTGCAAAAAAAAAACATATTCCATGCCACAATTATTTTTTCAATCCCAATCACAGATAGTCTGAAATATCTTATGGATAGAATATATATAAAATTAAACTCATGTGGGTACTTATAGGACATGCATCTAAAAGAGAAAAATAAAGAACTTAAAATTAGTATGTATGTTGATTTTTCTATTTTTGATAAGTAATTGGCAGCCATCCAAAATGAGCCCAATTATTACATATAACCTATATTTGATTAACAATGAATATCAATGATTTAAAGTTTTTAAAATATAATCTAACATATACACTACTTGAATGTATGATGCTATAATATATTAGAGTGTATGCTGGTATATCTATATATTAGAACAATAATAAGAGGTAACCCTCTACTGCCAAATAACCACAATACCCCAAAAATGTACAACAAAGATGTAAAACAAGGATATTTTCTAAAAAAATCTGAACCTGAATCACTTCATTGGTTGCCTTATGCTAAATCACCCGTCAATCCTTTCCTAGTTATTCTTATTTTTGTGTGTGTGTTTGTATATATATATAGGAAGTGTTTTTGAAACATGTGCGAGTATCTTTGTTTTACTACCCATCTTGAGAAAATACGGTGGCACATTTTGTAAATACGTCTGTGTCTCATGAATGCGGTCGTTGAATCGTCTTTCGACAAGCAATTACTGTCCAGCGCCTCGATTTAGTTTCTTGTCCTAGAAAATTGAGGATGGATTTGAGTATCGTCAGATTTGTGGTGGTTCAAGATCATCAGTTGGACAGATTTATCTATGCATTGTTTCCTAATACAACTCGCCCTCTTCTGCGGACACCTTCACCGTCACCTGTAACAGGGTCGCTATAATGGTGTTACAATTATCTTGCGACTCCAGGCTGATAGGGGAAAGTCCTTGGCAGCATCGCAGGAACCTTTCCATGAGGAAGGGATGGGGCTGAGTTTCGCATACGAATCTCTGACTCTCTATCCAGATCCTGGTGTCGAGGACCTTAACGGCGGACGATTTCAAGCCCAGGAAGGCGTGGGTGTGGGTGGTATGGACGTGCAGATGCGAAGCTGCTCAACTGATGCAAGATCATAGTGTCGGCCGAAGTAGAAAGTAATTTGTATGATTGTTAATTAGTGTGGCCATGGGAGTTAGGATTGCTCATTTATTTCTACCTTCCTGACACCCTGACCATCTCCTTCATGATTTCTTTATGAAACTGGTGAACCTTGTGAAACCCCAGTTGAGAACTATGTTCCTGTATAGCATCCACATCGCTGTGTAGAGGGCTGGTATACTATTTTGTGCACTCTACTGGCTTTGAGCCCGACCAGAATTGCGCCTTGTGGCATTGAAATCGCTCAGCACCGAGAGTCGCCACACGCTCGTTAGTGGAAGAGAGCTCTGCTATATTGCGTTGTCATCTTGGAACTGAGTATGTCCAGATCACTGTCAAGGTTTAGAGCCACGTACCTAAGTTTATGTGCCATTTCTTACACCAAAATTTGAAGTTTGTAATTCAGTAGTGACGAACAACTTATGGGTTTCTTTGGAAAAAATTGAATTTTTGTCAGATTATTCATACTGCATCTATTCGTTGTCATTGATTTTCCCTGGATTGACCATGAACAAGATGAGCAACACTCTTTAAATTTTTGTAGGAGCCATTTCATGGATATGCGCAAGTATTGTTTAACAAAATTTTGCGTACGAGTTCTTTTACAAAATGCAGACAAGTCTGGAAATTATAAATTAGGCAAACACGTGTGTACTTGCGAGAAAACTCATCATATACGGCTGTACTATTTAAGAATTTTCTTATCATAGAACCATTTGTAATTTTTTGTTGTTTTGATATATATATATGTAGCTTGGAGTAAGATATTCATAGTTTTGATTCCAGTGTGTGCGAACATCGAATGAGTGGATTGTCATAGAAAATGTGCTATTCATTACAGGTTGGTAATATATTTGTTATGTTTTAAGACCAAATATGTTACAACCCCAGTTTTGGGTTCATTTGTTGAGAAATGTAATTTCTCATATTAAAGATAAATGAACAAATAATGATGTCTTTTGATTGAATGCATGTTTTCATTTACAATAGCCTTGATGGTTGTGTTGTGGGCTTTATTGGCTATTGGGCCCAATAACAAAGAAAACGACAAAAGAAAATTCTATTACTGAGTAAATAAGAAAATAGAAATGTGGAAACCTCTAGAAGGCAAATCCAAAGAGGGATTTCATGCCTCTTGGGTTCCTTGAGTTCCAAGGAGTCCAAAGTTGCATAGAGAATGCAATAAGAAAAGAAAAGACCAATTAAGTATTTCCTTGTTAAAGAAAGAAACTGCAAATAATGATAAAAGGTGGAAAATATGTGAAAAGAGGCATAATTGAGTTATCCTTGGTGTATTTTCGTATCCCAAGGATTCCTAATGTTAAAATGAATTCCAATAGAAAAATAGAAGAGAGATGAAGAGAAATCCTTAAAAAGATAATTAAAAAGGAAAAGAAATTGATTAATAAAAGGGAAATATGAGAAATTGATAATTAAAAGAAGATAAAGGCAAACCAATATTCCCCAATATGGGAATCCGTGCCTTTGGATTTCCTTGAGGTCCAAGGGACCCAAAATAATAATATAATGGCAAAAGGAGTAGGAATATAAATTAATTTGGATTAATTAATGATTAACTTGGGAAATAAGTAATCCTTCGCATCCATTGCAATCTGTTTCCCGAATTTCGTACAAAGTTAGATAATGACAAGACGAAACTTTTCTTAAAATTTGAGAAAGAAAGGAATTGTGGTTTGGGAGAAATTGATTTTGTAAGTTATATTCGATTTGGGAATTAATTCTGAATTAATGGAATAAATCTTTCCTTTGCTTTGAACGCGAGCAATATGGTCTGTTGGATCCTGATCCAACATTGCATGCCCTTCATATAAGTCCCACTGGGACTGTGTTTTTGCGAGTTAACAGAGGGACTTTCCCTCTTGATTCTCTCATGATCCTCTGGGTTTGCCAACTGGCCGAGGTTTCCATTGGCTTTAGGAGATGAAACTGCGGGGAATCATCCCCTGTTTGTTTAGCTTTGGCTCTGGGTTTGGGAAACGCCCAATCCAGCAGGGACCTGGCATCGGCCCTATAAATAGGGGAGGGTGATCCAAGGCACCGACGTCACTTTTTGTTAGTCCAAACCCTGCGGCGGAGTACCAGGATAGTTTCTGCGCTTTCAATTACGCCAACTAGTCTAACCTAGACCCTCGTCGACATAGAAAACCCTGCCAGAATCTGGCGAACAAGGGGGGTGACCTTGGAGAGGTTCAGGTGGCCAATTGAGGACATCTTCAGCTTCGAGGAAGGGAGGCAGAGCTCCCTGGACCGTCGGCGTGAGCAAAGGGAGACCGGAGCCCGAATTCAACCCCAAGGTTGACCGTCGTGGGTTGCTGTACAGAGGCACGAGGAAGAAGAAGACTCTGTGGCGTTTTACCAAACTACCCCGCAGTTCCTTCAGACCAGGTGAGGGCAAGTCAGTCTTTTAATTTTTTTGTTTGCAAGGACGGCGCGCGATCCCTGAGTCGTGGGATGCCGCTGGTTCACCGGACTATAGATCGAATGACTCTCGATTTTCTGAATAGCTAATAATTCGATAAAAAGGAATTGTCTTGGTAAAATCGTATCTGGTGATAGAAAACTCGGAGCAAAAAGTCAATACATGAAAAATGATCACAAAAATATGAGGAATTTATTAAAAATGGTTTGGAAGCATAAATCCATCTCTTTTTGCAAAAATGTGTATTTTGAATAGAAAATGGATTAATTTATGGTTAGAAACCCTAATCATTGATAAACGATATATTTAGTCTTGCAATTAGGTTAATTCGAGCATGTTTAACCTGATTAATGATTAAGATGGTTTTTAACCTGTTTTGATGATAGAATTACAAAGTTTAGGGTTTTAACTCAATATGTGGATTAATATGTTAAGAAACCCTAAATTAGAGAAAAAGAAAAGAAAAGATAGAGAAATCCGAAAATTAGGGTTTTGTGGACCAAACCTGATCTTAAGAATCTTAATGGAAAATAAGACAAGCAATTAGGGTTTGATGTATATTTTGATAAAAGTAAAATAAAATTTGTAAAAAGGTAATGAAACTCTAATTCTCATGAAACCCTAAAATTGAAATAGCAATCCTAAGGAATAAAATGAAATTGGATAAATATTGATACAAGGAAATTGGAATGTTTATTTTAGGATTTCTGTGCACCTTGCTTGCTTATTTGGACTTTCTCTCTCTACATAAATTATGTCTCCAAACCTGCAATTCAGGTATGTGGTTACGCTTATGACTACCCGAATTAGTTTTTCGGGATTTTATCGATGTTTCCATCGTGGCTAGAATTAAACTGTTGGATGTATTTAATTCATGCAAAGTATAATGTGAATATGACTATCACATAAGAAATATGCCTACTAGCTCAGATCCTAGTCCCCTCTGTAGCTTAATGGGTTGACCTAGTAAATGGCTACCAAAGGGGTAGGCCCATAAGGTCATTGGATGACTTAGTAAATGGCTACCAATGGGGTAGGTCCATCAAGTCACATTGAGTTAGAGATTGGACTACCGATGGGTAGTGTCATGTGACTCAACCCTAGAAATTGATCTACCTGTTAGGTAGGATCATGTGGGATTTAATAAGGATCTACCTAGAGAGAGGTAGTATCTCAGTCTGCTGCAGGGACAACACAGAGATAGGGGATAGGAAAGGATTGAGTAGTATGGTTTAAAACGTAATCCTGGCTGTTAAATGATAATTGGCTGATTACTTTGTTACTATAGTTGCATGATTATTGTTTCCCCCACATACCAGCTTTTTGCTGAGTGACGTTTTGTTTGTCGGCGTTTTAGGTACAAATGAAAAGAACAAACAGTAAAGTGGCATATGTGGAACTACGTGAGAAATAATGTGCACAGGAGGATTAGTTAGATTAGCATCTTCATGGATAGAAGTTTGGAAATCCCAGTTTTTTCAAGGTAAGAAAAGTTTTATTTTATACCAGTTTTCAGTTTAGTTGGTAAAGTTTATTAATTATTATTGATTATTTGTCAAACCTTTGATCCTATTAATTGAATAACGGCTCTGACCTTCGGGTCTCCCTTGATTGGGGGTTACCGGGAGACAGGGTCGTTACAATTGGTATCAGAGCATAGGTTCCTCACTTAATCGTTAATAATTATTAAATTTTACAAATTCTGTAGAACCCAAGGGAGTTATTAGAGGATTATCCGAAAGACAGAGGTGTATAGAAAAGGATCACGACCAGGGGCTGGCAATATTTTCCTCCGCACCGCTAGTCGGAGTACGAGGACTCCCATATCTGTGTGACT
Source organism: Alisma plantago-aquatica (assembly GCA_963693085.1). Classification (NCBI taxonomy): domain Eukaryota; kingdom Viridiplantae; phylum Streptophyta; class Magnoliopsida; order Alismatales; family Alismataceae; genus Alisma; species Alisma plantago-aquatica. The sequence continues at coordinate 1,021,333,406 of OY856409.1, read as the reverse complement.
GCCTGGCCAAAGTCTTAGGGTATGATTCGAAATAAGATACCTTTAGGACTCTCTCATCTTGTTCATCCCTTCTCAACTCAAATTCTATTAAGGACCTTAAGGATTACGGTTTCCTCTCTTCTCCTCACCCTCTTGAGGTATGGGTAAGGTTGATAAGAATTAAGGAATCCTCCACCAAATTAATAAAAAGCATGTAAATAATATGTCATGGACGTAAGCTTAATAGAGTAAGCGTAAAGGAATAGATACATGCTTAGGTCGTATGACACAAGTTGTCATTGCCCTCAGGGGAGACCTGAGGATAGACCTCCTTAATAGGAGGATGAGTAGAGAGAGTTAGTCTTGGAGGTAGAAACCTCCATTAAAAGTAGAGACCTAGCACATCCTCTGAGGATGATGTTAACCCTAACCCTAAGTGAAGGTTAGAGAGAGAGATGACATGATGAGTTAGATGTTATGGTTGATCAAGTGTTTGGTTGAACATGCCTTTGGGATGCCATAAGAGGGTAGATTACCTAGTACCTTGGGCGACCCAACCCTGGAGAGGGTCGTGCATGTTAGAGCGAAGGGTAGTTCCTTCATGGATGAGGTTAGAGGAGAACCTAAAGAAACCCTATGGGCGTATGCAGGTAGGGTATAGCTTGCACCCAGAGTACGTCAGTAGACGGAAGTAGGTTGAAACCCTGGACAGTATACATGAAGGATGGCTTATGGGATGAGCATAAAGGGCTAAGTATAATCTTGATCCAAACATGAGTTGAGCAATGGCTTCACCGACGAAGGGGTATGCTTGTGAGCTTGAGCCTTCATGGAGAAAGGACCTCTAGTAGGAGGGTTGGATGTGGAGTTAGCTCTGGAGAGAGAAAGTGGACCCAACATGGAGGTTGGAAGCCTAAAACCCTGAGATGTGAGGCATAGTGGGGAGTCGATGATGATGTGACCTAAGTGGATGATAGTGGTTGCCTTTAGAGGAACCAACCCTAGAGAGAGGATGATGTTTCTAGTACTGGTGTGCCTAGGGTATAGGAGCTTACCTGCTGTAATGAAACAAAGAGTGCCTTAGACCCAGAAGAGGGTTCAATAACAGATTGTGAGGCCTTGTACCGAGTTGGTTGTCCTTGAGGAGGACTCAACTCTGAGGTATGGCTCATATAAAAGGATCATAGGGGTACATGACATACCTTGGATATGCTTGACCCGTGGTTAAGAGATTGAGCATGCAGTTGGACACCCAGAGGTGAACCTAGGGTTCCTAGGTATAAGAGGAGAAGTAATGTATCCAATGCTCGTGGTGAGATTTGAGTCTCTATAGTTTCGAGCATGGTACTCTTAATGTGTAGAGGTAAAGGAAATCCCTTAAGGTAAGGGTATGTTTGACGAACCCCTCATAGCTAAGTTGATCTAATGTTGAGGATGAGAACAAGTATGAACTAGCATGGTTTATTAGGTGGTCTACTTGTGCCTTATTAGTTGTTGGGTTAGGCATGCTCATGTGAATGTAAACCCTAAGGACAGTTGTGACGTTGTTGTCAAGAGTTGTAGTTTCCTCCCATCTTGGGAGAGGGACCCTTTGGTAGGGTGTATACCAATTTTGTTGGTTTTGAGGTAACCTAAAGAGGTTTCTTGAGAAGCTAAGTGAAAAGTATATGGTATGAAAATGAACCTATAGACCCATATATAACCATCTCTAAGTGCAAGTGGATGTGTTACCATGGAGGTAACCGGTATGGGGCCTGACCAAGGTAGGGAGGTTGCCATGACCCCTATGAAGGGATGAAAGTCAGTCATGAATGTAGAAAGAGATGATGAAGGATTGGGTAAGGTTCTAAGTTGAACATGTACTATGTTAGAATCCTAAGTCTATCCAAGGGTCAGGTAGGGATAAGACCGATGGAAGAAGGAGTTGCCTAATTCCCTAGTTGCACATGACTATAGGGTCGGGAGGTAACATCTATCTTTGTCTGAGGGCCATGGGTTAGGAGATTGATCACCTTCCTGAACTCATGGGACCCAAAGGGCAGATGAGTAGGGCACTCTCTAGATGCATGAGGGAAGAGGGATGACCCCAAAAGTGCCGGAACCCTATAAACCCAGAGGAGATGACCAAGGATTGTGTGTAAACCCCAGTGGGTTCGAGACTAGTTTTCCATGAAATTAATTTTTGATATCATGATGTTTGTTATGTGGAGACATGTGTGGCACATTTCAACTCAGATTTAAAGATGTAATGGCAAGGTGGGATGTACCATCTCTACTCTTGGAACAGGAAGAACTCTGTATTTGAACTGCAGCCAAATGCTTATTTCCTCTTGTTATGGGAGTGAGAGATAAGACAGTACACATGCCATACACCAAGGATCAAGATGATGTGATTTGAAATGTTGCTACAAGGTGAGAGGATAGAGATGATAACATACCCTTGGGGAGCGAATGATACATGGATGGTTTACAACCATTAAGCGTTTTAAGGAGATCATCTTGTGAGGATGTGATACCATGAGCTATCTGGAATCTGCAAGATATGCAAGGGTGAGTTTGATCTCTAAGAAGAAAAGCTCAGAGTTTCTTGATGAAGACAAACTTAGAGATGAGATGATAATTAGAATACATGGAGGTGTATGTCTTCAACATTACCTATCACACAAGGATAAGAAGTAATAATGAATGCTCTGGTTGAGATATAGCTGTCTAGTTTAGCGGGATGAAGTTGAGGTTACTAGGCTAACCTTAAGTTGAGAAAGAGAGATAAGTTTGGCTAATACCCAGATATATCAATAGTGATTGATCAAGTAAATGATTGTTGGTTAGCCAGCCTAGTCCGTGATATAATACAAGGATGGTTGTAGAACCTCAGATGTACTTCCTTAGAAAGGAAAGTGATGAAACCCTGATGAGAATGGTTTAGGGTTTCTGAGGTATCGATCTTGAGGAATCATGACATACCAGAGATCATGGTTTTAAGATCACCAAACATTGTGATACTACAAAGATAGTAAGTGATAGTAGCACTTTGGCTGCTTGATGTGAAGTTGCATGTAGCATGTGGCCATGCAAGCCAAAGGTGAAGGACAAATACCAGTGACCCCGTGCTTTGACTTAGAGGTTAAGAATCCCAAAGAGGGAATGGGAGTTCATCCACTATGTATGGTGGTAAGTCTCCCCTTGACCAGGAAGATCAAGATGCAATATGGGTTATGGTAGATCGCCTTACCTAGATAACACAAGAATGAAAGAATGTTGTCAAGGGACAAATTTTGTTGAACTACATAAGAGAGAGAGAGATGGTTCACCTACACCATGATGTGAGTTCAAAAGCTCTTGAGTATGACCTAAAGGTTCACTTCCATGAGGTGGAAGTAGATACATGAAGAACTCAATGTTAGTGCAGTTTATCACCCCTAACCAATGGTTAGTATGATCCAGACTAGAGGGTCTGATGAGAGCATGTGGTCTCATTCAGGGTGATACAAAGAGGCAGTTCTTAATATGTGACGTTAACCACCATAACTTATTATCGGGATGAAAGAAGTTATATAAGGAGGTTGTGTCGGTCACCACTTCAGTATGATGATGTTGGTGAAGGGGGCCTTGTGAAGGTCAGAAAAGAACCACAGTGTGTGCAGATGAAGTCGCTTTGATCGTGCAATGGCTAAGAGAGAGAGCCCAGAGACAACATGAGTCGTGAGTTGATGCAAGGCAGACTGACATGCAGTTCACTATAGGAAAGTATGTGATGTAAAAATATGACCCCTCTAAGCTACAGATGAGAAAGCTGAGTCCCCGATATATGGGTCCATTTGAGATGGATTGGTGGAGATGGTTGTGTTTAGCCTTACCCCTCAGGATAACATGATGTGTTGCATGAGTCCGATCTAGAGCACTATGTGAGGTACCCAAGTCATGTGTTACACCCTGAACCTATTTAGCTTTGAGAGGCTAAAACGTCCTGAGTCACCTATGAGGGTATGTTATACCAAGGTAAGAAAGAACTCAGATGGAAGGATATGAGATGATGAAGGTTCTTGGGAAGCACCATGGAAAGGGTATTGCCACACGGGAGCCCTGATGGACATGGAAAAGTCTTATCCTGAATTGTTTGTTTGTTTGGTTGAATTTTGAGGACAAAATTCTTATAAGAGGGGGAGGATGTTACAACCCCAGTTTTGGGTTCATTTGCTGAGAAATGTAATTTCTCAGATTAAAGATAAATGAACAAATAATGATGTCTTTTGATTGAATGCATGTTTTCATTTACAATAGCCTTGATGGTTGTGTTGTGGGCTTTATTGGCTATTAGGCCCAATAACAAAGAAAAAGATAAAAGAAAATTCTATTACTGAGTAAATAAGAAAATAGAAATGTGGAAACCTCTAGAAGGCAAATCCAAAGAGGGATTTCGTGCCTCTTGGGTTCCTTGGGTTCCAAGGAGTCCAAAGTTGCATAGAGAATGCAATAAGAAAAGAAAAGACCAATTAAGTATTTCCTTGTTAAAGAAAGAAATTGCAAATAATGATAAAAGGTGGAAAATATGTGAAAAGAGGCATAATTGAGTTATCCTTGGTGTATTTTCGTATCCCAAGGATTCCTAATGTTAAAATGAATTCCAATAGGAAAATAGAAGAGAGATGAAGAGAAATCCTTAAAAAGAGAATTAAAAAGGAAAAGAAATTGATTAATAAAAGGGAAATATGAGAAATTGATAATTAAAAGAAGATAAAGGCAAACCTGTTAGTATGTATTCCCTGAGAGCCAATCATGGGATGATTGGTGGGATACATTAAGATTGATTTGATAAACATCAAAGGCAAGCTTCCAATTCTTTCTGGTTCAGTCATATGAGATAGTGATAGAACAGATTGAATGTCTAGAGAATGACAGTACTCAATGACGTATGCTTTTAGGTTAAGGACCTGAACGATGAGATCATACGGATGCTAAGAGTTTGTACATTCTTGTTATGTCCCTAGTCAGATGTCATTGTGGAAGGTAGATAGACAACAATGACACACAAGACTAGATTGTGGTGTTGGTTGATGACAGAATCTCATTAGTCATGATATAGAGATATCAAACCAAACACATAGGTACTTGTTAGAGAACAAGTGTACCGGACAGACCCACCGTGAGTTTGACACGTGGAACCATGACATGGTAGTCACAGTCAGTAATCACAGTGATGGTGGTGAGTGTGATCTTTGACCTGAAATCACTACACTCAAAACATGTCGTTGGGCACACTTTGACATCATCAAACACAGTCCTGAAACATGGGTTGTTATAAAAGTGATGATTGGGTGGCTTTGACACATGGGGCTTTTGAGGGGTGAGTGATAGATATGGGATTTGTCCCTCCTAAGGGAGTTTGATATCCAAGGCCACTTGATGAGTAGGATTGAGATAGGCGTGTGCACGCATGTGTGAATCAGTATGTGATATTGATGTCATACATATCTCGTTCAATCTACTCTGAGATCAAGAAAGTGAATGAACGTTGACAGGATGACTGTTCCATGCCTCGAGTTCATTCAGGATATCAGTGACAAAGGAATTATACATTCACTGTAACACCATTCACGGATTGTAGGATCAAAGTTATTCTCCAACTTTCTACTTTCACTTGGGTAGCAATGATGTGTGACTAGGCACTGCTCTTTGCTTGTGAAGTCATAAGTGTTATGGACTTTTACTGCCAACGTGAAATGGACCTGCAGGGTCACACACATAGGATTTAACCTGGAAGAGGAGTTTTGTCCACAAAGCAATGTTTAGATTAATTACTAAAGGAGTTTAGTAGTTCAATCAAACACTCAATCGGTTGATAGCTCAATATCATATGGTTCAAGGTGTTGGACGCATTGATTGGAGTATCGGATTGATTGAAATCACAATTGACTGATTTTGCCCAACCTGTGCTCCCAACTATTCGTCTCATGTGATGAACCGGTCGGCTGAGGTTGCTAAACCGTTCGACTGGAGTGTCCAGGCTGATCGGCTCATGCCCAGGTTAAAATGACCGGTTCAAGGGTTGAACCGATCGGCTCAACTGGTGCAACCGACCAGTTGGGAAAGTCATGTCGGAAAGAATTTTCCTTTGGTTTCAAATTGCCCAATTCGATTGGGAATATTATTGGTATTCGATACCAATTGGGAAAGAAACAAGGAAAGTCCTTTTGAGCCGGATTAGGACCATGAACCGATCGGTTTAGGGCACCAACCGATCGGTTGGAGTGCCCCAAACGGTCAGCTCAGGTCCAACTGATCGGCTCAATGGCCGAACCGATCGGTTCATCTATGAACCGATCATTTCAGGTTGTGAACCGGTTGCTTTTTGTGGAAAATCTCGAACCCTTCTACTCCTGCGTTTAGTCCCGTAATGCCCGGGACGGAGAACCTTGTCCCATGACCCTCCTATATATATAGGGGTATTGGGGGCTTCTCAAAGAACAACTCAGTGCAACCATTTGCTCTGTAAAGTTGTCCTTCTCTCTGGTTTTGGTAACCGAGAGAGAGCCCGAGCAAGTGCTTCCCGCAAAGGGAGGTGCAACAAGGGAAAGACAACTGAAGTTGCAACTGGAGGTAGGAGAGTGTGTTGGTGACTAGTACGTCTATAGGAGGGTGCGACTCCTTCCACTTCCTTGTGGGACAAGGAGTGTGGAGTTCCAGGTGGTCCGTGTGGACTACTTCAGAGGCGGGAGGTCACTGCCGCTCAGGAGAACAACTGTCAATCCCGACAGTCTGGTGAGAGGAGGAGTTGTCAGTCCTGGTGCGACCAGGAGCTACACAGACACCGTTCAAGATCGGAGGTGAAGACTGCGCAAGGTGTGAGGTATTGTCGCCGAGCAAGCCTTGGGACAAGGTATGATTCCACAAACCATCCTTTCCTATTATATAGACGTTGACGTGTTTCCTCGTGCTGGGTTTGGGGGAGAAATTTTTTTGTTTCCGCTGCCTTCTCTGCCTCCCCTAAAACCCAACAGTGGTATCAGAGCCACGTCAACTATTCTATATTTTAGGAATATCGATATGATCGATTTTGGTTTGTCGCCTTTATTTATTACATGCAATGCGAATAATATTGGCTTTATGCATGTCCAATCCTAAATCCACAAATCCCAAATTACATATATGATATGTATTATTAATGCACTCGATACACGTCGCCCTTAAACGAGTTTTGTGGGGGATGTGTGTAGCATGATTATGGCCTATAAACCCCTATCTGTGTGTGGTTGTTTGTGGTTGCTTGCATCTCGGTCTGCGCACCGATCTTCCCTCCCTTATTCCTGATGTAACTCGAAATAATTCGAGATTCTTTCCTACCTTTGCTTCCCCCGAATGTAACTCAGGGTTTCCCTTTTAAGAAATGTAATATTAGGATAGATTTTATTTCTTGTTATGTCGAAGACCGGTGGACATCAAGACAACAGCTGAAACGATCAGTTCAAGGCGTCAACCGATCGGTTGACGTTCCAGACGGTCGGTTCAAGGAGTGAACTGATCGATTGATGACCGATCGAGGAGCGAGATGACTGGGTGGCAGACATGACAAGATGCACGATGTCCAGGTGAACCGATCGGTTGGAGGAGCCAACCGATCGGCTGGTGGCACCCAGACGACCGGCTGGAGAGTACAGATCATTCATGTGATGAGTTGATCAACTCGGATGGCAAGGCACAGATGTTCATCTTGTACAGGTTGCATGTGATGTTGACCTAGATGACCGTGATTCCTCTTGGCTCGAGGAATCACATTAGGATGGCCATAATCGTCGCTTTTTATCGTTTTGCATTTTTTTGTGGGATATAGCATGTATATGATACATACTATGTATTGTGGTGATTGGATATGTATATGTATAAAAAACCAAATCCCTCATTAAAATATTAAGTTTTAGATGCCTTCCAAATGCGACACACATGAAAAGCTTGATCGACCAAGTGTGGGCACGCCCTAGCGTGGTGCACCGTCTATCTCGTGGAAGCGTGAAGGATGAATGTGTGGGTCTGCCCTAGCAGGGTGCATGTTCATCGTGTTTGCTTTGGGTCGGACTTAACAAGGTGACCTAGATAGGATCTAGCGCCTTGAGGCATGGAGATGATCATTGCAAGGAGTTGTATATGACATCTTATCAAGAGTTGCATATGATGCAATTGGAAAACGTTGCCTACCTGAGAGATCTAAGTTGTGGGCGATCAGCCCTAGCTGACTCATGACTTAGAGGATTTCAGGATCTTGCCCACTAGAAGGTTGTACGCTGCAATCTTCCAAATTTATGGTGAGGGCTATCAATTAGAAGTAAAATAGTGGGAGCGATAATTAATTAAAGGCCTAATTTTATCGTCAACTTTTCAAATCAATCAAACAAGTCAAAAAGAGTTTTGGACTAAAATTGCATATATTTCCTTTATAAAATAAATGGTTAATCAACAAATCACTTTATTTGCGATCGGTCCTTGAGACCAACAAATTAAATGGGAATAATTCCACGACTGGTTAGGATGATGAGAAGTGTTCTCAAAGAGTGAGAGCTCCAAGTCCTAGTTATACCAGAACCAGATGAACTCAATCCCACTGCATCAATGGCTGAAAGTATGCCTATGGAAACATACCGAGGATGACATTGATAAGGAGTGCTTGATGTTGTGTTCTCTGAACTATGAGTTGCAGAGACAACATGAGACATATGATGTCTCAAGGACACTGTCCTAGTATGTCATGACAGAAGGAGATCCAGTAAGGTATTCACACACTCAATGTGATTGGGTATGTAGAAAACCTGACTAAGAAGGATTCCTTCTGAGCCAAGAGTTGGCTATTGGTATGATACTACAAATGTTGCGAGAATCATATAATTCATGATAAGCTACAACATGAACAACTTTGACAAGCGTTGACAGAGTTGTTGGACATGTTGAGGATAGTAGAGGCAAAGATGAAGAAAGACAAACCATAATCTTTGATGTGATCAAAGAAAAGGTAATTCTTAAGGGCAAGGAGAATGGCAAAGCAAAGAAGTGTTCTAATGTTAGCCAACAATCCAAGCCGTCTTCAGCCTCAAGGCACATGGGGAAAGGGTGTATGAGGGAATTGCCCTCTATATCTGGAAGAACAAAAGAAGATGAAGGAGGGGATGGATATCTCCACCTAAGGTATCATGAAATGAACCGCTTCTTTATATTAGGTATATGATACCAAGATATGGATCTATCATATATGATATGCAAGATCCGAAAAGAAGTGATGGCCTTTGTGAAAGGATCAAGAAAGGAGTACCCATCATTGGAGCAAGTGTTGCTGCCATAGATAGGAGTATCTTTCAGTTTATTTCAGCCTAAAGGGCACGAAATAGAGTTGAGAACTGCTATTTCATATATTGCCAATAGATAGAAACACTTTATTTTTTCATATTGTATGACAATGATGGCAATTAATAAAGTTGATGTTTCAATCTTAAAAATATGATCTTTGTGGCAATGCCTTGTTTATCTTGTGGTATTTGATATGCATAAGATAAAATGATACCTAAAAGTTATAGATAACTCAAACAACCAAATTAGCATCAATCATGAGAAATTCATTTCTAGTGTCCATGTGATGGATGAATCTAGACTCTTTTGGTTAGAGAACCAGTAAGAGACATGAATATGTAGGACATGATTAATCAATCTTCACTAATGGTAGTGGGAGAATGATTATCCTATTAGGTATAATACATGTGATGTATTTACATACCTATTGGAACAAATGCTAATACTTCAAATGGTGTTTAGAGAAATACTAATATGAATATCTTGAAGTGTTGAAGATTATCATAGATGAAGTGCAAATTTGGTAAAGTTTTAATTCTTGATGAGATCAATGAGTGAAATACTTGGACCAAATGTTTGAGATCCTTATGAGTGATTATGATAGTGTATCATAGTGAACTCATGATGTCTAAATCAAGAAGGAATCATACTCTAAGGAGTTAGAGAATGATTATCAAATAACTGAATTCTTCTTAATAAAAGAATACCCCACACTAATAAAGGACATTGAGAATCACAAGGAGTTGTGAGTTCTTATATCCTTGACAGATACACCTCAATTATCTATGTGATGAGTTGTTCATGTGATGAGTCAACTATCTAGATGAATATGAGGAACCGGATTTTGAGTTATGGTTTATGACCATTACATCCTAAATGATATCCATGTAAACCATAAGGTATGACCTTGATGGTAGCACCCATTGGATGTAAATCCATGAGTGCAAATAAGTCTTAAGTGTTAAGACACATGGATAACATTTTGAGAAGGATGATGCTTGTTAATTACAACTTAATGACTAAGACATTTGGCATATGGATACTAAAATCACATTCCTATGAGGAATAAAACAAGGATGTGTACGTGACTGTGGGCTCTGATCTCCAAAATACAAGATAAACATAGCGGAAGCGATTCGATTAACAGCGGAATATGAAAAATCACGAGAAATTAAAACTTTTCGAAAATGAGATCTTAAAAACCTGAAACTCCTTTTATAAAAGTAAGATGAACTGTTTACATCTCTGATAAATCACTTCCCGAGTGATTATATACATCATGATACAAAATCTCAAGACTTCAAAATTCTCAGATCAACAAACTCCTAGGACCTGAGTGTACAGAGACGACATAAGACTATTCTAACTACAAGACTAGACAGCACAATGATTCCACCTGAAATCACTGATGCTCCTGGTTTTGCTGCTGCTGCTGCTGTCCACCTGCAGATCGGTTCCTTCGACCTCGACGTCCACCTAAAGGTAGAATCTACGGGGTGAGACAATTTCAAATAATTGTCCCAGCGAGAGTTATAACTCTCCGCCAGAAACTTTGTTAAAAGCAATCAAAGGAATATCATGAGTAGGTAACTTAGATTACTCACAGCAGGCTTGATAACAATTACTCACCTTTATTAAGGAATATGAAGAACATGTATACTAATACTTGAACATGATATTAAATGCAAGCAATGTAATATCAATCAATGTTCTTCGTAGTTCAACCTAAGAAGTTATGCTACGTGGTTGATTATGTTTTACAAACATCATTATGCCCTGCGGAGATGAGGTATACCTCTCATGCTCCAACCGATCACTAGTAAATCGCATCGGTATCATACTAGGTCATCGAAAGAGCCGGATTCTCATGACCTTCAACTACCTCAGTCAGATGGAGGATAAACATGCAGGACATCTAGTGTCTCTGCTATTATAGCTCACCAGGGTATTCTGGTACTTCGCTATTAGAGTCACAGTGGCATTCTGCACTCTCTTCGCTATCAAAAGATTTCATGTTTATCTCTCATCGATGCGGTATAAAAGATTCCTTTGGGAGAATAGTGTTACATCATCCCGGTATAAACATATAGTGAAGGGTTGATGGATTAAGATATATCCACATCAACTCCTATACTAGGATGTAAGGATATACACATCCATATTCCCCCACATACTCTAAAGTATGTGATCCAAGAGTTCCCTTAGGAAAACCTGTTTCACCATCATTTAAACTCTGACAATGATGGATCTATGATCCGGGCTCTACATGATATGATTATACTTGGTTATTAGGTACATTTCAGTATTCTTTTAGCATCATACATGTCTCCAAACATTCAAGTACTTAACATGGCTATAACAGAAGAATACTAAATGTAACAGGTATTACTCATATCAGTTATCAGATGGATATTAATTCTTAATCATCTTATCACTATGATTCAGGAACATGGGTGCTCACACCCTTATATCATCATAACACTTGCTATCAAGTGACATGTCAGCATCAAGTCATCTATTAGCATGACCTTGTTGTCATTCATGGCCCTTAAGGCATATCAGTTTCATATGATGCCACTTGCATCTAGGCAACATAGTTATTTCTGTTCATAAGCTATTGACATGCTTTCAATGAAAATAATGTCATAACCGTTACCCTGGCTATGATTACATCTTGCTAACCACCTGCATGATTAGTATAACTGAGATTATGCATGTTTAATAACATCCTTACAAATACCTAGACTTTTCAATTTGTTTCATAAAGTACCACGGCTGTGCTTCCTTGCACGGTCGTGCAAAGGAAGGTTACCACGGCCGTGCTCCATAGCACGAGCGTGCTATGAATCAGTATACCTCTATTGATTTTAGGGTTTGGATGCATTCCTCCTTATCATGGGGTTATTGAATGTCTTTAGTTTACAAGGTAAATAGATTCCTCATGCTACAACTTGTAATTAGGGTTTCACACTCATAGGTATAACCTAGAGTTACATCTTTTTACAACCTCACCCCAAATTAGGGTTTACTATTCACATTACATGTTATTACCCTAGAATTAGGGTTTACTATTCACCTCATAGTGAATTGAGCTCATATTATCATCATGTATGAGGAACATCATCATTGATGCTCTCTATTTAGGTTAAGATTCATCAATCATCATAGTTAGGGTTTCCTTGATCTCACCTTGATGGATCATACCCTAAACATGTTCATTCTTATGCATTGAAGATATGTTGCTTGATTATATTAGGAGCCCTCTCTCTCCTCTTACTTCTAGATGATGATTACATCACTCTAGATTAGGTTGGGTTAAGTCCTCATTGACCAACACAAGCCAACACATCACTATCATGTGAATAGGGTTTGATTAAAACAAGGTATCCTTTAATTGAACCCATTTAAGCTTAAACGAGTGTGAACCCATTTGAGCTTAAACGAGTGTGGACCCATTTGAGCTTAAACGAGTGTGAACCCGTTTGAGCTTAAACGAGTGTGAACCCACTTGAGCTTAAACGAGTGTGAACCCACTTGAGCTTAAACGAGTGTGAACCCACTTGAGCTTAAACGAGTGTGAACCCACTTGAGCTTAAATGAGTGTGGACCCACTTGAGCTTAAACGAGTATGGACCCACTTGAGCTTAAACGAGTGTGAACCCACTTGAGCTTAAACGAGTGTGGACCCACTTGAGCTTAAACGAGTGCGGACCCACTTGAGCTTAAATGAGTGTGAACCCACTTGAGCTTAAACGAGTGTGAACCCACTTGAGCTTAAACGAGTGTGGACCCACTTGAGCTTAAACGAGTGTGGACCCACTTGAGCTTAAATGAGTGTGAACCCACTTGAGCTTAAACGAGTGTGGACCCACTTGAGATTAAACGAGTGTGGACCCACTTGAGCTTAAACGAGTGTGAACCCACTTGAGCTTAAACGAGTGTGAACCCACTTGAGCTTAAACGAGTGTTGACCCACTTGAGCTTAAACGAGTGTGGACCCACTTGAGCTTAAACGAGTGTGGACCCACTTGAGCTTAAATGAGTGTGGACCCACTTGAGCTTAAATGAGTGTGGACCCACTTGAGCTTAAACGAGTGTGGACCCACTTGATCTTAAATGACCTTAAGTTCGTTTGGATCCAAATGGGTTCAAGCCGCATGGACATAAAAGGTGAAACAAAGGTTATGTTTGAATAGGATTTCCTATGTTGAAGCCTTCAATTGGCCATGCCCTTGTTAACCATTTACAAATTGAGTTAATTAAGATTAGCATTAATCAATTGGACACCAAATTGATGATCAATTGAAAGCTAATTGGGGTTAAATCCCACTCAATTAGGGTTTTCAATCGGCTAATCATCAATTTTCAACAATGTGAAACAAATTGTAGTTGAACCCATCAATTGAGCTCCAATTGGGCCCAAACTTGGCCCAAACGGTCTTGGGATCGTTTGTATATCCTCCAAACGGTCTTGAGACCGTTTGCCCAAATTTTTATCAAAAACTAAATCAATATGATAAGGATTGAACCCTAACTAGGTCCAAAATCAGCATTTTTATCAATTCATCAACCTATTGAAATTGGACCCTCAAACCATCAAATTTCCTTAACCCTAGACCTCCAAACGGGCTTGGGTTATCACCAAATGGTCTTAAGACCGTTTGAGTGAACCCCCAAACGGTCTTGAGTGTCCTTCAACCCAAAATTCACCAAAATCTATCATTGAAAAACTCAATTCAACCTGATTAGGGTTCAAGGAGCTGAAGTGCCTTCAACTTGTGATTGGTTTGGAATTGGGTTATGATTCTTTGTAGGAATTAAATTCAATATGTTTACAACAGTTCCTTAAATGGTCTTCCCTTGGTCAACCCTATCAAACGGTCTTGAAGACCGTTTAAAACTAAACGATCTTGCAAGATCGTTTGAGATCAAACGGGTTGAGCCCCTTTTTAATTTCAAACGGTTGCAAACCGTTTAGACCTATTGGTCTAAGATCGTTTAATAAAGTTGGATAAGGACCAACATAGGTATTAACGCCCTTCATCTTCAACCTTGAAACCAAGGTCTGTTCTTCACGAAAAAGCTTGCAAGAGTGCAAAGAAAGATGGGGAAGAAGAAGAACTAACTATTATTTGCAAGAATAAAAGTATGCATAACAAAGCAAGGTTCAGAGTTATAAAACCCGCCTAAAACGTTGTTCCTAGAACTCCAAGCTTCCAAGCTTCGAAACTTTAATGGTGGCTTGAGCTCCACAGGTCATCCAAGGTTGTTTCTTCAAGGAAAAGTTGGGAAGGATCGGCTAGGAAGAGAAAGCTAAGTAAGATAACCATGAAACCAACCTTGTAACCTGGTTTCCTCCATGAATTCGAGCAAGATGATGATAAAAGCTTACCTAGATGAACTTGGTCGTCTTCCTCTACTCCTGAGCTCTGTCCTAAGTCGGTCTAAGCAAGGGAATAAGAAGGGAAGAAAGGAAATGTTTCCTTTGGTTGCAAAGGAAAGGATCATATATACTTTGAGGTTATTTTCATCATAAGGACAACTTACTCCTCCTTTTCACAACTAGGTCCTTCCTTTCTTTTAGGCACGTCCCTCCTCTTCATATCTAAGGTAAAACTTCTTTAAGACCAAGGACTAAAGGCAAGGAAGTTCAACTTGTCACTATGGTGCACATATACATATAAGGGTCTCCTTTACTTACAACTTTGGTGGTTTAATTACAAAGGTGTTTCTTATTATATGATTATTCAAATGAAGTGCCTCCTTCATTATTATAACTTTAAATGATGTAAAAAGTCATAAAAGATATTCTAGAAAGTGTATATCACAAGTTGCACCCCACATTTTGGGTAAATTGCACTTTACACCAAAATTTGGGTTTTAAGCACAAGGATTGCTCCACAAGCTGCACCTTGGTGCCCAAACTTGGGAAGTCCATCATACCTCTTCATATTCATTCATATAATGTCTCATCATCAAAGGAACATCATAACATGTTAATATTGCAAGTTAACCCTTCTAATTGGGTAATTTGCACATAGGTCCATGCATAACAAAACAATACTACAATCATTGTTTTAAAAGGACAGAAATGAAAATGTATGTTCCTTAGGAATTTAATTACATGCCAGAAGTTAATCACAAGTATCTTAATTACGTGATTTAAGTAAAACACCTAGGGTTAACTTATAACCCAGGTCAGGGATGTTACAAATTATCCACCCCTCAAAAGGATTTTGTCCCCGAAATCGATTTAGCATATTAGGAGAAAAGAGTAGGGTATTTCCTCCTCATCTCTTCCTCCAGCTCCCAAGTGGCTTCTTCAACACCACGATGATTCCAGAGGACTTTTACAAGACTTATATCTTTCTTCTTTAACTTTTTAATTCTGTTATCAAGGATTGACACTGGTCCCTCCCCGTAAGTTATATCTTCATTCAATTCTACTTCCATAGGTTGTAGAACTGACTCGGTATCAGGGTGACATTTCCTCAACACAAAAATGTGAAACACAGGGTGTAACTTCTGCAATTCTGGTGGCAATTCTAGTTTATAGGCTACCTTTCCAACTCATTCAATGATTGGATAAGGCCCCATAAATCTAGGAGCTAACTTTCCTTTCCTTCCAAAACAAAGGACTCCTTTCCAAGGTGAGACCTTAAGGTACACTCTATCTCCAACCTGGAACTCTAAAGGTCTACGACGTCTGTCAGCGTAAGACTTCTGTCTATCCTGTGCAGTCTTAAGCTGTTGTTGGATTACCTTAATCTTTTCTGTGGTCTGCTGCACAAGATCAGGACCTAACAACTGATGCTCACCAGTCTCATACCAGCATAAGGGTGATCTGCAACGTCTACCATATAAGGCTTCATAAGGTGCCATATCAATACTATGTTGATAGCTATTGTTATAGGCAAACTCTATCAAGCTTAGGTGCATATCCCAACTTCCTGTGAGCTGGAGAACACATGCTCTCAACAAGTCTTCCAAGGTCTGTATAGTCCTTTCCGACTGTCCATCAGTCTGTGGATGAAAGGCTGTACTAAACCTTAACTGGGTGCCTAGTGCCCTATGTAGCTGTTCCCAAAAACGACTTGTGAACTGAGGACCTCTGTCAGAAACTATGGTGACAGGGACTCCGTGCAAACGCACTATCTCTTGAACATATAACTGGGATAACCTTTCAGCAGAATAGGTTGTTTTGACAGGTAAGAAATGTGCTGTCTTAGTCAACCTATCAACAATTACCCAAATGGAATCATGTCCTTTGTTTGTCCTAGGTAGGCCAACAACGAAGTCCATGGTTACATGATCCCACTTCCACTGTGGTATGGGTAAAGGTTGCATTGTTCCTGCAGGCTTCTGGTGTTCAGCTTTAACTTGCTGACACACCGGACACCTCAGAACAAACTCAGCTACATCCTTCTTCATCCCAGGCCACCAATACATATCTTTCAAGTTTTGATACATCTTGGTGCCCCCTGGATGCATAGCATGCATAGAAGAATGAGCTTCCTCCAGGACTAACTTCCTCAGGTTATCCACATATGGCACTATCATCCTCCCATGATAGCATGCCACTTGATCATCTGATTCATGAAAACCTTCTCGCTTCTCATCACCATACTCAAATCTGATCTGCTGAACTGCAACATCAACTTGCTGTGCCTCCTTAATCTACTCTCTTAGGGTGGGTTTGATATGCATCTCAGCCAACAACCCGGAAATCCATGACACCTTCATCTGTACATTGTCTTGCCTTAAGGAGATAAGCATATCTCTCGTAGGGCATACTAAAGAGTTTAATTGTGCCCTATCAGAGGATTATGTTGCTGATTTCCTACTCAAGGCATCTGCAACTACATTGGCCTTCCCTGGATGGTAATCTATCGTACAATCATAATCCTTGATTAACTCCATCCAGCGACGTTGCCTCATGTTAAGTTCATGCTGAGAGAAGATATACTTAAGACTCTTATGATCAGTGAAAACCTGGAATGTTTCTCCATATAGATAGTGTCTCCAGATTTTCAAGGCATGAACCACAGTAGCTAACTCTAAATCGTGTGTCGGATAATTCTCCTCGTGTTTCTTAAGCTGTCGAGAAGCAAAAGAAATCACATGCTTATCCTGCATCAGCACACATCTGAGTCCATTCTTGGAGGCATCACAAAAAACTATGTATTCTTTACCTTGCTCAGGTAACACAAGTACAGTTGCACTTGTCAACCTCTCCTTCAACAACTGAAAGGACTGCTGACACTTGTCACTCCAAGTAAAAGAAACATCTTTCTGGGTCAACTTTGTCAAGGGTAGGGCTATAGAACTGAAGTTCTTAATGAACCTTCGATAATAGCCAGCCAACCCTAAGAAACTACGAATCTCCGTCGGTGTCTTCGGTTGTTCCCATTGTAGAACAGACTCTACCTTTTTAGGGTCAACATGAATTCCCGAGGAAGATACCACATGTCCAAGAAAAGATACCTCCGGCAACCAGAACTCACACTTGC
This sequence comes from Alisma plantago-aquatica, assembly GCA_963693085.1. Lineage (NCBI taxonomy): Eukaryota > Viridiplantae > Streptophyta > Magnoliopsida > Alismatales > Alismataceae > Alisma > Alisma plantago-aquatica. The sequence continues at coordinate 1,021,315,587 of OY856409.1, read as the reverse complement.
TAAACTTAGTGTATAACTCATGTTGTCTTAGCAAAGTTAGAGCCTGACGAAGATGTTGTTCATGCTGCTGAGCATCTCTACTATAGATCAGGATGTCATCTATAAAGACAACAACATTCTGATCGAGGAAAGGTCGGAAGATTCTATTCATAAGCTCCATAAATGCAGCTGGTGCATTAGTTAGTCTGAACAACATAACTGTGAACTCATAGTGACCATACCTTGTCCTGAAAGCAGACTTGGGTATGTCACTGTCCTTAATACGAAGTTGTTGATATCCAGACCTCAAGTCTATCTTCGAGAAGACGGTTGCACCACGCAACTGGTCAAAAAGATCATCAATCCTCGGCAGAGGGTACTTATTCTTTATCGTTACTTTATTTAATTGTCTGTAATCAATGCACAACCGCATTGATCCATCCTTCTTTTTAACAAACAAGACCGGAGCACCCCAAGGTGAAGTGCTTGGTCGAATAAAACCCTTCTCAAGCAACTCTTGAAGCTGTTTCTTGAGTTCTGCCATCTCAGCAGGCGCCATCCTATACGGTGTTTGTGCTATGGGTTGGGTATCTGGGATCAAATTGATTTCAAAATCAATTTTCTGAGGCGGTGGCATACCTGGAAGTTCTTTAGGAAATACATCTTCAAATTCCCTGACTACAGGAACTTCAGTAGGGTTGGGACTTGCCTTGGTGGTATCTATCACATGGGCCAAGAATGCATAACATCCTTGCCTCATCATCTTATCAGCAACCATAGCAGTCACAAGACAGGTAGGTAGAATCTTTCTCTCTCCTTGAAAGATCCATGTGTTGCTCTCATCAGCAAACACAACCTGCTTGGATTCACAATCTAAGACAACTATATACCTTTCTAAGGTATCCATTCCAATGATTATGTCAAATCCTTGCATATCAAGTGGTATAAGATCCACTTGAATGCGATGATTAGAAAAGAAGAGGATGCAGGGAGAGCATACCTCTTGCAAAACAGCAGAACCTCTCAACGGAGTCTCGAGAAACAAGCTATCTGCCCTATGACTAACTGTCATATTGCAGTTACGAATCACTCTTCGAGTGATAAAAGAGTGCGTAGCACCCAGGTCAATCAAAACAGATACAGCACAGGATTTAGACATATCAGAATATAAAAGTTCCATCTGACCTGCCACAACCCGTGGATTGACCACTGCTTCTGGTGGGTTCATAGCATAGACCCTCGCTATCGCCTGGTGTTGAGTTGGTGATGACGATCCAGCCTGAGACGCTTGCCCACGTCCTCTAGCTGCTCCTTGAGATGCCTTCTCTATGATCCCTGTTGATTCTGCCTCTGAGGCTGTGTCACACTGACAGGCCTAGACCTACAGTCCTTCATCAGATGTCCCACCTTCCCACAGTTATAACAGCTTCTTTCCAGTTGTTGTCGTCTTGGTGGTCCTGTGACTGACATTGATGCTGAACTGCGAGTTGCTTGTGGCAGTAAACCTCGTCCTCTACCTCTACTTGGGGACCACTGAGTCTGAGAACTAGATCTGGGTGGTGGAGGTGTAGGTGCAGAGAATCTAGGCTTCTTAAAGTCTCTAGATGAAGATCCCTGGAATTGTGGATATCTCTTTTGGGTTTGCCTTTTCTCGACTACGGATCTCTCTATCCTTCAGACTGACTCAATGAAGGTGGAGAATCTCTCCCGGTTTTCTAGGGCAGACACGGGAGTAGTCATGTCGGCATTCATACCCTTCTCAAACCTCCTAATCCTTTCTTCATCTGTGGTAGCCATATGTGGACAAAATCGCAACAACTCCATGAACTTAGCCTCATACTCGCTATTGTTCATCATACCTTGCCTCAGTCTCTCAAACTGAGAGATCTTCTCGTCCAGGAAGGTCTTTGGAAAATATATGTGGACAAATTCCCGACGAAAGTCTTCCCACGAGATCTCTATTCCAGGCCTCTTCTGCTCTTCCATGGTCCACCAATGACCAGTACTACCTTTGAGAAGACAGACAACATGTATAACCTTCTCACCTTTGGGGATGTTAAGGATTCTGAAAGCTTTCTCCAACTCAGTTAACCACAGATCAGCATCAGTAGGGTCAGTTGTACCAAAGTATTCGGTTGCTCCGACCTGACGAAGTCGCTCAAACGTCTTACCGATACCTTGACCCTCAGACTGGACAGGTGCCCTAGGTGCAGGCATGCGCATCCTGTCGGTGATGTGTGTCATGGCAGTCATAAACTGCCCGAACATAGTTTGAACAGCTGGGTTTTCCATGTCAGCTGGGTCAAACTGAGGTGGCTCCATAGGTGGCTCAGGTACAGGTTGCTCTATTTCTAGGTTTCTTGCACCTTCTCGAGGTGCAGCAACACTACTTTCTGCCTCGTACTCCTCCTGTGGTCCAGACATCCTTAATTATCTTCTTCTCCTGAGGAGCAGAAGACTCTATTAGATAAGAAAGAAGTACTAAGGATAGACTTGACACTCTAAGTCCTATGTCTCTGTAGACTCAGCGAACCTAGAGCTCTGATACCACTAATTGTGGGCTCTGATCTCCAAAACACAATATAAACATAGCGGAAGCGATTCGATTAACAGCGGAATACGAAAAATCACGAGAAATTAAAACTTTTCGAAACTGAGATCTTAAAAACCTGAAACTCCTTTTATAAAAGTAAGATGAACTGTTTACATCTCTGATAAATCACTTCTCGAGTGATTATATACATCATGATACAAAATCTCAAGACTTCAAAATTCTCAGATCAACAAACTCCTAGGACCTGAGTGTACAGAGACGACATAAGACTATTCTAACTACGAGACTAGACAGCACAGTGTTTCCACCTGAAATCACTGCTGCTTCTGGTTTTGCTGTTGCTGCTGCTGTCCACCTGCAGATCGGTTCCTTCGACCTCGACGTCCACCTAAAGGTAGAATCTACGGGGTGAGACAATTTCAAATAATTGTCCCAGCGAGAGTTATAACTCTCCGCTAGAAACTTTGTTAAAAGCAATAAAAGGAATATCATGAGCAGGTAACTTAGATTACTCACAGCAGGCTTGATAACAATTACTCACCTTTATTAAGGAATATGAAGAACATGTATACTAATACTTGAACAGGATATTAAATGCAAGCAATGTAATATCAATCAATGTTCTTCGTAGTTCAACCTAAGCAGTTATGCTACGTGGTTGATTATGTTTTACAAACATCATTATGCCCTGCGGAGATGAGGTATACCGCTCATGCTCCAACCGATCACTAGTAAGTCGCATCGGTATCATACTAGGTCATCGAAAGAGCCGGATTCTCATGACCTTCAACTACCTCAGTCAAAATGAGGATAAACATGCAGGACATCTAGTGTCTCTGCTATTATATCTCACCAGGGTATTCTGGTACTTCGCTATTAGAGTCACAGTGGCATTCTGCACTCTCTTCGCTATCGAAAGATTTCATGTTTATCTCTCATCGATGTGGTATAAAAGATTCCTTTGGGAGAATAGTGTTACATCATCCCGGTATAAACATATAGTGAAGGGTTGATGGATTAAGATATATCCACATCAACTCCTACACTAGGATGTAAGGATATACACATCCATATTCCCCCACATACTCTAAAGTATGTGATCCAGGAGTTCCCTTAGGAAAACCTGTTTCACCATCATTTAAACTCTAACAATGATGGATCTATGATCAGGGCTCTACATGATATGATTATACTTGGTTATTAGGTACATTTCAGTATTCTTTTAGCATCATACATGTCTCCAAACATTCAAGTACTAAACATGGCTATAACAGAAGAATACTAAATGTAACAAGTATTACTCATATCAGTTATCAGATGGATATTAATTCTTAATCATCTTATCACTATGATTCAGGAACATGGGTGCTCACACCCTTATATCATCATAACACTTGCTATCAAGTGACATGTTAGCATCAAGTCATCTATTAGCATGACCTTGATGTCATTCATGGCCCTTAAGGCATATCAGTTTCATATGATGCCACTTGCATCTAGGCAACATAGTTATTTCTGTTCATAAGCTATTGACATGCTTTCAATGAAAATAATGTCATAACCGTTACCCTGGCTATGATTACATCTTGCTAACCACCTGCATGATTAGTATAACTGAGATTATGCATGTTTAACAACATCCTTACAAATACCCAGACTTTTCAATTTGTTTCATAAAGTACCACGGCCGTGCTTCCTTGCACGGTCGTGCAAAGGAAGGTTACCACGGCCGTGCTCCATAGCACGGGCGTGCTATGAATCAGTATACCTCTACTGATTTTAGGGTTTGGATGCATTCCTCCTTATCATGGGGTTATTGAATCTCTTTAGTTTACAAGGTAAATAGATTCCTCATACTACAACTTATAATTAGGGTTTCACACTCATAGGTATAACCTAGAGTTACTTCTTTTTACAACCTCACCCCAAATTAGGGTTTACTATTCACATTACATGTTATTACCCTAGAATTAGGGTTTACTATTCACCTCATAGTGAATTGAGCTCATATTATCATCATGTATGAGGAACATCATCATTGATGCTCTCTATTTAGGTTAAGATTCATCAATCATCATAGTTTGGGTTTCCTTGATCTCACCTTGATGGATCATACCCTAAACTTGTTCATTCTTATGCATTGAAGATATGTTGCTTGATTATATTAGGAGCCCTCTCTCTCCTCTTACTTCTAGATGATGATGACATCACTCTAGATTAGGTTGGGTTAAGTCCTCATTGACCAACACAAGCCAACACATCACTATCATGTGAATAGGGTTTGATCAAAACAAGGTATCCTTTAATTGAACCCATTTAAGCTTAAACGAGTGTGAACCCATTTGAGCTGAAACGAGTGTGGACCCATTTGAGCTTAAACGAGTGTGAACCCGTTTGAGCTTAAACGAGTGTGAACCCACTTGAGCTTAAATGAGTGTGAACCCACTTGAGATTAAACGAGTGTGAACCCACTTGAGCTTAAACGAGTGTGAACCCACTTGAGCTTAAATGAGTGTGAACCCACTTGAGCTTAAACGAGTGTGGACCCACTTGAGCTTAAACGAGTGTGGACCCACTTGAGCTTAAACGAGTGTGGACCCACTTGAGCTTAAACGAGTGTGGACCCACTTGAGCTTAAACGAGTGTGGACCCACTTGAGCTTAAACGAGTGTGAACCCACTTGAGCTTAAACGAGTGTGGACCCACTTGAGCTTAAACGAGTGTGGACCCACTTGAGCTTAAACGAGTGTGGACCCACTTGAGCTTAAACGAGTGTGGACCCACTTGAGCATAAACGAGTGTGGACCCACTTGAGCTTAAATGACCTGAAGGTCGTTTGGATCCAAATGGGTTCAAGCCGCATGGACATAAAAGGTGAAACAAAGGTTATGTTTGAATAGGATTTCCTATGTTAAAGCCTTCAATTGGCCATGCCCTTGTTAACCATTTACAAATTGAGTTAATTATGATTATCCTTAATCAATTGGACACCAAATTGATTCTCAATTGAAAGCTAATTGGGGTTAAATCACACTCAATTAGGGTTTTCAATCGGCTAATCATCAATTTTCAACAATGTGAAACAAATTGTAGTTGAACCCATCAATTGAGCTCTAATTGGGCCCAAAATTGGCCCAAACGGTCTTGGGATCGTTTGGATATCCTCCAAATGGTCTTGAGACCGTTTGCCCAAAGTTTATCAAAAACTAAATCAATATGATAAGGATTGAACCCTAACTAGGTCCAAAATCAGCATTTTTATCAATTCATCAACATATTGAAATTGGACCCTCAAACCATCAAATTTCCTTAACCCTAGACCTCCAAACGGTCTTGGGTTGTCACCAAATGGTCTTGAGACCGTTTGGGTCCTTCAACCCAAAATTCACCAAAATCTATCATTGAAAAACTCAATTCAACCCGATTAGGGTTTAAGGAGTTGAAGTGCCTTCAACTTGTGATTGGTTTGGAATTGGGTTATGATTCTTTGTAGGAATTAAACTCAATATGTTTACAACAGTTACTTAAATGGTCTTCCCTTGGTCAACCCTATCAAATGGTCTTGAAGACCGTTTAAAACTAAACGATCTTGCAAGATCGTTTGAGATCAAACGGGTTGAGCCCCTTTTTAATTTCAAACGGTTGCAATCCGTTTAGACCTATTGGTCCAAGATCGTTTAATAAAGTTGGATAAGGACCAACATAGGTATTAACGCCCTTCATCTTCAACCTTGAAACCAAGGTCTGTTCTTCACGAAAAATCTTGCAAGAGTACAAAGAAAGATGGGGAAGAAGAAGAACTAACTATTATTTGCAAGAATAAAAGTATGCATAACAAAGCAAGGTTTAGAGTTATAAAACCCGCCTCAAACGTTGTTCCTAGAACTCCAAGCTTCCAAGCTTCGAAACTTTAATGGTGGCTTGAGCTCCACAGGTCATCCAAGGTTGTTTCTTCAAGGAAAAGTTGGGAAGGATCGGCTAGGAAGAGAAAGCTAAGTAAGATAACCATGAAACCAACCTTGTAACCTGGTTTCCTCCATGAATTCGAGCAAGATGATGATAAAAGCTTACCTAGATGAACTTGGTCATCTTCCTCTACTCCTGAGCTCTGTCCTAAGTCGGTCTAAGCAAGGGAATAAGAAGGGAAGAAAGGAAACGTTGCCTTTGGTTGCAAAGGAAAGGATCATATATACTTTGAGGTTATTTTCATCATAAGGACAACTTACTCCTCCTTTTCACAACTAGGTCCTTCCTTTCTTTTAGGCACGTCCCTCCTCTTCATATATAAGTTAAAAATTCTTCTAAGACCAATGACTAAAGGCAAGGAAGGTCAACTTGTCACTATGGTGCACATATACATATAAGGGTCTCCTTTACTTACAACTTTGGTGGTTTAATTACAAAGGTGTTTCTTATTATATGATTATTCAAATGAAGTGCCTCCTTCATTATTATAACTTTAAATGATGTCAAAAGTCATAAACGATATTCTAGAAAGTGTATATCACAAGTTGCACCCCACATTTTGGGTAAATTGCACTTTACACCAAAATTAGGGTTTTAAGCACTAGGATTGCTCCACAAGTTGCACCTTGGTGCCCAAACTTGGGAAGTCCATAATACCTCATCATATTCATTCATATAATGTCTCATCATCAAAGGAACATCATAACATGTTAATATTGCAAGTTAACCCTTCTAATTGGGTAATTTGCACATAGGTCCCTGCATAACAAAACAATACTACAATCATTGTTTTAAAAGGACATAAATGAAAATGTATGTTCCTTAGGAATTTAATTACATGCCAGAAGTGAATCACAAGTATATTAATTACATGATTTAAGTAAAACACCTAGGGTTAACTTATAACCCATGTCAGGGATGTTACAGTGACACAACCTATAAGGTTTATGAATCCACTAATACAAATGAAGTCTATAAGTTACAATGGACTAATCAATGTGATTGATTGAGTACAAGCAACTCAGAATTGGATCTTTACTTTGATGATATAGTCAAAGGATTTGATTGATATGTCAAAGATAAAGAAGGGATCTGTGATTTAGTGGGAGCGTATTCACATTCCACATATTGATGTGAAATGGAATTGTTCTAGAATGGAAATCCAAAAGTGGAAATTATCTTTAGGGAAGATAGAGATATTTCCTATGTGATAGGAATAGAGATCTATAGAGATAGTTCTCGAAAACCTCTTGACCTGAAAAGAGAAAGCATACATTGGCAATCTTTACTGAAGAGTTCAGTATGCACAGATTGAGTGGGAGAAAACTTGTCCATGTTACATGGAGTTAGTATCCCAAGGACAAGTGTCCAATTCTTATGAAGAATGGGAACACTAAGAATAGATATGGATCTATCGTGTATGTAATCATCCCATTGTCTTGCATGGCAAGAACAAAATGCATTCATCATCTTGTATGTAGGACATGGCAATATGATGTGCCCATCCTGATAACTCGTATGTGGGACATGACGAGTGGATGTCTGTCTGCTTCCAGTAAGGGTTACTGGAATACCATGAGAACTTGATAAGTACTTGAGAAGTACTAGTTCTATGGAGATAAGGAAGAGTTCAATGTAAAGAGTTACATTGATGCGAACTTCCGAATGGACAGAAAATTAATCGCAAAATATATATATGATATATAAAAGTGAAAGTTTGTTGATAATTGGAAGTGTTCCAATAAAACTATTTAAAAGGAAATGTCAAGTATCTATGTGTTAGAGAACAACATTGGATACTATATGGATCTGGAAGTTCATGAAATGAACTTATAGATATTCCGCTCATTGATGACAAGTCTGGAATCCTTGATCATGCAATGTGGCTAAAGGTTAGCAAAGGAATACTAGATCGCATATTACGGCACCTCCATCTCATACGTGTGACGTACATCGAAGAGATGATAGACATGCAAGTTATACTGACTTTGGCAAGGTGTTGCCATTACTCACTATGTTGGCACTAGAGCACAGGAACATGTGGGACATGTTTGAAGATCACTATGAATATGATTCAAGGGTGATTGGCTCGCAGTGCAAGTGGGAGTCTGTTAGTATGTATGCCCTGAGAGCCAATCATGGGATGATTGGTGGGATACATTAAGATTGATTTGATAAACATCAAAGGCAAGCTTCCAATTCTTTCTGGTTCAGTCATATGAGATAGTGATAGAACAGATTGAATGTCTAAAGAATGACAGTACTCAATGACGTATGCTTTTAGGTTAAGGACCTGAACGATGAGATCATACGGATGCTAAGAGTTTGTACATTCTTGTTATGTCCCTAGTCAGATGTCATTGTGGAAGGTTGATAGACAACAATGACACACAAGACTAGATTGTGGTGTTGGTTGATGACAGAATCTCATTAGTCATGATATAGAGATATCAAACCAAACACATAAGTACTTGTTAGAGAACAAGTGTACCAGACAGACCCACCGTGAGTTTGACACATGGAACCATCACATGGTAGTCACAGTCAGTACTCACAGTGATGGTGGTGAGTGTGATTCTTAGACCTGAAATCACTACACTCAACACATGTCGTTGGGCACACTTTGACATCATCAAACGCAGTCCTGAAACATGGGTTGTTATAAAGGTGATGATTGGGTGGCTTTGACACATGGGGATTTTGAGGGGTGAGTGATAGATATGGGATTTGTCCCTCCTAAGGGAGTTTGATATCCAAGGCCACTTGATGAGTAGGATTGAGATAGGCGTGCGCACACATGTGTGAATCAGTATGTGATATTGATGTCATACATATCTCGTTCAATCTACTCTGAGATTAAGAAAGTGAATGAACGTTGACAGGATGACTGTTCCATGCCTCGAGTTCATTCGGGATATCAGTGACAAAGGAATTATACATTCACTGTAACACCATTCACGGATTGTAGGATGAAAGTTGTTCTCCAACTTTCTACTTTCACTTGGGTAGCAATGATGTGTGACTAGGCACTGCTCTTTGCTTGTGAAGTCATAAGTGTTATGGACTTTCACTGCCAACGTAAAATGGACCTGCAGGGTCACACACATAGGATTTAACCTGGAAGAGGAGTTTTTTCCACAAAGCAACGTTTAGATTGATTACTAAAGGAGTTTAGTAGTTCAATTAAACACTCAATCAGTCGATAGCTCAATATCATATGGTTCAAGGTGTTGGACGCATTGATTGGAGTATCAGATTGATTGAAATCACAATTGACTGATTTTGCCCAACCTGTGTTCCCAACCGATCGGCTCATGTGATGAACCGGTCGGCTGAGGTTGTTGAATCGGTCGGCTGGAGTGTCCAAGCCGATCGGCTCATGCCCAGGTTGAAATGACCGGTTCAAGGGTTGAACCGATCGGCTCAACTGGTGCTACCGACTAGTTGGGAAAGTCATGTCGGCAAGAATTTTTCTTTGGTTTCAAATTGCCCAATTCGATTGGGAATATTATTGGTATTCGATTCCAATTGGGAAAGAAACAAGGAAAGTCCTTTTGAGCCGGATTAGGACCATGAACCGATTGGTTCAGGGCACCAACCGATCGGTTGGAGTGCCCCAAACTGTCGGCTCAGGTCCAACCGATCGGCTCAATGGCCGAACCGATCAGTTTAGCTATGAACCGATCATTCCAGGTTGCGAACCGGTTGCTTTTTATGGAAAATCGCGAACCCTTCTACTCCTGCATTTAGTCCCGTATTGCCCGGGATGGAGAACCTTATCCCATGACCCTCCTATATATATAGGGGTATTGGGGGCTTCTCAAAGAACAACTCAGTGCAACCAGTTGCTCTGTAAAGTTGTCCTTCTCTCTGGTTTTGGTAACTGAGAGAGAGCCCGAGCAGGTGCTTCCCGCAAAGGGAGGTGCCGCAAGGGAAAGACAACTGCAGTTGCAACTGGAGGCAGGAGAGTGTGTTGGCGACTAGTACGCCAACAGGAGGGTGCGACTCCTTCCACTTCCTTATGGGACAAGGAGTGTGGAGTTCCAGGTGGTCCGTGTGGACTACTTCATAGGCGGGAGGTCACTGCCGCTCAGGAGAACAACTGTCAATCCCGACAGTCCGGTGAGAGGAGGAGTTGTCAGTCCCGGTGCGACCAGGAGCTGCACAGACACCGTTCAAGACCGGAGGTGAAGACCGCACAAGGCGCGAGGTATTGTCGCCGAGTAAGCCTCGGGACAAGGTATGATTCCACAAACCATCCTTTCCTATTATATAGACGTTGACGCGTTTCCTCATGCTAGGTTTGGGGGAGAAATTTTTTTGTTTCCGCTGCCTTCTCTGCCTCCCCTAAAACCCAACAAACCCAATATTCCCCAATATGGGAATCCGTGCCTTTGGGTTTCCTTGAGGTCCAAGGGACCCAAAATAATAATATAATGGCAAAAGGAGTAGGAATATAAATTAATTTGGATTAATTAATGATTAACTTGGGAAAGAAGTAATCCTTCTCATCCATTGCAATATGTTTCCCAAATTTTGTACAAAGTTAGATAATGACAAGACGAAACTTTCCTTAAATTTTGAGAAAGAAAGGAATTGTGGTTTGGGAGAAATTGATTTTGCAAGTTATATTCGATTTGGGAATTAATTCTGAATTAATGGAATAAATCCTTCCTTTGCTTTGAACGCGAGCAATATGGTCTGTTGGATCCTGATCCAACGTTGCACGCCATTCGTCTAAGTCTCACTGGGACTGTGTTTTTGTGAGTTAACAGAGGGACTTTCCCTCTTAATTCTCTTGTGATCCTATGGGTTTTCCAACTGGCCGAGGTTTCCATTGGCTTTAGGAGATGAAATCGCGGGGAATTATCCCCGGTTTGTTTAGCTTTGGCTCTGGGTTTGGGAAACGCCCAAACCAGCAGGGACCTGGCATCGACCCTATAAATAGGGGAGGGTGATCCAAGGCACCGACATCTCTTTTTATTAGTCCAAACCCTGCGGCGGAGTACCAGGATAGTTTCTGCGCTTTCAATTACGCCAACTAGTCTAACCTAGACCCTCATCGACATAGCAAACCCTGCCGGAATCCGGCGAACAAGGGGGTGACCTTGGAGAGGTTCGGGTGGCCAATTGAGGACATCTTCAGCTTCGAGGAAGGGAGGCGGAGCTCCCTGGACCGTCGATGCGAGCAAAGGGAGACCGGAGCCCGAAGTCAACCCCAAGGTTGACCGTCGTGGGTTGTTGTACAGAGGCGCGAGGAAGAAGAAGACTCCGTGACATTTTACCAAACTGCCCCGCAATGCCTTCAGACCAAGTGAGGGCAAGTCAGTCTTTTACTTCTTTTGTTTGCAAGGATGGAGCGTGATCCCTGAGTCGTGGGATGCCGCTGGTTCACCGGACTATAGATCGAATGACTCTCGATTTTCTGAATTAGCTAATAATTCGATAAAAAGGAATTGTCTTGGTAAAATCATATCTGGTGATAGAAAACTCGGATGCGAAAAGTCAATACATGAAAAATGATCACAAAAATATGAGGAATTTATTAAAAATGGTTTGGAAGCCTAAATCCATCTCTTTTTGCAAAAATGTGTATTTTAAATAGAAAAGGGATTAATTTATGGTTAGAAACCCTAATTATTGATAAAAGATATATTTAGTCTTGCAATTAGGTTAATTCGAGCATGTTTAACCTGATTAATTATTAAGATGGTTTTTAACCTATTTTGATGATAGAATTACAAAGTTTAGGGTTTTAACTCAATATGTGGATTAATATGTTAAGAAATCCTAAATTAGAGAAAAAAAGAAAAGATAGAGAAATCCAAAAATTAGGGTTTTGTGGACCAAACCTGATCTTAAGAATCTTAATGGAAAATAAGACAAGGAATTAGGGTTTGATGTATATTTTGATAAAAGTGAAATAAAATTTGTAAAAAGGTAATGAAACCCTAATTCTCATGAAACCATAAAATTGGAATAGCAATCCTAAGGAATAAAATGAAATTGGATAAATATTGATACAAGGAAATTGGAATGTTTATTTCAGGATTTCTGTGCACCTTGCTTGCTTATTTGGACTTTCTCTCTCTAAATAAATTATGTCTCCAAACCTGTGATTCAGGTATGTGGTTACGCTTATGACTACCCGAATTGGTTTTTCGGGATTTTATCGATGTTTCCATCGTGGCTAGAATTAAACTGTTGGATGTATTTAATTCATGCAAAGTATAATGTGAATGACTATCACATAAGAAATTTGCCTACTAGCTCAGATCCTAGTCCCCTCTGTAGCTTAATGGGTTGACCTAGTAAATGGCTACCAAAGGGGTAGGCCCATCAGGTCATTGGATGACTTAGTAAATGGCTAGCAATGGGGTAGGTCCATCAAGTCACATTGAGTTAGAGATTGGACTACCTATGGGTAGTGCCATGCGACTCAACTCTAGAAATTGATCTACCTGTTAGGTAGGATCATGTAGGGTTTAATAAGGATCTACCTAGAGAGAGGCAGTATCTCAGTCCGCTGCAGGGACAAAACATAGACAGGGGATAGGAAAGGATTGAGTAGTATGGTTTAAAACGTAATCTTGGCTGTTAAATGATAATTGGCTGATTACTTTGTTACTATAGTTGCATGATTATTGTTTCCCCCACATACCAGCTTCTTGCTGACTGACGTTTTATTTGTCGGCGTTTTAGGTACAAATGAAAAGAACAAACAGTAAAGTGGCATATGTGGAACTAAGTGAGAAATAATGTGCACAGGAGGATTAGTTAGATTAGCATCTTCATGGATAGAAGTTTAGAAATCCCAGTTTTTCCAAGGTAAGAAAAGTTTTATTTTATACTAGTTTTCAGTTTAGCTGGTAAAGTTTATTAATTATTATTGATTATTTGTCGAACCTTTGATCCTGTTAATTGAATAACGGCTCTGACCTTGGGGTCTCCCTTGATTGGGGGTTACCGGGAGACGGGGTCGTTACAAAATATTACTTGTTGTGTCAAATTGTTACTTTTTCTCTTACATAGTTACTTTTTGTGATAAATAGTTACTTTTTATAGCTTACGTAATGAGCAATCATAAGGGTCCAAAGACATATAT